>BRZM01000170.1:75417-93118 GCA_033238685.1 Lates japonicus | reverse complement strand
AAGATAATACAGTTGTGTTTTCTTCTAATACAAAGCAATGCAAAAAGTCAATAGAAACTGGTCTGTGGTCTCTATTTTTACTTCACCAAAGAGAACCTTTGCTGCTTTTCCTGACATGTTGCAGACATGGTTCTTTAGAGCAGCACAGCAGTAAAGAGAGTGAGAGTGACCAAACAAGTTGTCATTAAAAATGTATGACTAATATCTATAAACCAACTGACTGACAACAATTAATGATACAGTAACGGCACAACCTTTATTAAACATTACATAGGGAACATTGTTACGTCAGCCACCAGCTCTACCAGTTAATCAAGTCTATTGAGATCAATTTGAAAATTTCCTTGTGCCAACCCATGAAGTGCAGGTTAATATACTCTTATACAGACAGTTAACATTTAACAGTTTGATTTCTCAGTTATTCCCCATAAAGCAGCTTTAAGAAATAAGACAATATTAAGTTAGGTTTGGCAGCGTTAAAAGCAGATGAGATATAATGTGTTTTATGGTGGCTCTTAAAAGCATCAGATCAATAACAGCAAGACTTATAGTCTGTGCTGGTGTATTTAAGCACAGCAGTATTTTGAGCTAAATACTAATGTCATCATGCTAACATGCTCATAGTGACAATGCTAACATGCTAATATTTGTTAGCATGCAAAGATTTGGAAATGTCATTAGTTAAGCAGCTATTTAGTCATAAACCAAAGTATTTCCATCGCTAGAACAGTGCCATAATCATTGTTAAAAATGTACGGCAGGAGAAATTAGACAATTCAAGTAAGTGATTGTGATTGCTCAATAATACTTTTTAACCAAACAATAATAATCGCTGACCATTTTTGCAGCTAATTCTCATGGAGACACCTGACTTTGTCCGGGACAAATTAACTGAGTGGGGCCTCAGTGACTTCATACAGAGATTTGAAGGTATGTATTACCATTCTGCTCTTTTTTTTCTGTGTTTTTGTATATATCTGTAGCTTAACTTTATACTCTATCTTCAGCCACCCAAATTACTGACAAGTGACAAACAGCTAGACTGTCCTATCAGTGTGCACAACTGAGCTGAAGTGTCAAATCTGGGTTCATCTTCAAGATTTCAGCCACTGATCTCTGTATCTCTATACAGTGAAATTTAAATGTATATATTCAATTAAATTCAATGCAATTTTATTTCTATGGCACCAAATCACAACAGAAGTTATCCTAAGGCACTTTTCATAAGAGGCCGAATCCTCGAGCAGAACCAGTCTCAGGGTGGGCAGCCATCTGCCTTGACTGATTGGGTTTGAGAGTAGGGACAGGAGAACATAGCATAATGCAGATTCCATGTAAAGATGTAAAGTGGTATCAATAATAACAACAGTGGTAAAATAGTAATGACAAAGTATTAATAACAATAGTAGCAGTAATACTAGATGTAGTATTGATTCATTCAATCTGGATGGAATTAGGGGAAATGATCTCTTATCTGTGTCACTTGCAAAAAATTAAGTCTACATGTTCAAAAAAGTGTTGCTTTTTATCATGGAAACAGGACCCAATGTGCTTTTTTTTCAAATGAAGGCATTGACAAGGAAACTTTCCTTAGTCTTGAAGATTCAAGCACCATCAGTGTCTTGATTCCTAAAATTGGACCAAGAGTAAAATTCAAAAAGAGACTCAAAGAATACTTACAGGTAATGTGCTCTGCTGTGAAGATTTTTATACTAATAACATGTTTTTTTTTCCAAGGCTACAGAAGCATGAACATCTGTCTAGATATTTAGCATTACATTGAAATATACAAAAGAAAAACATGAAGCACAAAGATGACAGAATCCGTGCAGGAGTTTGTTTTCTTTCCACACTACTCAGCAAGTGTATCAGCTCTGAACATCTGTCTTATCTCTGTTAGCGGCTACCATAGCCAATTTAACTAAACACAGCAAATGATATGATTATGTTGCTGGCCAAACAGAGACAGCAATCTCAGTTTAATACATTCATGTTTCACACAGCAGTGAAAGGTTCAGGAGAGTTAAAGCACATTAGTTGCAGTCCATTGAAAAAAGTGTTTTATTAAGTTAAACATTTTTTCAAAAGTGTAGTATGAGAATAGCCAGCTACTGTTTGATAAACTACCATTGTTTTTACATAGCCAGTAATATAATACTGTATATAATAACCTGTAGTTATGGGGTTCAACAAATCCTTTCCATTTGTACAAAACTAAATGACAAAAAGCTATATTATTAATAATCCATTGTAATTGGTTAGCAATAAAATAATTGTCTGTTTCCCAAAACTACAGTGGAATTCCATGGAGACCTGTGACTTTGTCCGAGATAAATTAACTGAATGGAATCTCAATGAGTTGATTCAAACATTTGAAGGTAAAGGAATTTTTTTTACAGTTCTGCTTTGGTGGCCAGATACTATATAGTGACATTAGTTTAATGTGCTGTTAATGAATAACAACTACAGCGCAATACTGACATACCACTATTTTCTATGTGTGTGTCAGAGCCAAGTTTAAACCAAGTTTAATTTGAATATGTTTTTCATCTCAGATGAAGGCATCGACAAGGAAACTTTCCTTAGTCTTGAGGAGTCAGGCAGCATCAATGTCTTGATTCCTAAAATTGGACCAAGAGTAAAATTCAGAAAGCGACTCAGAGAATACTTGCAGGTAATGTGCAACTGAAATTCAGAACAGTCAGCACCTACATTTTTGCGTACGCATGTTGGCTTTCACAAGTTACAGAAGTGTCTGTCTTGAGTTTGTCATTAAAAAGTAAACAAGAATGCTCTTGCACCCCTCAACTCTGTCTTTCTGACTTTTTAAAACTTTTACTACAACATTATATTACTACACAACATAACATCTTGAAACTACTTATAGACAGGGAAATACATAAATACATTTATGGAGGAGCTAAGAAAAAATATGAATGAAACAAAGTGCTATTAAAGAAAAATTTTGATGTCAGACTATTAATAAGTCATAAGTTAAACGGGTATTCAGGCAGCAGATCGCAACTGTTTGTTCTGAATGTGTCCCCACTGCAGACCCTGAAACGAAGGCACACTGATACTCCTGAAATGATGGACACTGACACAAATTCAGAGCAAGAGGACAGCTCTGACATGGTTAGTTCTGAAATCACACATATAAACTGAACAGAATCGCTCTCAAATTATACTTTGATTTCTAAAACTATACTTTCTCTAGATTTGGATGAGAAAAATTAGAGGTGCTTGTACATGGATTTTATTACAGGTCAGCTGTTTCCCCCGTTTCCAGTCTTTGTGCTAAGCTAAGCTAACCAGCTGCTTCATATTTAAATCAAAAGACACGAGAGAAGTGTTCTCTCATTTTACTATTCTGTAGCAAGGTGTGAAACTTTTACTTTAACCGATAGGACTTTCATTTAATGCACTCGAGGCTTTGTTAACTCATCTTAGTATACAGTACTGCGGTTTCTAATTAGATGTTCTTTTATGCAGGAACCAACATTTTTTCCATGGCACTTTGAGTCAACTTCAACATCTAACACAGACAGTGGTGATGAGATGGTAAGGAGTTATACTGTAAAGCCCCAGTCAGACCACATTTCTTTCTCTAGGGGAGGTGGGCTGATTTTAACATTACCTGCACTGGCTACTGATTTTTTTTTTCCTGTTCACTCACCTTTAATAATGACAGTAACGATTACTAACTGTTTCTGTGAACTGACTAGTCTCATCTGGAGCAATGTCCCTGTACATTAAAGTGGACCTCACAGTTTTTTGTTTATCTAAGACAGACATGCAACAGGTTCAATTTGCCAAGAGAAAAGATTAAATTCCTAAACTCCTAAGATGCAGTAAAACTTCAAATGCACCAAATTGTGCTGTTGTATTCCAGTCCAGTGCCAGGTACTGCAATACCAGTACTCCATACTGAACATTAATTTTTAGCCTATATTTGTTTAAATATTGGCAAGTTATCACCATTAAACATGCTGAATTAGATATTATCAGTTCCTGTTTGCCATGTACCCATGAATGTGGAGATAATTATCACTGCATTACTTTGATACTAATGACAAATTGCTGAAAATTCTGAAGCATCCTTTTACTCTGGTTTCTAAAAGGATTTATGGATATTTATTTGCAGTAGACATGGAGCTACGAACTTGGGAAGCATAAGTCACACTGAATTATATCAATATGTGTGTTCAGATGTGGCTGACTTACAACTTAGAGAGGGTATTTAAATTTACCTCTGGCAGTATCATTGCCTCTGTTCAACTCTCTTGCTTTTGTCCCCCTGTTTTGATTTCATCTGTTACAGACCACATCCGGTAATTTCGCAATGCTCAAAATGCCACCCACAATATGACTTGCTGTAAATTACAGAGTCAATATTTAATTCCTCCTCCTGTGATGTTAATCCTGTCTAAATGGAGCTTATGTTTGTGTTATACATATGGAAGTCTTTGTTTTGTCTTTGCAGAGCGAGGAGCCAGTTTACCCTGGTACAACAGTAACTCGAGGACAAGGTCTACTTGCTGTTGTACTCTTTATGCTGCGTCACCATCTAAATGCTGCTGTTCACAGGGACTTAATGGCTCTAATGAATTTTCTCATCCATAACCTGGTTGTTGCATCTAAGTATCTTTCTGATAAGATCCCCCTGTCCACTGTGTTTTACTGTCAGAACTGTCAAAAATACATGGGGAAAAATCCTGTTGATGGTCCTTGTTTGCACTGTGGCAAAATGTTCAACAGAGCAGGTAGTACTCAAAGTGGACACTTCTTCTTGTTTGCATCACTGAAAGACCTTCTGAAAGACATCCTTATGAACCATGTCCATGAGTTGTTACCTAAAACAGTCAACCATGGACATGACATCAAAGATGTGATGGATGGGGTGATGTACCAAAATCTGTTAAAACAAGGTAGATTGTCTGCAGATGACCTTACACTGTTATGGAACTGTGATGAGGTACCAATTTACTCACCCACATACACAGTTTGGCCTCTTCAGTTTACTATTAATGAACTTCCGTACACACAAAGAAAGGAAAATGTGATTGTTGCAGGACTTTGGTTTGGTCCAGAAAAACCCAAGATGAACACATTCCTAAAGCCTTTCATAGATGAGTGCTGTGATTTAGCCCACAATCCATTTCAGTGGAGAGACAGCAGTGGCACAGTTCACTCCTCAAAAGTCTTCTCTTTGGTTTGTTCCTCTGACGCCGTGGCAAGGCCACTCCTCCGGAATTGCAAACAATTCAATGGAGAATATGGCTGCGACTGGTGTTTACACCCTGGCACTGTGGTCAAAAAGGGCTCTGGATCCATGAGGTCCTACCCATACGATGAAATGAAACAAGCAGCAAGGTCAAACGAAATGTTTAGGGATGATGCTAGACAGGCTGAAAAAACAAACACACCAAAAAATGGAGTAAAAGGGTTATCCTTGCTCCCCATGCTTCCCTTGTTTGACATTGTTTTTGGTTTTGTTCCTGACTACATGCACTCAGTTCTAGTTGGTGTGTGCAAACAGCTTATGTCTCTGTGGTTGGACCCAGTTAACTCTGAGAAACCTTGGTATGTAGGTCAACAGATTTTACAAATGGACTCCCGTCTTCTCCGTCTAAAGCCACCATTAGACAGAACCAGATCTCCACGATCACTGAAGTGTAGGGACAGTTGGAAAGCATCAGAGTGGCGAGCATTCCTGTTATTTTATGCCATTCATGTCCTGCCAGGTATCCTCAATCCTCTGTTTCTGGAACATTACTTTTACTTGATGTTTGGTATTCACATTCTGTTACAAGAATCAATATCCCAACATGACCTTCAGCTGGCCAATGAGTACTTGGTATACTTTGTAGTAAACATGAAAGAACTTTATGGTGAAGAAAAAGTGTCTTTCAACTGCCATCAGTTAATTCACTTAACACAAAGTGTGCAGAACTGGGGTCCTCTGTGGGCAACATCAGCATTCAGTTTTGAGAGAAACAGTGGAAACTTAAGGGATCTGCTCACTGGTACAAATTATAACCCTCAACACATTTTCCAGAGGTTTTGCATTTGGCAGCACATACCCCGACACCTTACTTCTTTAGTTTTTAACCAACATTCAGATTTTGGTGAAACATTAACCAAGCTCTCACCTGTAAATGATGCCAGTGGCTCTCACAGCCCCTTTGGAAAATCACAGCATCTGGATCTCACAGGATCCATAAAACTAGCAATAGAAGCACTCTTAAATCGACCAGTCCCTGTCAAATCAGTTGAAGCTTTTGATAGCTTCACTGATGGAAACATTGTTTATCGCTCTACAAACTGTGAACAGTCAGACACAACAGACTGTGCTGTTAAACTCAAGAATGGCAGCTATGGAGAAATACAGCTGATTTTGCTTTTGAAAGAGAACTGTGTTTGCATATCTACCTGTTTGTGCAAGGCTGTTCCAGTCATTGTGGTGCACCTGTATGACATCAAAACTGATGCACTGTTCAGCAACATGAGTCCTAACAATGCATCAAAGACTATCTTTGTAAGAGGTGAAAGGACAAATCAGCCTAAAGCTTTCTTCTTAGAGGATATTAGGAGTAAATGTATGTATGTGGATGGCTGGCTTGTGCCTCTACCAAACACATACGAGAGATATTAGTCTCTACATGGATAAAGCACTTGCACCAACAGGTGTCCTTTTCTTTCTTTTTTTTTTCTTTTTTTTTTTACTTGCGGGTTTTTTCACTTCAGCTTTTTTTCCCTGGTGCCAGCAGGTGAGTTGCTATTTCACTCTGGTACTACAAGCCCCTGTTAATTGTCTTTGATGTAATATCATGTTTAGTTGGTGCCTATGGCAATGAAGTTGAGTTTTAGGATGTAAACTGCCATTGTATATGTAGCTGTGGAAAATATGAAATAATTTCGGTCAAACAGAACCTTACATTTATTCATCCAAGATGACTTCTAATGTATTAGGTTCACTAGGTGTAATAATGTTTAATAACTAATATATGTTGTATCTCTATTGTGAATGATTCTGTGTTATGTGAACATGGCTCACATTCTTCAGAGTGGATATGAAAGACTACATGGTTCAGTTGTATCATGATCCAAATCACCATTAATGAAAGAACAACTGATAAGCAACTGATACAGCTCAAATAATTTTTGAATGTTAAAATACAACCCTCGCAGTAATATCACAGGTATACCCATGATAAGACAAACTACAGAAGCAGCACAATTAGTAAATAAACAAAAAAAAGTAAATAACATAACAAAACATGACAACACACCCATACTTTTAGGGGGCAGCCATTCTACAGATAGATGTGCTACAGCTGATACGTTGTGTTAATTTCACCACAGGTCTTCTCCCACAGTGTGAGCACACTAAATAACCAGTAGTAGTCACCAGTGCAGAGATTCTTCCTCATTAATTCTTCCTCATTAAATAATTGTTGCTTATTAATCCTGACGTTACAACTATTGTGCATCTTACTAATAGTGCACATATGTACAACTCATGAAATATTTATTATGTTTCTGCAATGTTAATCTGATCTTGCTGAGTGTGCCCTACAGGCAGAGAGGAGGGTACGTTGGTGAGAGGTGGAGACTCTATTAAACAAAGGGCTCAAAGTAAATCAAGCACCAGTGCAGTTGTGTTTGTGTGTTAAAGAGGAACAGACAAAATGTAAGTACACCAACTACAATGCATTACATTCACTGCTGATGATATCATAGACACTGAATTAAACATCAGTATAATATGTAGAAGTCTACTGTGCTATTATCACTAATAGCACACTTGTGTTGACAACTCAGTCAGTGATATGCTGTAGATTTAGTAACTGAAACACTGATGAAACACAGAGCTGAAAGTCATACTTAAAGTTTTTACAGTGAAAATATAACCAGATTCTGAGTATAACTTCAAAGAGCACCTGTTTTTGATAAGTGTGATTATATTACTTTCTTAATTATATTGTACATGTTTTTTTTTAATCCCACAATGTCTGTTTTCTTTCCTTTATGACAAAAATGAAAGATTTTAGAGTGGTCGGAGGTAGAGATTTTAACTATATGTTGAAAAAGTTGGAATAACATTGTGACATATATGGAAAGAGAGTGGACACTGCTGTGACTCACTGAGCTAATACTACAGCTTGTGTGTAGGCTATTAAGCAGCTGGTTATGCAGGTTGGTTTATACTTGGCTGGATTTTTTTGTTTTCACTCATTAACAGTCAGTATTAATGACTGATTAATTGTACTTTTTTGTTTACCTTTCAGTTTCTGTTCTTGAACATGGATGAGTTTGTTCGGAACAAATTAACTGAATGGGGTCTCAGTGAGTTGATACAGAGATTTGAAGGTAAAGTTTTGCTGTGTTTCTTTGGGGATACAATATTGATGTGACCTTCCAACAATGAAATAATTTACCAATACATATTTTAAAATGTTGCAGCCTTGTTCTGCTGTACAATCCTGATATATCCTTCACAGTTTTTATATATATGGTAGTTTTGTGAAAGATGAGTGTTGGCAAATCCTCATTCCTCATTGTTGTCTGTATTCAAAGTGTGTAAAAGCACTTGCAATAAAATATCTTGTCCATTTTCACCCAGAAAGAACACATTAATTAAACTGAGAGTGATGAATCTTCTGTAGCATCCTGTGGATTATTGAAATATAGGTTTTTTTAGCTCAAGTAGCACTGAAATCAAGAATAAAAAGTGACGACTAAAACAAGAAAATAGTAAATATGCATTCAGCTCCCACAAACTTGTACAGAAATTACAGATTACAGAATAGTTTTTAATTACAGATGAAGACGTTGACACAGAAAGTCTTTACTGTCTTGCTGATAAAGACATAACTTGATCACAAAAATGGAACCAAGGGCAAAATTCAAGAGGAGACTCAGTTTGTTAAAGGTAATTTTCTGCACTACTTTACACACGTACTGTGTGTAGTATCATAAATTTCACTTATGCAGATCTATGTCTCTACAGGTACAGAAACATGAACTTCTGTCAAAGGTTATGATGAAGACTACAGACTCATAGCATTAATTAGAATTGTATTTATTTATTTATTTACTGATATGGATTAAAAAAAATAAATGGGGAAACAGTTGATGTATCTGCTCATGTATGTCGAATATAGTTTAATACCGTTAGGTAAAATCTAAGCCACTTATCATAGTCATACATAATATATTTTCTGTATGCTGCCTTGCACTTTATCTGCAGTGTCAACAGGAGAATGAAGACACAGCTGTTTGTGCTCAGGTAAGAATGACACTGAGTTTCACAGGCATGTTGTCAGTGAACGTTCCTCTATTCTTCATGCATATGCATTGAGGCACTACGATGTCCTGAGACAGCCATCTTTTACTGAAGAATTGTCTCACTGAACCTCAGTGTTGTTGACTGAGACAAAAGGACAGTGAATGTGATCAGCTTTTTCTGGACTCAACTTCCCAGAGTTTTACCAGGCCCATCCCAGATTAGATGAGAACATAGATGCAAATGTCAGAGTTTGAATTGAGTGAGTTCAGAGCTCTGATAGAGGACACAGCCTGTGTGAATATAATTTCTTGATCAAATACTATTTTAAGAGGCAAATATTTTTATTCATCCTCAGGTTTTACCGTCCACCAGTTACATAAGTGATAAAGGTGAGTTATCTTATGTATGTATGTATGTTATACATACTGTATATTAGTGTTCATTTGAGTTTTCAAGGTAGTAATATTTTGCATTGACTGAACAACTTTATTGAGACCAAGTTTTAATATTAGGCACATGCAATAAATATTTCTCTTTGAATTCTTTTATTATTAAAAAAAAATCAAATAAGGAAAGAGAAAGTTGGATCTTCAGGGCAAGTCCAGCAATTGGCAACCACCAGCTAAAAAATGACGACATGACACTACACCAGGACCATATTCAGGTATTTAACTACAGCCTACTACAGGGTTAAAACTTCTATATAATGAAATTTTCACTGTATGGCAAATATCTGTTTTTATACGTTGGATGCAGAAAATACTTTCTCCTTGCCTGGCTGGTGTCTGTTATCTTATCAGAACACCTAAAACAGTTGACAGCAGACCTGCTATTCATGCCATAAATGTACATTAAAGTGGATACATTTTTTAACCCAGCCAACTTTTTTCCCTTTCACAAGTGGCCATAGTATAAGCCTGGTGATATGCTTTGAGGCACGTTCTGTTCCTCCTGTTGTGTTTACCTCATTGTGCATTAAATGGAAACACAGGTTCATGATTCCTGCTGAATAGTTCTTTACTTTTACTCTAACAGAAGAAATCATCCTGTCTGATGTAAAAAACAGAATGAGATGTGTCCATCAGAGACTACAAAATGAAGACAACACAAAGTTCAGTGCTTTCTTGAAGTAAGTATTAAGTTTTGCATATTCTGTATTCTCATGTGTGCCAGGTTTCACTTACCTATCAGTGACGCTTGCTGTGGTGGTTACAATCATCTTATCTTGCTCCTACTCCTGATGTACTGGTGTGCACAGCTGCAGTACCTGAAACATTAGCATGTGTACTTACTCCTGTGCTCTGTGCTGTGTGTGTCAACCTAGCCTGACCTAATCCGTGCCTCTAACTCGATTCCAGCCACGTGATTGGTTCAGCATGGTGCTATTCTCAATATCATTGGCTTTTCGTATTGTCTGTTAAAACACAGGCGGAATGGGTTCTATCAACCATGTCTTAAATGTCTATCAAGGAAAAGTTATACTGCTATATATGTAAGTAAGTATATGTAATAAACATAGTATAGAAGGAATAGAAGTACAGTATACAACACTTTAGAGGCTTCATTGAAAAGTTGTAGTTCTCCATGTGTGAGCTGCAGTTAACAAATGTAAGATATCTGACAAAAGGTTCAACAGCTGAGAGAGGAAGGGAAACACTGCTTCAGTGATGGAAGAAGTATTCAGATCCTTTCAAGCAGCTGAAATCAGTATTTCTATACAATAACAATACATCAGCTGATAATGTGAAAGTAATGCACCTACAGAGAATTATCGCCTGAATCTACTGCTCCCCTCAATTTTCCAAAGCTTTGTGCTGAGTTTCAGCTCATTGGTTTGGTTTTCAAGCCTGCAACATTAAAGGTTTGGTTCACTCTATTTGCTCTCATCTGATCTCAGCAGAGATCAGGCAGCTGTTTTCAACAAAAATACTGCCTGACTCATTGACCTTTATGGGACAGCCCTACTGTTGTGCTACATCTAATATGTCTAGGCATAGGCCAGTTACTGGTTTCAAGGTATACGATGGTTTGAAAAAGTCAAGGTTTCAAAACCATCGATATTTTCCATACTATACTGCTATATACTGCTCCTACTTTATAAGCTGTTTCCCCCATACATGTTAAATTTACTTGTCAAAGATGAGTTCTTTTTGGTCTGTTTATTTCTTTTGTTTCATTTTTTTTTTTTTTTTTTACAGAAAAGAATTGAATTCTTTATGTTCTGAGCTTGTTGAGCTGTAGATTTCACTTGAGGGATTTTATATTAATGTATTATTTTAACTTAACATACACCTTTACTAATGTTCTGAACATTCTGTGGTGTTTAAAAATAAAATTAATTAATGTGACCTTCCAACAATGAAACAATGAAACATCTAAATATCTAATAACACAGATGCTAAAATGTTGCAAAATTGTTCTACTATACAATGCTGATATATCCTTAATAGTTTTATGTTCTGTGAAAGATGTGAAAGATGAGTGTGTGCAATTCCTGGTCATTCTTGTCTGTATTCAGAGTGTAAAAGCACTTGCAGTAGAATATCTTGTACATTTTGTCACAATAAGGAACATGACTTAACCTGAGAGTAATGGCTGTTTTGTAACATCTTGAGTCACTGAAATATAGATTTTAGCTCACGTAGCACTGAAACCAAGAAAATAGCAAATGGTTAAAAAAAAAAAAAAGTAAATATGCATTCAGCTCATTCAACCACGCTATTAGCCCTGTGAGCCTGACATGTTTTAACACTTATTTTTGCGTGACTGAGACTCAATCGATTATTTTTTTTATTATAGATGAAGGTGTTGACACAGAAAGTCTTTTCTGTCTTCGTGACTGTGTAATTGATAAGTTGATCACAAAAGTGGGACCAGCGGAAAAATTCAGGATGAGACTCAAGTTGTTAAAGGTAATGTTCTGAACTGTAAAGATACCTCACACAAATACTGTGTGTATTGTCATAAATTCCACTTGTGTGGATGCATACTAATACAGGTACGTGACACCTATGGATAGATTCATTCAGCATCAACATTAATGTGAATTTTTAAAAACTGTTTTTGCCTTTGTGGATGAGGAAGAATTTTCTGTTGTCACTAGGAAGAACACAACACAACAAATCAGGAAACAGCTGATGTATCTGCTCACGTAAGTTGAATATAGCTTCGTACAATTAGGTATAATCTAAGCCACTTATGGTCATACAGATTATATTTTCTGTGGCTGCTCAATATTTTACACAGCCTTCCACTTTATCTGCAGGATCATGAAGAAGCAGCTGATTGCATTCAGGTAAAGATGACAGAAAGTTCACAGACAAGTTAGCACTGAACATTTTTCTGTTCTTCATCCATGTGCATTTAAGGCACTAAAGTGTCTTGAGACAAGGACAGTGAATGTGATCACTTGTTATGTTTTCCTGAACACCACTTCCCAGAGTTTTAACAAGCCCATCCCAGACTGCATGAGAACCTAAATGCAAATTTCAGGGTGTGAATTGTACATATGTGTGTTCAGAGCTCTGTCAGAGGACAAAGCCTGTGTGAATATAATTTCTTGATCAAATATTGTTTTAAGAGTCAAATATTTACATTCATCCTCAGGTTATACCGTCCACCAGTGACACAAGTGATAAAGGTGAGATATCTCTCTTACATGCAGGATTTCATATTTAATTACAAGTAGTGTTTTCAAGGAGTCTTGTTTTGACTAAACAACAATATTGAGTCCAAGTTTTAATATTGTGAGATGCACATCTTTTTCTTTGGCTTCTTTTTTTAACTACAAAAAATAATAAAATAAAAAATCAACAAGGAAAAAGAGAGGTGGATCCTCAGGGCGAGTCCAGCAAATGGAAATCACCAGCTAGAAAACGACCACGTGACACTATGCCAGGATCATTGACAGGTATTTAAATTACTTTCTACACTTTCTACAATGGCAATTGCAATTTGCATTAACTGAAAATTCTGGTTCATGATTCCTTCTGAACAGTTCTTTACTTTTACTGACAGATGAGTTCATACTGTCTGATGTGAAAACCATAATGACATATGTGGAGGATAAACTATGCAATGAAGACAACACAAAGCTCAATGCTTTCCTGAAGTAGGTATTAAGTTTTCCATATTCCAGTACTGTAACACATTGGAAATTAAAACAGTGAGGATATTATCAGTCATTTTCATATGGAAACTATCCTGAACTTGACTGATAAGTAATCAGAACTGCTGAGCCATGTGTGTTGTTTGTTGTGTTATAGTGTTATTTGATTGTTTCAATTTGTTGCCAAGCCAAAACCTGAAACCTTATTAAATGGCCAAAAATCAAAATATGGATTAAAAGTTCACCTGCAGTACATTACTGACTATGAGTAGGTCTTGGTAACTTAGAAGTCCTCTGGCCTCTTCTCCCAAACTTTTAGCAGTGAAATGCTTTGAGAATTACTCTTCAACAAAAAAAGTCCTGGGACTGACACACCCTTCATTTTAAGTGTCTTTTAACTAGGATGTTTTGTGAATATGTAGGATAAGTTCTTAACAGATTTGTCTATTGTACTTTATGATTTATTTTACATTTATTCATTGATTCATGAACATTTAGGCTAAGCTGGATATCTAAATGTCAATTGACATTAAGTTGCATTTCTTGAATAATGCCTGTATTTAACCCGGCAATTACTGACTTCTTTGGGCTCTTTGGAACAGCATAAGCAAACTGCAAACACAATGCTTTCTGACAGAAATTGATACACCAAATATGTTAGCATTTAATTAGAGTCATTTTTCTGACACCTGACAAATTTAAGTCCAATATTCATTCCTTTAGCTCCATTTTTGGTCTCTACCAACTCCTTTGGTAAATATCTAGGTCTTAAGCTTCTAAATCTTCAATGTTCACCAGCTAGTTAATGACTGTGTCTGTCAGCCATATTGTACTGGGTACTGCAGTGATTTATTTTTGCAGAAATTATAGCTGTTGGCTGCATTTGAAAAAGACTCCGGGAGTGCTGAGAGTGAACCCAAACAAAAAGAAAATTAAAAAGTCTGGTGATTCTTTGTGTTGGTCCATCACTATGAGTAGCCCATAACACCTAAGTAGTTACAAAAGGCTTTTCAGTCTTTGTATATTAATCAATTAACCTGTATTTAAACTTTTGTACAACAGGACTAAAATCAGTGATTTGAAGACAGACAAGAGGGAGCTGGTCGGTGTCTTTGGTAAAACCGGGGCTGGAAAGAGCTCTTTGATAAATGCCGTCATTGGAGAGAAGAATCTTTTGCCCTCTGGAAGTGTCAGTGCATGTACCACAGTCATGATTAAAGTGGAGGCGAACATGCACAACTCAAAGTATGAAGCAGAAATTGAGTTCATTACAAAAGAGGTAAAATGAGCTGAATATATTTCTTTACTTGAAATTAGGTGAAAAGTTTTGGTGTAAAACTGTAAAACTACAGTTATTGGTTACATTACATGCCATTTAATTCAACTTCAAGTAAAAACATAATTATTATTTTGTTTGTCAGGAGTGGAGAGAGGAGTTGTGGTACTTGTATCATACTCCTAGGGAAAATGCATGTCAGGAAAAGGAAAATGACGATGATGACCATGACACAGATGAAAAGCTGTCAGCACTGTATGGAGAAGAATGGAGAGACATATCCCTTGAAAATCTCATGGACAACAAATACTTCAGAGACATTAAAGAATTTCCTGATTCCAAGAGGAAGATTTTGACATGTGAATCAGTAAGTAAGACTGTAAAAAAATCTATATATCACTTCTCAAAAAAACATTCTTGCCTGTCTGACACAGTAAAAGTTATGAATTTGCAATTACTGAGGTGTATAAAATATGTATACAGCCCAGCAATTCCAGTTTGGTTCAGTTAAATAGTAATTTAGCAAATATTAAACTAAAAGCAGTATATAAAATGTACTTTTTAAAAAAGATTGGACTTAATGAATCTTTCAAACCAAATTTACCATTCACAGGAAAATCATTGATAACACTATCTACCAACAACTAAATACATTTAAATAACTGTATAAATTCCAGGTCTTTTGAAGTTCCTAAATGACAGTGGCATGTACATAGACCTTCTATTGTATTATTAAGTCTCAATGCTACTTTTGAACCAACTGGTCACACTTAACTGTTGGACAGGCTGGAAAACGGAGTTGAGCTCTCTGGTACTGGACCAGCCCCTTTATGCAAAACAAACTGGGGTCTGCTGACTGACTCAGGTCAACAAAAAAATGGGGAAGTTGCCTTATGCTACCATGATACACATACTTGATAACCTCTTAGGTGATCCTAGGCACTGTCAAAAGCTGGTTGTGTTTAAATCTTAAACATAGTTGTTCATTATCATTCAAACCTTTTGTCTCCACTTCAGGTTACTATTTATTGACCTTATTTGAACTTTTTTCCTTTCAGTGATAGTGTCTCTTAATTTCGCTTCTTCTTTATCTTATCCTGTTCTAAATCTTCTGTGCAATTTGTAAAACACTCTGAATGTGCATCTAAATAAAATCACCTTACATTACCTTACTTTATTTTATAATTTATTACAGGCTGAAGAGCTGTCTGCAAAAATTGTCAAATACACGAGAAGTGACTCAAAAGTGGGAGACGGTAAAAAAGTAACGAGGCAATACTGGCCACTGGTGAAGTGTGTGACTGTCAGGGTGCCTAATAATGACTTTCTCCAGCATGTCACACTTGTGGACCTTCCTGGAAGTGGAGACCGTAACAAAAGCAGAGATAAAATGTGGAAAGGGGTAATTTATTCACATGTACTACTGTTTATTGTGTATTACTGAGTTATCTGGAAAATGCGTCATACTGTTTTGATGAAGCACTGATAATTTAAGTATTCATACCACCCATGCTACGCGCCTCTTTCAGATTGCTGGGTTGTTCTACTGTGTGATCGTGGATCACATTAACTCCAGAGGCAGAAAGAACCCGGGACATTGTAGTATACAGGTGATGTCTTATGTATGTTTTTTGCCTTTTGAATGTCTGAAGGTTTCTAGATGTCTTCTACTCTTGCTATGAGTTTCCTGTGTCTGAGAGTTAGCCCTTGGGGTTTATAAGGTTTAGGATGAGGGTTAAAATGTGACCCCTAGATTTAGAGGTACAAAGGTGAGGGTTCTTTATCCATCATCTTCCTCTTAACAATGAAGGCATTGAATGAAGGTCCAGATGTTTCTCATGAACCATGTAAACAACCAATGGCGATATCATGTTTAGAGCTGCGAGAGAGAGAGATCCATATTGGCCGGATCTCTCACAGGCGTGTTTTGTCTGATGCTGAACTACTTGTAATAAACTTCATATACAAGTAAGTCAGTCAGTGGAGATCTTCTTCATCTTCACATCGACATCACCACCTAATATACCACATGAAGAACGTCAGAACTTCGGACGTGTTGTGACCTGGCGGCGTTCCTGGCAACTTCAGCGTACCACTCCCGCACCAAGCCAGCTGATTACGTGAGCATTTCTCACTTATGGGCGCTGGGTTCGTTTGTTGAGGTTGTGTGTGTGTTTGCTGTATGGTCGCGACCACACCAAAGGAAGATGTTTGGAGTGATGTCTGTTCTAAATTGATTTTATTGTTGTGATAGCGCATAAAAGAGGGGGAGTGTCAGAGAAGTGAAGTAATAAGAAGTTTGAAGAAGGAAGGAAAATAAGGAGTTTGAAGTAAAAAGTGTAGAATAGCCAATTAGTAACGATAAGGTGAGCTTAGATAAAACCATGCAAGATTAATGAAGATTGGGCCTCCTTATCTTCTTAACGGTAAGACATGTACACTGTCACTGCGGAAAGTCGGCTTCACAGAA
Organism: Lates japonicus; assembly: GCA_033238685.1. Classification (NCBI taxonomy): domain Eukaryota; kingdom Metazoa; phylum Chordata; class Actinopteri; family Centropomidae; genus Lates; species Lates japonicus. The sequence goes on along the minus strand of BRZM01000170.1, from coordinate 75,972 downwards.
ATAGTTAGATTAGAGAAGACAGGAGGAATAGAGATAAAGGAAAAAAAAGCCGCAGATTCGGTTAAAACCTCTGGGAGGTGTGGTTTTAGACGCTAAAACTGGAAACATCACTAGGTGAATTTCAGGTCGTCTATGAACTGGGGTGTAGGAGTGCAAAATTCAATTGTAAGTTCCACTGAACACTAGTTGATCAACAGTGTCTGGAAGCAGCCTCTCATTGAATATCTACACCTCATAAGGCAGTATGCAATTGAAGAAAATAAGAAAAAGGAGCGGTAGGTAAAAAGCATGTAGAGAAGTATGAATGAGTATTTTTTGAGAATTTAGGCTGATATTGTTTGTGTTTTGGGATGAAGTTTTGACTCTGCTGTGTGTTTTGAGAATTTTGTGTCCCTGTTGAGGAGTAGTGCCTGTCTGTGTGTGTAAAGTGTGGAGCGTTGTCTCCAGCTGTATGAAAGGGCTGTGACACGGGATGGTGTAGGGATTTATGTTAAGAAGATAGATTTTGTATTGAATAGGAATATATAGGTTGTGGTTGAAAAATAGAAACAAGTA
>BRZM01000170.1:0-64807 GCA_033238685.1 Lates japonicus | reverse complement strand
CAAGATATCTCAAATATTCATCTAATGTCATAAATGTAAACTCATAAGCATTAATTAGAATACATAATAATGATTGCCTTGTGTATAAAATATGTCACCAGGAAAAAACTTATCAAATGTATTATAGCCATACAGATTATATTTCTTGTGGCTGATTAAAATTTTACACAGCCTTCCACTTTGACCTGCAGTGGATCATGAAGAAGCAGCTTGATTGTGCCCGTGTGATGACATTGAATTTATACAAGTTGTCAGGAGCGTTCTGTTAGAGAACAAAGCCTGTGTCAATGTAATTCTTGATCAAAGACTGTCAAATATTTACATTCATTCTCAGGTTTTGCCATCCACCAGTGACACAAGCAATAAAGGTGAGATATATGTTATACATATTGTATATCTTATTGTTACAATTAGTGTTTGTTTGTATTTTTTAAGGCAATAATATTTTCTTTTCTTTGGCTCTTTTTATTTAAAACAAAAAAAAGGAAAGAGAAATGGATCTTCAGGGAGAGTCCAGTATTATCACCAGCTAGTAAAACTAATTATGTGGGAAAAAAATGCAACCCGGCATTTATATTACTTTCAAATAATGGCAACCTGCAGCTCAATAGGGTTAAACTCTCTATAATTAAATTTCTTCATATAGCAAATATTATTTCATATGAGACATTTACTCCAGCCAATGTTTTTTTTATCTAAAACAACTTTTAAAACTTTCATAATTAGCTATAGTATACTGTAAGTCTATGGGATGTACATTCTTTTCCTCTAATTTTCCTTCTTCCTCCTGTTTTCTTTAATCAAGAGATCTCATTTTGCATTAACTGAAAACATTGATTCATGGTTCCTGCTGAATAGTTTTTTTACTTTGCCTGACAGAGGAAAGCTCGTCTGAAGTGAAACATACTGACAAATGTCAAGAATGAACAGATGAAGATACAAGGCTCATTGTTTTATGCACAAAGACAGCGAGTCTAGTATCATAAGTATGAAGTTTTCCATATTCCAGTACACAGTAACCATTGAAAGAAGTACAATGGTCGTGTGTGTGTGTAAATAAAGACGTGTGTGTGTGTGTGTGTCATGTTGGGCAAGAGAACAATAGTTGTTCATTCTGAGCTTGAATGATAAGTTAACAGAAATGCTGAGCGTTGTGTTTTTGGTGTTTATTGTTTCTAATTTCTTGATAAGCTGATTAAAACCTTGGTTAAAATGGCCAAAATCAAAATGTGGATGAAAAGTTCATTATAATACTATTTAGGAACCTATACCTGGCAACACATTACTACTCGGGTAAGTCTATGACTTAAAATCCTCCTATCCTTCCAGACTTTACACTAAATGCGTTGAACAAGCTTTATGAACACTCAGAGTCCCTTAGACTGACACCTCTCCCCACTTCCTGTCTCTAACTGCCAGTTAACCATAGGATGTTTTGAGGTCATGTAGGTTAAATTTCACACATTTGTTTATAAGGCTTTATGATTTATTTTATATGTATTTAGATTCTATGAGTACGTAAGCTAAGCTTGATATGTAAATGATCACTGACATTTAATTGCATTTCTCTGGATAAACCCCTCGTATTTAAAACCGCAATAACTGACTTTAGATATCTAGCGGTGCAGCAAAATGTTAAAAGCACAATGCTGGCTTAAATATGTTGATATACCAAACATATTAGCAAATACTTACCTGTTCTACAGATAGTAGTTATGGACAGAATATATATACAGACATGCTTGACATATGACAATATGTCAAGAAAGTCCAATATTTTTCTCACCTGTTTTTGTGTCTGCAGATCCCTGAGGGAAACATCTAGCTTTTTAGCCTCAAATGTCCCATGTGCATCAGCTATAACTGGGGTCTCTCACATTTTGTGTTGGGGATGCTGTTATTTATCAGAGCTTTTTGCTGAAATTGGGTGCCTGGTATGTCAGAAAAGACTTTAGAAGGCTGAGCTAAGTGTTTTAGTGTTGTTGCTAATCAGTGTAATGCTCTGTGTAGGTTCATCATTGCAGTAGCCCCTCATATATTAGTAGTCATTAGAGACATTGTTAACATAAAATATTGGATTATAGCGAAGTAGATTATTATGAGCATATTGTCCTAGACATGTCTTCCTGATTTTGATACATGTTTTTCATATTTGTACATTTTCCAAATTAATCAGTTAACCCATTTTTAAACTCTTATACAACAGACTAAAACTGTAGTGATTTGAAGATGATGAGGAGCTGGTCATGTCTTGGTAGAACTGGGGCTGGAAAGTATTTCTTGATAAATGCCGCCATTGAGAATTCCGTCTCTGAGATGTCAGTGCATGTACCACAGTCATGACAAAGTGGAGCAATGAAAATAACTCAAAGTATGATAAAAGATTGAGTTCATTACAAAGAGGTAAATGAGCAAATATGTTTCTTTACTTGAAACAAGTTGAAAAGTTTCTTGGTGTAGCTGCAAAATACAGATCTGGTTACATTGTTATGCCACTGAATTCAGATAAGGAAACCTAATTATCACTTTGCTTGCCAGGATTGGGAAGGAGCTGTGGCATTTGAATCAATTTTCGGTGGATAACGAAGCTCAGGAAAAGGAAATGATGATGATCATGATGATGATGATATTGATGGATGATGATGACAACAAGAAAAGCTGTCAGCAGTGTATGAAGAATGAAAACAACCCCTAAAACCTCGCGATATGAAATATTTCAGAAATTAAAGAATTTCTCCAAACAAGAATAAAACTTTGACATGGAATCAGTAAGTAAGATTTTTTTTTTTTAAACTTATATAGAGTGTGTGATCACTTCTGCAGCATTCTTACCTGTCTGACAGTAGATGCTAAGAATTCACAAATTATTATAGTTTATATAACTGTATACAGCCTAGCCATTCCTAGTTTAATTTAGTTCAACAATAATTAACAGAACTAAATCTAAATATATATAACTATATATATATATATATATAACTAAAATATAGAAGCTTCTTGACGAACCTGTGCTCAACTACAGCCCCATATCAAATTTACCCTTCCCAGGAAAACCATTGACAACACAACAACAAAAATCCCAGGTCTTATTGAGGTCCTAGATGATAGGCATGAACACCGACTCAGGCAAAATTTCTATCTTGTATTATTAAATCATGCTGCTTTCTGGCCCAGTTGGTCCCTTTGAAGTTGGAGGGGCTAAGTCAGTTGATCTCTGTTACTGGTCCAGGTTCTATATGCATCAAAATCAATTACAGTAAGGTCTTTTATCGAAAATACACAGAGTGGGAGAACCTATGTTCACAGGATCTTGAAAAGTTAGTTTGACTATTGCAAAGTCTTTCTAGTTCCCACCAAAAAAAGTATGTATGCAACTGAAACAAATGAAGCACCAGAGTTTGATTCAAATATATACCTGAGCCTAATTATGTTTGAATGTGCATTCCAAATAAAATCACCACCACGTACTTACTATTTATTATTTATTACAGTAATACACCTGTCTGCAGAAATTGTCAACAAGGTAGCGACTTAGAGAGGAGAAGGTAAAGAAGTAAAGAGGTGGCTAGCCACTGGTGAAGTGTGTGACTGTCAGGGTTTTACAATGATTTTCCATGTCACACTTGTGGACCTTTCCTGAAGTGGAGACCGTAAATAAGCAGATAAAATGTGGAAAGGGGTAATTATTCACATGTACTTAATTGTCTGTTACTGTAAATCAGAACCCATTATTACAAAGCAATTGATAATTAAATGAATCATACATAGTTAACTTGGTGATTATGCCCTTCAGATTGTTGAAGTTGTTCTACTGTGTGGATCGTGACTGGAGATTAATCGAGCAGCATCAGATAAAGAAGCCTCTCTGAGATCCTGGAAAATGCCAGTAGTATCATGGGAATGGTATAGTGTCAAAGTACATTCACTTTATCTGCACCAAGTCTGACCTTATTAGATAATGATTAGTAACACATACATATTAGTACATATAGTGAAATTCAACATCCAAATCAGACACTGAGGCATTTTCCAAAAAGCATGAGCAAAAATTCTTGAAGCTGTACCCATGCCAGCTTTATAATGTGTGTATGTTCCACTGTTGACAACGTGGATTTGTAAAGACATGAGAAACCAGGTCATTCACATTCCTGTTTAAATGACAATATCCACGTTCTGATTTACCATGTCTTTTTCTGGCATTCTGACTTAATAGATTTAGTTCATTTAGTTCATCTGATCACTGGTAATTGAAACAACAGTAAGAGTACAATTAATGATCCACATTATATTATTAGATTAGATTTTCCCTTAATTTCAATCATTGTCGGTCAGGCGATTGTGCCATCATATGTCTTATTTTTACTGAATTAACCACCACTGTTGGTAATCTGAGTTGACACACATCTGTGAGCATGGCAGGAATGATCAGAAACCTTACCTGACTTACTGTAAAATGTGCTACCTGATAAATCTTTGCTTTAGTTCAGCAGCTGACCAAGATCGAAAGAACGAAAGCCAAGGCAAAATGAACAGAGAATTCAAACAAAGCAAGATTACAGAGTTATAGACTGACAGAAAATGTACCACAAAGATTGTCTACAGTGATGATTAAGGCCAAAATCAAAGCCTTTTTTTCAGAAACACTTCAGTGAGACTGTTTCAGTGTTCATAGTGAGCTCCCACAGAGTTTCCTAGAAGGAAATTGAAGCCAGAAGAAACTGGTAGGTGAAGTTCCATGACAGAAAATGTGGAGCTCAAATACATATTTACTTTAAGCACTTTGTTTCAAATAAGAACAATTTATAATTTAAATAAAATATGAAAATAAACTGCATTTTCATTTACAGAAATACCCAAACTCAGAAATTTCTGCAAGATCTCAATGACTGTCACCAGAGACATTAAACTCATGTGTCTGGAGCTATGGGATTCTGTTCTGATTCAAGGGGCAAGATGCAGAGAAGTGGTAGGTCACATAACAAATTCAGGTCAAATATGTAAACTACACTCCACTGCAGAAAATATGGAAATGTCAAACGCCTGACTTTACTGACTTGTGGAGTAACTTGCTTAATGTCAACAACATCAAAGAGTCCACATGAAATTTCACTTGTAAAAATTTTAGCCATCAAGGTAGTTGATTTGAGTTTTAGTTACTTCAGAGAGGCTGCATAACCAATAGTATTTCAAAGGCCACACATGACCAACAGAATTTCATAAATAAACTTGTGTTTGATTTCAGGCTGCCATAAAAACAGATGTGTGCACAAAGCTTGAAGCAAACTATGAAAACATGAACTTGATAAAGTCCGAAAACCCATGGAAGAGGCTTATGAGGCTTTGAAAATGCCTTGTTGAGGGGTTGAAAATCAAAAAGTTCATGTGAACTTAAACTTGAGATTCATCTTACATCCTGTATGTATTTTGATTAGACTTTGATTAAAACAATTGATTTTGCACTCTAATATTAAATATGTCTTAAAGATGTATGTTCCTGTTTCTGTCTCAGAAAACAAATCAAATGCAGCTATTACAGGACACTGAGGTAGAAGTTGAGAAAAAGCAAATCCACAAACCAAAAAAGGGAAGCAATAAACTTCAACATGAACTTAAGTTCATGCCTGACTGACAGCATTGATGAAAATCAGGAGGACCTTCCCGTAAGAAATGACTTAATGAAGACATTAAAACCTTTGTTGGAACATATACTAACTCTGGAGGATGTCTAGAATTAACATATTCTACTTTATTCAAATAATCCAGATTACATAATAATTATACGAAACAATTCTAATCATAAACATTTTTCAGAAATGTCGAAAATGTGGACCATTCAACGGAGTCATCAAAACATTTTCATTTGACACACAGAAGTTGATTCCAAAGTACAAAGATGCTCTAACTGCAATCTGATTTTTTCTTCTTGTGACAGAGGTAAAACAGAATATTATCATCCCACCCATTAGTTCTTTATCAAACAGTTTAATTAAACACACATCTCTCTCTCTGTCTCGCTTGATTCTCACCAGTAATCTCTTGGACTTATTTGAGACATTGCATTTAACTCCTACCTCTGCCAGTCAAATAATCATTTGGCAGCAGTGCAGAGCATTAAAACACGTAGATACAGGTCAGAGTTGCATCCACATGATTAGATGTCTAATCATCTAGATACACAATTAGCTATATCTACATTCTGTTTCTAGTCTACGAATGGGGATATATATAAACACAATTTTTGTCTGGTAAAACTGAGCGTTTTAAAAATCTGATGTTGCAAACCTGACTCTGCAGCAATGATCTGAAACAACATACTGAGAGTTTAAGATAGTCTGAGGGCAAAATATACACTCAACAGCCACTTTATTAGGTACACCTGTTCAAATAACAGCTCATTAATGCAAATACCTAATCAGCCAGTCACATGGCAGCAATTGAATGCTATGTTGATGCCAGAGGTCGATGAGAATGGCCAGACTGATAGAGGGCAACAGTAACTCAAATAACCACTCACTGCAGCCACAGTTTGCAGAAGAGAATCGAAGGGCACATCACTTGCCCCTTCGCACTAACTGAGCATCATTTAAAATGCCAGCCTACCTGAGCACTGTTGCTGACCATGTCCACCCCTTTATGACCACAGTATATCCATCTTCTGACCTGCTGATTCCAGCAGGTATTAACCATGTCCCAGCTCAAATCATCTCAAACTGGTTTCTTTGAACATGACAATGAGTTCACTGTACTCAAATAGCTCTGCCAGTCACCAGACTCCAACCAATAGAGCTCCCTTTGGGATGTGGTGGAATGGGAGATTCACATCATGATGTGCAGCCACAAATGCTATGTCATGGACCAAAATCTATGAGGAATGCTCAGCACCTTGCTGAATCCATGCCATAAAGAGCTAAGGCGTTGAAGGCAAAAGGGCTCAACCCGCACTTGCCAGGTGTGACTGATAAACTGGCCAGTGAGTGCATAATCACCCCACCAGGTAGAAAAAATAGGTCAGCGCTGGAAAATCTGTTTAAATAATTCACTGCTTTGATAAAATAAGTTTTTTTTTTTTTTTAAGGAAAAGAATAGCCTTTATTTAAATCTTTTAATACCTTGTTTGTTTGTTTGTTTGTTCATACTTTATGTTTTCTTACAAGGAGGAAAAATTAAGAGAAGAGTCAACAAAATTATCCAGGAAAGTAAGAAAACAATTCCACAAAATAGTCTGACGGAGATAACGAGAAAGAAATGCAAGATCAAGCACAAGTAATACAGAAGACTGCTGATATATATATACACATCCTGTCATCATAATAATAGACATGTGTACATTCATCATGACTGTGCAATGCTTGACGACAGTTTCTGTTTCATTGTAGAAGCAGCAGACTTACAGGACAGGACACACTGAAAACATGAGGACACTATTGAGAAGCTATGTACATGACTCAGCGGACACTATGTTTGATATGCACAAAATGAGATGTTGAGACAACTGATAATTGAAGGTTTGCTGCATTTTATAATATGAAACAGAATGATACATACAGTAGTAAAACATGTTTTGCTGCAATATCTTATCTTTGTCCAAGATTGTAGGTCATCATCTATATGAAGGTTTTTTCTGTATTAAAGAGAAATAATTCTAAAAGTTGCTTTTGCTACTTAAACACTGCAGTCACTGTCATAGATGTGCAATTATTGTTATTATTCTAAGACATAACTGCTCTATATGAACGAACCATTTTGCCCAGTCTGAATAATAATATCTAAACCACATAATTCATGTATGACGGTTAATCTTGAACACAATATTTGGTTGTGTGAGTGATAAGTACAATATTTTGATGCTGGATTAGACGCTCATCCGGAGAACTGGAGAGAACTCTGAAGGGAATCAATTGAGCTGTCACCAAAATAGATGACTAACCCAGGTAGGAACATTTCTGGAACAAAAAGCATTTAGTTAGATCACCAGCACTTTTGTAACTATATAATTAATATTTATAACAAACTGATTTCCAATTTAAAGATTTTCATCAGAGCTGATATGGTGAAGAGATATATGATGAACTGAAGTCCCGGCATGAATGAAGAAATGGCAGCAGTGGGCACAAACTTTTGTTTGTGTCTGGTATAATGTGTTTTAAAGGGCCTTGATTATGAGATATTTTGCTCTGACTTTTAATTACATGTGTGCTGATTCACCCGTCCATAGCTGCACGAGTCCATGACATGGGAACAAAAATGCCTAGTGAAACTGCTCTATCCAAACCAAGAATGCAAATGTGATGGGACTTTGTGTTCCAGTGTGAGCAGCTGTCCTCACATTTGTAGTTCAGTGTTAAGTAATGGTTGATGAGATGTTTTTTATCATTGTTTTGTCAACTTTGTTGCTTATCTCTGCAGGTGCTTTAGGATTTGCTCTCAGGGAGAGAAACAGCAGAGCCTGATCACCCACTGAACGTCCCTGTAGACATGAGGTCTCTGGATTTGTCCAGCTATTTTTATCAGGTTATTATCTTTGTTCTCTTTGAGTGGTGGTTTGTTATGCATTGACTTTGTTTTTTGTGAATTAATGCAGAGAGATTTTAGATTTTTTTGGTCTACATTATTGACATTAACTGATGATAGTCCAGAGGCAGGTGGCTGAGATTGTGTTGTCGTCAGTCTAACTTAAACCAGGAACATTGTGGTTTATATGAATTGGTCTCTGCCACTGCCCCCAGAGGCTTTATGTTTTTAATGATGTTTTTTTTTTTCTGTCCATGACTTTATTTTGTGACTCAAGTGTTTGATGATTAGATAGGAGTGCCACTGATTTTATGGCTGTGTAAATGAAACCTTGAATGTTGAATACAAGATTTGATTGTGGGTTGGATTTTTCACGATCTTTGAATCACTATTTCATCATGTTTAAGGAAAACACTTACAGGAAACAATGATTTTTATGTGTGTTCATGTGAGAAATAGAAGCAAAAAGTCTTCTTACCTATATTTATTATATACAACTTATTATTTTACTATTTATCATTGTTTTTCCTTCAAAAGTAAGAACTGATTCTGAATGCAAAACTGTATTTGATATTATCCAGTGAACCTCAATAAAGTTCTCATTTTTGAGTGAACAAAATACACGTGGTTTAGTTATCATATTTAGAATGTTGTTTTAAAAAGTCCTAAAACCTGATTTTCCAATCTTGTTCTGCCTATGTCTTACCTAAAAGTCCTAACAATGTCAAGTTTGTGGTTTTATTAATCATCACAAATCACAAATTTGCCTCTAGGGCCTTACAATCTATTCACCATACAACACCCTCTGTCCTTTCAATTCTTATTTTTAGTAAGGAAAACACCCTTGAAACACCCTAAAGGGAAAAAAAAATTGAAAAAAGAACATAGCAGCGATTCCTCTTACAGGATGGACAGACACAATAGATGTGTACAACATAGTAATTTGCAGAAAAGGTAACTAGACAACAAAATTATGGACAGATGGTAAAACATATGTGACAAATTTATGTTCTTACCTACACTGCCAAAGTATTTTTAGTTACATTCGCCACATCTATTATGTTTCTTACCTCTTCCACATTTTTCCAGGAGCTATTTAAAATTAACTTATATTTAAAAACTTAGTGTCATTTTGTGTCCAAGTAGTTGTAATTATATAGTTATTTTGAAATTAATTATATGTGCATCTGCATACCTGATTGTTCAAGCAATTATTCTATCAGTTAATCATGTGACAACAATGCAATGCAAATCATGAAGATACAGGTCAGGGAGGATAATGTTCACATTGAACACAAGAATTTGACGGTGTTAAAAACAAACAACACTAGAGATGCAGTCCTGCAGATAGAAACAGTGAACCTGTTCAGTGGGTACAGGTTCATCAAAACTGACAGTTGAAGACAGGAGAAGGATCTGATCACTTCAGTTCAAAAATAGCAGAATACATGAATCCATGGACCCAACCTGGTTCCTGCATCAACAGTCCAGTCTGGTAGCGTGGTGGTGGTGTAAATGGTGCGGCAACGCTTGGCACACTTAAGGCCCCATTTATATCAATCAATCATTGTTTGAATGCCACAGCCTACCTGAGTACTGTTACTGACCAAGTGCACCACACAGTCATTGCCTTCAATGGCTAATGGCATTATACACCATGTCACAAAGAATGTCAGATCTGAAAACCTTTGCAATGGTAGAATATTCAAGGATTCAAGGATTCAAGGAGCTTATTGTCATTCCAACACGTGAACATGAGGTGAAACGAAATAAGTTACTCTGGTCCCGTGCAAGCCAACACAGAATAAATAACTACTATGTATGTGAACTTGGTGGTAATATATATATAGAAATTTCACAGTAATGAAAAAGACACAACAACAACATCAGAGTCCTTCGCCATTGAGGTAGTGTGCAGAAGTTAAAGTGACAGAAGTTAAAGGACAAGTGGGGCTTCTGTAGGCTACAGGGTCCTCCAGAATTAGCAGTCTCACAGCTCGGGAAGAAGCTGTCTTCAGTCTGGTGGTCCTGGTTTCTTAATGTCTGTAGCCTCCTGCCTGAGGGGGAGAGGGGAAAACAGAGCGTGTGTAAGAGGGTCCTTCAGGATGGTAAGGCATTGCCTCTGCATCTGGCTGTGTAGATGTCCGTGGTGGTGGGTAGGCTGTGTCCCAGTCCCTCTGTGCAGCTTTCACCACCTCTGCAGAGCTTTCTGCCGCCAAGCAGTTGTCATGCTACACGAAGGATGCAGGAGGACAGACGCCTCCACCACACATTCAGAAGGAGGTCAGGACTGAGCTCTCAGGTCTGCTCATGCTACCAGCCTCCTAAGGGGCTAGAGGCGCGATGCCTTTCTCCCACCAGGCAGGAGTGTTGGTGCTCCAGGTGAGGTCGCCAGAGATGTGTACGCCCGGTACCTGAAGTTGAGACCACTTCCACTGCAGTCCTCCGATGTGCAGGGAGGAGGAGGTGTCTGCCCTCCTGGAAGTCCACGATCATCTCCTTGGTCTTCTACATTGGATACAGAGGTTGTTGTCTCTGCACCAACCTCCAGCTGTTCTTACCTGCCTGTAGTTGGACCGCTATTGCTGGTAATGCGTCTAACCACAGTTGTGTTATCCACACAATCATAACTAGACAGCTCGGGTGTCTCGCTGAGCAGTCTTGTGTGAGTAGGGTGAATGAGGCTCAGCACACAGCCCTGAGGGGACCCGGGTGTTAGAGGGTGATGGGGGAGGAGGGAGACGCGCAGATCCTCACAGACTGCAGCCTGTCTGTTAGGGAAGTTCACACCCAGTTGCACAGTGGAGCTCAGTCCGGTGTGCATAGCCGGATTAGGGTCTGTGGCATGATTGTGTTAAAAGTTGAGGAAGTCTACAAAGAGCAGGCGAACAGAGTCCTTATTCTCTAAGTGGTGAGGATGATTTTTGTGGACCACAGAGGAGATGGCGCCTCTGTGGATCGGTTCTTCCTATAAGCTGCATTGCGGGTCCACAGTGACGTCAATGGAGTCTTTGATGCGGTCATGACAAGTCTTCAAAGCATTTCATGATCTATCGTGAGGGCTACCAGCCAATAGTCATTCAGCCTGTCACTGTGACATTTTGGGGATGGGACACCGTGGCAGTCTTCAGGCAGGTGGGGGACCGCTGCCTGTTTGAGAGGTGTTAAAAATGTCCGTCAGCACTTCTGTGAGCTGGTGTGTACAGCCTCAGCACCTGTCCAGGGATGCTGTTCGGACCAGCAGTTTTATGGGGCGTTAATCCTCTGAGGGTCCTCTCACTTCCTCTGCTGGTGTCACACTGAGGGGCTATTCACCTGGTGGAGGTGAGTCTGGTGCTGGGGAGGCGCTGGAGTCCCCAAAGCGGCGTGAAGTTGTTGAGTGCGTCAAGGTGAGGGGAAGGCCGCATTGTGCATCTCTGCGTTGTAGTCCAGATGCACTTATGCCCCTCCACATACTCCGTGATTGTTGGACGTGAAGTGTCCCTGGATCCTCTGGGCGAGCAGCCTTGCATTTTCTACCCAGCGCTCAGCTCTCCCGCCGCTTGAGTGTGTAATCCCCTGTCACCAGACCTGAATAGGCATCCCTGGTTTCAGCAGAGACCAGACCTCTGCATTCAGCCAGGGTTTCTGGTTGGGATAGCCAACATATGACTAGCAGCACACATCTGCAATAAATTATGTGATGTGATCACACAACATGGACCAGTATCTCAAACAAATATTTCTAGTATCTTGTGGAATTTATGCCATGAAAATTGAGGAGCAAACAGAGAGAGGGCCTGTCCAGTATTAATATGGTGTTCCCACGTCACAACCTGGCTCAAACGTAAGGAGACAAAACACGGAGTCCACACTGTGAAATGTTTTGACTTAAATACAAGAAGGTGTGTCTGTTAGCTGGTCAGTATGTATGCAAGGTCTGTGTGTGAACCAAAACAAAATGACAGGACTGTCTCAGACTGTATAGCAGAGAGAGGCTGCTCAGGTGTGTTGTATCTCTGAAAATTTCAGCTCCACCCATCAATATCCTGGAACAAAGGGACAAATACACAACCAATGTTGAAAGATAAGATCGAGCCAACTCCTGAGGCCATCACACCAAGTGCTCAGTGTGTTTTATTTACACCAAGTGGTTGTTGGCCAAGTAGACTGTTTTAGTTTTATCTTATAAGTCTTTTCTCAACTGTTGATAATCTCACATCCCCGTCAACTGTAAAATCTGTTCAAATAGTTATAACCTGACATGTTAGGCTTTCAGAGTCAATATGTGGAAATGTTTTGAGACTATTCCCCATATAAAGGGTATCTCCCACCTTACCTCCTTTTGTCACAGTGATGTATGGAAGAGGAAACAATGCTGTGGTCATAGTTGTTTTAGCCTTTCTGTTAATTAGGTTAATAAGTTTACTTGCTAGTTTAAACTTACTGGGTAGTATGTTAACATATTTCTGTGTCATTTAATTTGTGAAAAGCCTGGTTAAGACTGCTGCGACTGGAGGATTGGTTGTTTACCCTTTTGTCAGGAATGTTTTCAGTTACATGTATTGAATGCAAACAAAAAATCTCTTTCCCCAAGGCTGTAGAATTTGGTAGGGATGGTAGTATCCAGCTTGTACTAAAGTGTTGTTTTATTGGGGTCACAACACAAAGAGTTGGGTCAGATCTTCTTCAAGTCCTGCCTTCCTAACCCAATATCACTAATAGATTAACCCACTAATTACTCCAGGCTGGCCCCAGACCATTTTAATGTCTCCACCAATGTCAATCTCAAACTCACCTTTTGATCCGTCCACTTTTACTATTGTATTCCATGGAGAGGAGCTAGATTTGTTTGTGTTTAAAAAATGTTGGTACTTTAACCTAACTTTCAGATATTTGGTATTGCTTTTTATTGCACTCCAATATAAGGAGCGTTAACACTGTGCTCTGCTCTGCTCAGTATGTGGGAGGGGCAATACAGTGAACAGAGAGAAGAGGAGAGGAGAGAGATGCAACTGTGACAGTTAACTGTAGAGACTTTTCTGAGTTGAAATGAAATGATTGCAATATAAATTAGTTGCTGAGTAATGTAAAAATATTTAGTTTTTCAAATGTGTTTTATACTCTTTTGTTGTCCATTTTCTCAGTGTCTGAGAAAGTAGGACAACATTGGCCTTCGTGCAGTTAACCACTGAACATGGATTTGTACTCCGTCGACATCCACATCATTGGCCTGATTTGGCAACGCCAGTTCATGTGGTCACTATTTGACAGTGATGACTTGCAATTTCAGAAATAACATGGAAAATATGCTCATCTCAAACTTTTTGCGAATCACTCAAAGACTTGAACTGTATGTGCATGTAACAAGAGCTGTTCAACTCATTCCTTCAAGTAGCTATTGCTATCAATCACCCCATGAAGCCTTTAGGTTAGTTTCACTTCAGGATAAACAGCGTATCCTTTTGGTATCAGTTTGTTTATTTGCATGTGTGCAAAGGTGAGCACTCTTCCATTGATAGATGCACAAAGAACATGGTAAACATGTGCAGCACGTGAAAGGAATCATTTTGAAACATTTTGAAACATCTTTACTGAAAAAAACTAAAATTAAATAAATAAATAAATTTTAATTCTTTAATAGACCTGCCGAGTTTCCAGGATCTTATGATTGCAGCACTTACACTCAATATCTCCACATAAAAGTGGTCAAAGTAAGAACCTGAGTGCTGGTCACAAAATTAAATCATCAACTCTAGTTTTTTGTACAGACACAGATGGTCTGATACATCTATGGACTTGTCTTCTGGCAGCACCCCAGGCAACATATTATTGGTCTTAAATATGTTCAGAAGAATTTCTAACCTCATATGGTTCTCAAATCTAAGCTGGGTTTATCTGTACTTTGTTATATTATTATGGACCTTATTGGAACAATTCAGAGAGAATGTTAATACTTCAAGAATCCTGGAGAAGATTAAGTTAAGTTTCTTCATCCAACATACTGCATTTTCCACTGTTTGTTGTTAGCCAAGTAGATAGATTTGATTTTATCTGCTGAAGTTCGGTTCCCAACTGAGGATAATCCACAGACCTTACTTCATCAGGCTCTTCATAGGAACTACTTTTGATCTGAAAAATGTTACCTGTAAAAATCAAGGAAAGTAAAGTATGGAGTAATGACACATTGTGTCTGGAAAAAATATGTTCCTGTTGGGACTGTAATGTTTCAATGTTTCAAGCAACAAAACTAATTCCATTCACATTTATTTAATTGAGAGCGCAAAAGTTTTCAGTTTCCATATCACAAAACCTCAGCACATGTAAAACAAAACTTTTTGTTTTCATTATCCTAAAGACACCAGTTTTAAAATATCAGATTATTTTTGGCTCATTTGACATAGAATCATTTTAAAGTTCAGTATCCTTTGATACAGCAGCTTTCTAAACAAACAAAACATGGTGAGGTGAATAAGAATTGAATATGAATATGTGCTGCCCACAGTGTGTAAGGCCCACTCAACACTGGAGTAACACATATAACTTTAGAATATCATGTCTCATGTATTCTATATTAGTGAGACATTAGTGAGTTTATAATGATTCTGTCATTATAAGTCATTTTTATTCATTTGTTCTGTTTCTGTACAGTAATGAAAATGTGGACAAAACAATCACAGGAAAATGTGAAAGCACAATATCAGTGGTATGGCATCAACCAACCACACACTGCAGAGCAACACCCCTGTGTTTACCAAGGGTTTTGTCCTATATGCCCCAAGGTTCAACAGATGGAGCAGAACCTTTGTATAAATTTGTTGTTTGCATGTACAAAGCGGGACTTCTCTTCTGCTGATGCAACGATTTCCAGGAAGTTATTCCATCGATATGCACACACAAAGGAACAAGTTTTGACATGCAAACAGTTTTATTTTGAAAGAAAAAAACACAACCTCACCACATAAAAGTTAATGTTAGAAACTGTTACAATAATATCAAGATCCTGAGAAAGTTCAGTTCAGTTCACCCAAACATAAGAGGACATACACTCAACATGATCATGTGCACTACATCTGCTTATTCATGCAATTATTCCATCAGCCAATCATGTGAAAAAACAATGCAATGGTATAAATAATTTAAATTACAAAAGGACATACTATATTTTTTCACTATACCAAGTGGTTGTCAGCCAAGTAGTTTGTTTTATCTGACTCATTTCAGCTGTATTTTTACAGGAAACTACAGTCTTCTCTGATTTAAATGGTGCCTGTAAAACTGTTTACAGTAAACAATCAGTGATTGTCCGGAGTAATGAAAAACACTGTTTATGGAAATACATGTTGTTGACTTTTTTCTAGCTGTAATAAGCAATATATAACAGGTTTTTTCATTTTAAAGTTAACAAACCGCCTTAAAACGTGACAGGACGTGAAGGAGTCAGTGTGTGATTTCTGGACACCTCTTTCAACTGCGGCTTATTTATTAATTGTTCAAGGAAGTATTTTTTGTAGTGGCTGTTATGATGGTGTTGGTTTTATAAGAGGGTGGCCAGCCCCCAACTAGCCTATAATTCTAATTATATAATTATTATAACTCCTACATCATCTTAGAACAGGTGGGGCTGTGGAACCCAGTGTTTCAAAAAAGGTGGCAAATTGTTGCCAGGTGTATGTATCTTTTTTTTCTGTCAGGTCAGATGTTTTGTCTTGAAGTCATCATTACCCTTATCATATAAATGGATTTTCCATCATTTTATGTAAGCCAGAGGGACAAGTACACATAATTTCTGGGTCTCTGTAAATAATATCATGAGTATGGTCTACACCAAGGTACATGAAAGTGCCCTACTAATACATTAAATGTAGGAAGTGGCTCATAAACCAAGTGATTCTTTCTAATAGTGCAGAAAGGCAACAGTGATTATAAGACAGCCAAGTATCCAGGGCACCAGAGAAGTGGATTGAGTTCAAAAGTGGAAAAACAAACAAAGTATCTTAATCAGCAAATACCATATTGTTGATTTAGTGATTTATGGGGTCAGGTGCTGGTGAAGATAATACAGTTGTGTTTTCTTCTCTAATACAAACAATGCAAAGTCAATAGAAACTGGTCTGTGGTCTCTATTTTACTTCACTGAAGAGAACCTTGCTGCTTTTCCCGACATGTTGCAGACATGGTTCTTTAGAGCAGCATGAAAGAGCAAAGAGAGTGAGAGTGACCAAATGTTGTCATTAAAAATGTATGATCAATATTTATAAAACCAACTGACTGACAACAATTAATGATACAGTAACGGCACAACCTTTATTAAACATTACATAGGGGAACATTGTTACGCCAGCCACCAGCTCTACCATAGTTAATCAAGCCTATTGAGATCAATTTGAAAATTTCTTGTGCCAACCCATGAAGTGCAGGTTAACATACTCTTATACAGACAGTTAACATTTAACAGTTTGATTTCAGTTATTCCCTATAAAGCAGCTTTTAAGAAATAAGACAATATTGGGTTAGGGTTTGGCAGCATTAAAAGCAGATGAGATATAATGTTTTATGGTGGCCTTAAAAGCATCAGATCAATAACAGCAAGACTTAGTCTGTGCTGGTGTATTTAAGCACAGCAGCATTTTGAGCTAAATACCAGTCATCATGCTAACATGCTCTATAGTGACAATGCTAATATGCTAATATTTGTTAGCATGCAAAGATTTGAAATGTTAGTTACAGCTATTTAGTCATAAACCTCGTGTGTTTCCATCATGAACAGTGCCATAATCATTGTTAAAATGTACGCAGGAGAAATTGACAATTCAAGTAAGGATTGTGATTGCCCTAATACTTTTTAACCAAACAATAATAATCGCTGACCATTTTTGCAGCTAATTCTCATGGAGACACCTGACTTTGTCCTCGACAAATTAACTGAGTGGGGCCTCAGTGACTTATACAGAGATTTGAAGGTATGTATACTATTCGTTTTTTTTTTTTCTGTGTTTTGTATATATATCTGTGCTTAACTTTATACTCATCTTCAGCCACCCAAATTACTGACAAGTGACAAACAGCTAGACTGTCCTATCAGTGCACAACTGAGCTGAAGTGTCAAATCTGTTCATCTTCAAGATTTCAACACTGATCTCTGTATCTCTATACAGTGAAATTTAAATGTATATATATTCAATTAAATTCAATGCAATTTTATTTCATGGCACCAAATCACAACAGAAGTTATCCTAAGGCACTTTTCATAAGAGGTCAACTCTAGCAGAACTAGTCTCAGGGTGGCAGCCATCTGCCTTTGACTGATTGGTTTGAGAGTAGGGACAGGAGAACATAGCATAATGCAGACTCAGTGTAAAGATGTAAAGTGGTATCACACAATAACAGTGGTAAAATAGCAATGACAAAGTATTAATAACAATAGTAGCAGTAATACGGATGTAGTATTGATTCAATCTGATGGAATTAGGGGAAATGATCTCTTTATCTGTGTCACTTGCAAAAATTAAGTCTACATGTTCAAAAAAGTGTTGTTTTTATCATGGAAACAGGACCCAATGTGCTTTTTTTCAAATGAAGGCATTGACAAGGAAACTTTCCTTAGTCTTGAAGATCTGGCACCATCAGTGTCTTTGATTCCAAAATTGACCAAGAGTAAAATTCAAAAGAGACTCAAAGAATACTACAGGTAATGTGCTCTGCTGTGAAGATTTTTATACTAATAACATGTTTTTTTTCCAAGGATACAGAAGCATGAACATCTGTCTAGATATTTAGCATTACTGAAATACATACAAAAGAAAACATGAAGCACAAAGATGACAGAACTGCAGGAGTTTGTTTTCTCTCCACTACTCACAGCAAGTGCATCAGCTCTGGAAACATCTGTCTTATCTCTGTTAGCGGCCACCATAGCTAATTTAACTAAACACAGCAAAATGATATGATTATGTTGCTGGCCAAATGAGAGACAGTAATCTCAGTTTAATACATTCATGTTTCGCGCTAGCAGAAAGGTTCAGGAGAGTTAAAGCAATATTGTTGCAGTCCATTGAAAAAAGTGTTTTATTGCTAACATTTTTCAAAAAGGTAGTAAGGAGAATAGCCAGCTACCGTTTGATAAACTACCATTGTTTTTACATAGCCAGTAATATAATACTGTATAATAAATCCGGTAGTTATGGGGTTCAACAAATCCTTCCATCAGGCCAAAACTGTAAATGACAAAAAGCTATATTATTAATAATCCATTGTAATTATTAGCAATAAAATAATTGTCTGTTTCCCAAAAACTACAGTGGAATTCTGGGCGGAGACTCGTGGACTTTGTCCTAGATAAATTAACTGAATGGAATCACGGAGTTGATCAGCATTTGAAGGTAAAGGAATTTTTGTGTCTCTGCTTTTGGTGGCCAGATACTATATATAAAGACATTAGTTTAATGTGCTGTTAATGAATAACAACTATTAAAGAATACCGATACACCACTATTTCATGTGTGTGTCAGAGCCAAGTTTAAACCAAGTTTAATTTGAATATGTTTTCATCTCAGATGAAGGCATCGACAAGGAAACTTTCAGTCTTGAGGAGTCAGGCAGCATCAATGTCTTGATTCCTAAAATTGGACCAAGAGTAAAATTCAGAAAGCGACTCAGAGAATACTTGGTAATGTGCAACTGAAATTCAGAATAGTCATACTACATTTTATGTGACGATATGTTGGCTTTCTGCCAAGTTACAGAAGTGTCTGTCTTGAGTTTGTTTCATTAAAAAGTAAACAAGAATGCTCTGCACCCCTCAACTCTGTCTTCTGACTTTTTAAAACTTTTTTACTACAACATTATATTACTACACAACATAACATCTTTGAAACTATTATAGATAGGAAATACATAAATACATTTATGGAGGAGCTTAAGAAAAATAAGGAATGAAACAGCGTTATTAAAGTTAGTAAATTTTGATGCCGACTATTAATAAGTCATAAGTTAAACGGGTATTCAGGTAGCAGATCGCAACTGTTTGTTCTGGAATGTGTCCCCACTGCAGACCCTGAAACGGCGCACACTGATACTCCCTGAAATGATGGACATCAGACACAAATTCAGGAGCAAGAGGACAGCTCTGACATGGTTAGTTCGGAAATCACATATAAACTGGGAACAGAATCGCTTCCTCAAATTATACTTGATTTCTAAACTATACTTTCTAGATTTGGATGAGAAAAAATTAGAGGTGCTTTGTACATGGATTTTATTACAGGTCAGTTGTTTCTGCTTTCCAGCGTCTTTTGTGCTAAGCTAAGCTAACTAGCTGCTTTATATTTAATCAAAAGACACGAGAGAAGTGTTCTCATTTTACTATTCTGGGAAAAGGTGTGAAACTTTACTTTAACCGGGATAGACTTCTTCAAACAAACCTTCTGCAGAAGAAGAAACACTCATCATTTGCAAAGTCAGTGTGACTTATCATGTGATGTTATGCCATCGTCTTTTAGTACATTATCATTTAATGCACTTGAGGCTTTGCTAACTCATCTAGTATACAGTACTGCGGTTTCTAATTAGATGTTTTTTATGCAGGAACCAACATTTTTCCACAGCACTTTGAGTCAACTTCAACATCTAATACAGACAGTGGTGATGAGATGGTAAGGAGTTATATTGTAAAGCCCTGTCAGACCACATTTCTTCTCTAGGGAGGTGGGCTGATTTTAACATTACCTGCACTGGCTACGATTTTTTTTCCTGCTCACTCACCTTTATCAATGACAAAAACGATTACTAACTGTTTGTGAACTGACTAGTTCATCTGGAGCAATGTCCTGTATTAAAGTGGACCTCATAGTTTTTTTGTTTATCTAAGACATTATGCAACAGGTTCAATTTTACAAGAGAAAGATTAAATTCCTAAACTCCTAAGATGCAGTAAACTTCAAATGCACTAAACAGTTGTTGTATTCCAGTCCAGCACAGGTACTGCAATACCAGTACTCATACTTAGGAACATTAATTTTAGCCCATATTTGTTTAAATATTATGCTATCACCATTAAACATGCTGAATTAGATATTATCAGTTCCTGTTTCTGCTATGTACCCATGAATGTGGAGATAATTATCACTGCATTACTTTGATACTAATGACAAAATTGTTGAATTCTGAAGCATCCTTTACTCTGGAAGTTTCTAAAAGGATTTATGGATATTTATTTGCAGTAGACATGGAGCTACTTAACTTGGGAAGCATAAGTCACACTGAATTACAGTATCAATATGTGTGTTCAGATGTGGCTGACTTATAACTTAGAGAGGGTATTTAAATTTACCTCTGGGTATCATTGCCTCTGTTCAACTCTCTTGCTTTTGTCCCCCTGTTTTGATTTCATCTACAGACTACATCCGTAATTTCTGCAATGCTCAAAATGCTACCCACAATATGACTTGCTGTAAAATTGCAGTCAATATTTAATTCTCCTCCCAGATGTTAATCCTGTCTAAATGGAGCTTTTATGTTTAGTTATACATGAAAGTCTTTGTTTTGTCTTTGCAGAGCGAGGAGCTGTTTACTCCTGGTACAACAGTAACCTCGAGACAAGGTCTACTTGTTGTTGTACTTTATGCCAAGGCCACCATCTAAAATGCTGCTGTTACAGGACTTAATGGCTCTAATGAATTTTCTCATCCATAACCTGGTTGTTGCATCTAAGTATCTTTCGATAAGATCCTCGTCCACTGTGGTTTTACCGTCAGAACTGTCAAAATATGGGGAAAAATCCTGTTGATGGTCCTTGTTTGCACTGTGGCAAAATGTTCAACAGAGCAGGTAGTACTCAAAGTGGATAATTTCTTCTGTTTGCATCACTGAAAGACCTTTGAAAGACATCCTTATGAACCATGTCCATGAGTTGTTACCTAAAACAGTCAACTATGGACATGACATCAAAGATGTGATGGATGGGTACAACTAAAAATCTGTTAAAACAAGGCAGATTGTCTGCAGATGACCTTGACTGTTATGGAACTGTGATGAGGTACCAATTTACTCACCCACATACATGTTTGGCCTTCTTCAGTTTACTATTAATGAACTTCTCCGCGACACAAAGAAAAGGAAAATGATTGTTGCAGGACTTGTTTGGTCCAGAAACCCAAGAGGAACATATTCCTAAAGCCTTCATATAGATGAGTGCTGTGGACGGCCCACAATCCATTTCAGTGGAGAGACAGCAGTGGCACAGTTCACTCCTCAAAAAGCCTTTGGTTTGTTCTCTGACGCTGCAGCAAGCCACTTCCTCCGGAATTGCAAACAATTCAATGGAGAATAGGCTGCGACTGGTGTTTACACCCTGGCACTGTGTCGTAAGGGCTCTGGATCCATGAGGTCCTACCCATACGATGTAGAAATGAACAAGCAGCAAGGTCAAACGAATGTTTAGGGATGATGCTAGACAGGCTGAAAAAACAACACACCAAAAATGGAGTAAAAGGGTTATCCTTGCTCCCCATGCTTCCCTTTGTTTGACATTGTTTTTGGTTTTGTTCCTGACTACATGCACTCAGTTCAGCCAGTGCAAACAGCTTATGTCTCTGTGGTTGGACCCAGTTAACTCTGAGAAACCTTGGTATGTAGGTCAATGATTTTTACAAATGACTCCTGCCTCCGCCTGGGCCACCATTAGACAGAAAATCCAGATCTCCACGATCACTGAAGTGTAGGGACAGTTGGAAAGCATCAGAGTGGCGAGTATCTCGTTATTTATGCTATCTATGTCCTGCCAGGTATCCTCAACTTTCTGTTTCTGAACATTACTTTTTACTTGATGTTTCATATTCAAGTATTCTGTTACAAGAATCAATATCCCAACATGACCTTCAGCTGGCTAAATGAGCACTTGGTATACTTTTAGAAAAACATGAAAGTTAGATCCTTATGGTGAAGAAAAGCGTCTTTCAACTGCCATCAGTTAATTCACTAACACAAAGTGTGCAGAACTGGGGTCCTGTGGGCAACATCATATCTGCCTTTTGAGAAACAGAAACTTAAGGGATCTGCTCACTGCACAAATTATAACCCTCAACACATTTTCCAGAGGTTTTGCATTTGCACATACCCCGACACCTTACTTCTTTAGTTTTAACCAACATTCAGATTTTGGTAAACATTAACCAAGCTCTCACCTGTAAATGATGCCAGTCTTCACAGCCCCTTTGAAAATCACAGCATCTTGGATCTCACAGGATCCATAAACCAGCAATAGAAGCACTTCCAACCCGACTAGTCCTGTCAAATCAGTTGAAGCTTTTGATAGCTTCATCGATGGAAACATTGTTTATCGCTTCACAACCGTGAACAGTCAGACACACAACAGGACGTGCTGTTAAACTCAAGAATGGCAGCTATGAGAACACAGCTGATTTGCTGAAAGAGAACTGTGTTTGCACATCTACCTGTTTGTGCAAGGTTGTTCCAGTCATCAGGGAAAAGCACCTGTATGATGATCAAAACCGATGCACTCAGCAACATGAGTCCTAACAATGCATCACAGACTATCTTTGTAAGAGGTGAAAGGACAAATAAGCCTAAAGCTTTCTTCTTAGAGGATATTAGGAGTAAATGTATGTATGTGGATGGCTGGCTTGTGCCTCTACCAAACACATACGAGAGATATTAGAGTCTTATGGCTACATGAATCTTACATACATACAGTAGGTGTTACTTACCTTGCCATCAACTTTTTGAAATATCTTTGATAATCTCTCAGCATTGTCCTTTTTTTTTTTTTACTTTAGGGTTGACTTTATCTTTTTTTGTGTGTGTATGCCAGCAGGCGAGTTGCTATTTCACACTGGGACTACAAGCCCTTGGGCATTGGCTTTGATGTAATATCATGTTTACTTAGTGACTATGGCGATGGAGTTGAAAAGTTTCAGGTTTTAACAAGTCATTATATATGTAGCTGTGAAAGATATTTAGTAATTTTTATGAAACAGAATGTCTCTCATTTATTAATCTGAGATGACCACATTTTGTACATTCTACAGAGTAGATATTAAACACAGTGATACTGGGTGACTACATGGTTCAGTTGTATCATGATCCAAGTCACTATTACTGAAAGAACTACTGATGAACCTTGTTTATCATAATGTCTCTAATGTGCTGATGAGGCCAACTCTATATGATGTTTAGACGTGTACCTGTCTTTTGAATTTTAAATATACTGAGAATGGCTATAATACAGAAAGTAAAAGAGTGACTAGTGTGAGTACTGGTCTTGTCATCGTAATATGTATCCTGTTGTACATTCAAAAAATTGTAATTGAAGTCTCACTGCTTAAAGTGTGGTTGTAAAAAAGTGGTTAGGTTGTTGCTTCATATGGATGACAGGTCAGTCAATCATGGATTCATGGATTACAATGGATTCCATTCATAGTCCAGTTTCACAGCTAAAAGTAGTATAAACATATCCATAGAAATTAAAAAAAAAAAAAAAAAAAAAAAAACAACAATGTGCATGTGGCCTCATGACCATAGGTCAAAGTGAAATGAAAAATATCTTAAACACAAGAAATATGTTTCCAAAATAATGAAGTAATTTCAACTGAAAGCAAATAGGAGAAAATGAGCTTCAAGTGGATTAATGTGCTTTAAAAGCCCAAAAGTAAGATTAAATTATATTAAAGCCAACAGCACCTCATCATTAGATCTTTAACTGTAATTTACTCCCTTGCAGGGCCTGTGGTGTCCAGCCAGTTTCACTGTAAATATCTCTCCATTATATCATGAATAACAGCACAACCCCAGAAAATTCAAATAATTTCAGAATTTATTCTGGTCATAGAAAACATGACAATCAAAAGAGAGAGCAATGTCTGTGAACAACATCAACACACTATATACTACTGACACACAAGTGTAAAGTCAATGTGGCATCGCAGTGAACAAGTGAGGATACAGATTTATGAATATGTGGCTTTTATAGTATGTTCACATCAATATTCCTGTATTCAGAGTCTATCTCTTATTTCCTTACTGGGAAATAAGGGAAAACATTTTAGAGAATTTAGCATGCATTTTATATGCTCTTCATAGTTTAGTTCTACTTCTAGAGCAAACTCAACACTGAATGCCTGCAGTGCATCTCCTGCTAAGGGAAGCTACATTAATGTAACAGCGTACCAGTGTGAGAACAACTTCTTTTTTTTTTCTCATTATGCATTGACTTAAGCCAAATGTTGAAACAAACTGAAATGCCTCATAGTACTGTGAACTCAGCACCATTAAATAAAGAAACAATGCACAAATAGGTTCTCAAAGCCCTTGAACAAAAAACTTGAAATTAATAAACTATACACATTCAAACTACATTAGTGAGTGGCATGAAACTGATGTTTGTGAATTCACAGCTATAAGCACTAGACGTTTATGAACACAACTGGTAAATATAGGCATGCTAAAATATTACATCATACAGCAAAGGCATAGTTCTTAGGCACAGATAAATTGTTTTTACTTATTTCCCTTTAGCTCTGAACCTCCTCAGGGTTGCATTTAAGTACAGATACTTATTTACATTTTACATTTTTGATTCAAAAAATGTAAAATGTACCTGCTTTGTCATTAAATACTCCAGCTACATGTGAGTCATTGTATATAACAATCATTTGTTGACACTAACATCTATAGCTACAACAGTGGAAACAATGGCATTGTGATAATGAATACAATCATTTAAATTCAGAGGGTAGATTAAGGACCGTCATGTTGTTAGCAGCGCTTACTGGAGTTTCAGTGGTGCAAGGTTTGTATTAAAAGATTAAAAATTCAAGTTCACAGGTCAACCCAGAGAGTGCTGCTTCTTCAGGCTGTCTGAGCGCTTTACTCTCTCCTCAGGGGTCTTTCTGTACCAGCTCCTGAGAGGAAACAGCCAGTGTCATGCCATGATGACTTTAAAGACATCAGTTAAAGTTGAAATCATAGGTTCATGTACACTGTTGCTTTTAGCAAGAGGTGATTAAAATAGCTAGAATTACAGGTCATTATTAATGACTGATGTGCAAGTTAGGAAAGTATGGTCTGTGGAAAGTTTAATGCATAGCATCTGACATGAGTATTGGCAATGTTAATGAGGACAGGAGCAATAAGCCAATCAACATGAGTGTCTCTCCTCATAAATTGCACATCGCAATTAAGCATGACGACACAAGTACAAGTATAAACTCACCCCTGACGGTTCAGCTGGCCTGGGACAGGAGAATTTTGGCATTGGCTTGGCTTCAGGACTCTGAAAGGAAAAACAGCAATGTATTTAGAAAACTGATTTTCTCGGGGCAATGAACACAGAGAAAAAAACGTATGAAGCACACTACCAGAAAATGTTAAGCAAAAAATAAATTTAAAAAAGGTGAAGCAAAATCCCACAGCTGTGTTTAACACCTGTTGGTAGTTGGGCTTTTTGGCTTCTGCTGCATCTTCCTGGCCTGCGCAGGAGATTCACCAACTCTGAAGGAAATACACACAACAAAAACATTAATGTCTAAAGCCAGATCTCAGGGCTCTGTCCTCTTTCATTCTTACCTCTTTTTCCTGTCAAGAGACCTCTGTGTAGCAGCAGACAGAACCACTCTCTCCTTGGGGCACTTGGTTTTCTCCTGCAGGTTCGACACAATAAGGAAAGAACAGAGTTTATGACAGAAGTACTGACGTTAATGGCATAAGACAAAGCATGTTATAAGGCTTCCACAAGAAGGGACAGGCACAGGTCTGGATTTTTACCTCAGTAAACACTGCACAGATTGTTTTCAAGTTCATACTGAGATACAAGAGAGTGAAAATGTGTCTGAACTTTCCTCTCAGGTTTTTCTTGAAAAGAAGAGCAACAAATGTCACCTTCTTCTGATTAAATATGGCTGTGATTGATTATTGGCCTGTATTTTCAGGTTACCATGTCTCGCAGCCTCCTCTCTGTACGGAGCTCCCTGTCCTGCTGCAGCAATGCTAATCGATCCCCCAGAGGCATTTCAAAGAAGATGTCATGGATGTCATACAGGGCTGCACGTAACTGAGGGACAAAAGATATAGATGCATTTAATCAAAAAGAAAGACTGACCTTTGCTGTCTGTGGACAGTAACTACACATCCATACCTGGGCTTTAACTCTCTCCTGCAGGGAGAGATCTTGTGCTGAGAGGGTGCATTTCCTCTGTGGAGCTTCAGTCTGGAATGAACGGATGAACTCCTGTGTATCCTGTGGACACACACATATATAGTACACATTCAGAAACATACAGTTTTTCTCCCAGTCACTAACACAACTCATTAATTTATTTATTCAATAACTCCTATTACACTCACATTGGTGTTTTTGACAGATAAGTGTGTGTGTTTTTTTTATGTGTAATCTCACCACGATGGTCTGGCGCAAGTGTTTGACCTTCTCTGTTTTGAGCAGTCGGCGTGTGAGGAAGCCACGAGTGATGGCGCCAATTCGACAGAAAGCCCTCTGCTGCTCTGCTGTCAGAACCTGAAAATCACAACAAGGATGCAAAAAGATGGAAATGTGAGGACTGGAACACAGAGCGGTTTCTAAAAATAAAGGTCAGTCTAGTGTATAAACACACTTAGTCACGCCTGAATAACTTGGATCTGCTTGATACACTCTGCAAATGTTGGTTTTCATTCACCTACAATGTGATGGTACTCAGTTGAGGGATTAATTGCACATTATGTTAGCGGCAGAAGTCTACGAGGGTTCAGTCAACAAATTCACAAGCTGACATTTGGATTTGGCCACGCACTCACACATTCACTCTTGTCTTTTAGATTATACCCACCAGACTTTGCCTTGCTCGAGGTTTGCTAGCTGTCCAAGTGGGCCCCCACAGATAAGCTGGAGGCTGGACAGAAGGAGAGCACATGCTGGAACCGACAGGACTGGGAAAACCTGGAGAGAGTGACAAACAGATAATTTCAATTTAAACATACTGATAAAACAGGCACCATATGCACTGTACAGGCTCTTTAGTAGTTACTGCTGTTTTGCTGCAGTTAATCATGTGCCATCATTTCTATGCATAAGAAAACATTGCACATATATATCGTCCAGAACATCTCAGTATACAATAATATCTCTATAACTTTACTGAAAATAGTAAAAACAAATGTAAAATAGATAGATTCCATCATCTCTATTACAGTCTCAGATTAAATATGCTTTCTGCTTCTTCCTCCTGCCATAATTACTGACTGGCTCCGTGTATGGCTGTAATAACCGTAATAAAACTTATCAGGTCCTTTACTAAGATATATAACCACAGTACATCCATTATTGTCCTATCCTTAACTGAAATACAGTCCACTCACCTTTCACTCCACTATCTTTTTTTTTATTTTTTATTTAGTTATTACAGAGTGTCAAAGTCCTGTTTTATTACAGTATTTAGTTACCATTTGATATTTATAGCTCATGATGGGGTTAAATTCCAAAATTATAGTTTTATCTTGTTTAAATATTTAATAAGTTAATGAACTACAATGCTCATCTGTCTCTGAGTATGCAGACTTTTGTCGCCACAAATTTAACACTCTCCAATACGGTAATAAGTGAGCATGGTGAAGTGGTACCTATACTGTGTCCGGGTGAATGCTCTGATGGCGTGTGGACAGGGCTTAGTCCTGGGCAGGAGGGGCTCACAACAGGACAGCTGTCACTCATAGACCTACGCTTCCACCCACAAGTGTCCCCACTCAGAGGCCGCACACAGCCCTGCTCCTTCAGCCTTCTCTCTGTCTCTTCAAGCTCCTAAACACATGCATGTACAAGTACACACATGCACACACACACACACACACATGTCACTACTTACTTATTTCATTCACGTGCACAATTTTAAAAAGAACATAAACCCACAAAGTACAACATTGTCTCTTTTGCTATGTAACAAACTTTTTCTGTCATCTACTTCTATGTACAATAGATATTATGTGATTCCATATGCTGACCAGACGGAGGCGCTGTTGCTCTTTCTCCTGCTCAGCCAGGAGCAGTGACATCTGCAAGGCATGCTCCTCCTCCAGACGCCTTTGCATGTCCTCTAGAGCCTGCGCTCGCCTCTGGGTCTCCTCTGGTGATGTGCACAAACAAACACATGTAAAAAAATGTCAAGGTTTTTATCACTTTCCTTCACTTTCTCTGTCTCTCTATCCTACAATAATTAACCTAAAAGCTGCAGTGGGAGAAACAGTGATCTCAGTGGAAATTACTAAAATTAACTGTAGATTTTAGTAAATACAGTATGAGAAAGACTCACCTGTGTTGCTGGCCTGTGTTTCAGGTGCATTTCTAAGGACTGCTGGTGTGATCCTTCCGTTGTTTGGCCCCTGGGGATCGTCAGGCTCCACCCTAAGTGTGACCTGAGGCAAGTCAGGAGTCACACGAGGCCTCAGCAGAGATGGTGAAGGATTCTCTACCTCATACGACTGGTTTAAAGGGGCTGCAGGGGTGCGCCGACTTGGAGCCAACCATGTAACTCCTGCCATGAAGCGAGGCACCCTTTCCTGGCTGCGGTCTATGTGCTCAGCTCCAGAGGGGTAGGTGTTCAGCTGGCTGTCCAGGGTGTGGCAGCGCCGGCGAAAACCTGCAGCCAGGTGGTCATGGTGTCCCATCGGGGTGGGCACTGAGGCACTAATGGGGCTACAGGCCTCGTGCACTGGACTGGTTCCACAGTGACTGGATCGACGATTGCCACTCCTGCTAGCACCTTCATTCCCCACTGAGCCCCAGTGACCGGAGGACTTTATGGCTCCTGCAAGAGCTTCTCCCCAATCTGCCATGCTCGCACCTTCCCCTGACCGTCCTGGGCTTCGGGGGATAAGGTCTGCTGGGCCAATCGGAAATGAAATATGAATGTTGCCCGTAGATACTGGGCGTGGTCTGCGTCTCCGTGCACGGGGACTAATGCCAGACTCAGGACTGGGGAGACGAACGTATCGGTCAGGTAGAGTAGGTGAGAGGCAGCCAGACTGTTGGACACTGGGGTCATACAGAGTTTGGTGCTGGATCTGAGGTGTGCCAATAGGACTATGATGCAGACTGAATCCAAATTCAATGCCCGTGTCCCCCACAGGACTACAGCTCTTATTCTCCTTGTCAGAAACCACCTCAGATGGGGTGACTGTGTGGACAACTTTTGACCCCTGCTGACTCTGCTCTCTCTTCACATAATCTCTTGATCTCTTAAGAAGGCTGTCCAAACTAATGTCCTCTTCCTCCTCCTCCTCTTCCTCATCACTTTTCTCTTCTTCGTCCACCTTCACTTCCTCCACTGCCTTGAAGCCATTGAGGGTGGGGGTCTCAGAGCAGGGAGTGGCAGGTCGATCATTTGTCTGAAGCTCACATCCAGGGTCTCTGGGAAGTCCAGGTGAGTCAGTGACCAGGGTGTAGCCACTGACTGTCGCAGATTTAGAAACTGGCAGCTTGTCAACCTCTTCACTCTGTAGCTTCTGTGTGTGTGTCTGTGCAAAGATAATATGTGATGATGATGAATCATCAAATAATTGCAACAATGAGGAACGACCAGCTGATTGTATTATTTGCCCTATTTCACCAAAACTGAATTGGTATAAAGCAGTTCATTCATTTCCCTGACATATAAACAATAACAGAGGAAAATATCAGATAGTCCAGTGTTGGTTCTTAACTAAATGTCAGGTCCCTAAACTAAAAAGTCATGAGTCAAGACACTGAATGTTTGCATGGTATTTTTCCACTCCTGTCATCACCTGAGACTCTTGTAGTGAAACAGCTGACATTTATCCAAGTGTTTTAATGAACACATCAGTCTGGATTGTTGATGTTTTTTCAGTAAAATGCATTTATACCAGACCAATCAGGTTGATTCAAAGACCTGAAATTTCATTACTAGAGCGGATTTGCAAGTGGACAATATTGCTACGGATGTCGAGTTGACAAAACAGGGCCATCATCAGGTAAAAATAGCACAGCCTACTGGAGAAAGTGTTGAGTCAGACAACTTGTATTCAAGGCTGCAAATGTCACTAGAGATTCTGGGACAGCCTGTAATTCAGTTTTTGTGCTATATTGTGGGACTGACACACAGACCTATTTCATATTAACTTTTAGATGATACTTTCAAATAAAGTGATATAATGTTTTATTTTCTGAACAGACAGTAATAATTCATTCATAAAAGTCATTTCATAAAACATGTAAAATTTCTTTTTCCACTGGATCCCCCTACCAGACCACAACCAGGCCTGTGACCAGGACCATACTGTGCTACTGACCTGAGCTTGATCCAGAATGTCCTGAACTCGGGCCAAAAGCTTGTTCCTCTGCTGGTTCTGCCTGTCCAGCTCCTGCTGGACTGCTCTCTGTCTGTGGCCGCACATCTCCCTGCGCTGCTCTGCACTCAACTGGGAAAGGAACATATACACTACTCACAGATTCAACCTGTACCTTTTGAGCTAAAATTTCCCACCCCACAGACTCACTCACAATGTCATGCACATGAGAAGAGACTGGTCAAGAACTCTTTCTGATGTGGTTTCCAAAATACAAAATGTATTTAATTATATTTTTTCTGTTACTAGTAACACATTCACATTTATTCCAGTACATGTTTGTGTCTTGTTTGTTTGTGCAGGAAAGAAATCTTCCGCTGGCCTCTCACTGGCCTCTCCACCACCTGGCTATTCCTGAAAACTAATTTTGTCAGCAGTCACTGGCAGATGGATTCTCCTGACTAACATCAAACAGCCTCGATGTTCCATCATCATCAATTATCTCCTGTCTCTTCCCGATGCCAACTGCTGATCTAATTGGGACTAGTCAGTCCACGTGTTTAAGCTACATCATGTAGGTCTCACAAAGAGATAAGTGTTTTTCTCTGAATGTTACCTTTAATTTAATTTAAACTGTGTGACTTTGTACAGTATCTCTCTGCACATCTGTGTTTTATGGCAGAAATCTGTATCATAACATCCCTCTCATTGTTACCGTACCTGAAAAGTGTAATCCATGCTTCCTGTTGCTATGCATCATAGAGATACACAACAACAGGATAGCAGCAGATATACAGACTCTCTAGGGAAACCAACCAAACATTTTGTCAGTAAAAAGCAGAGCCATCTTAGTAGCAGCAAATTACTTGCTCTGGATATCAAACCACCTGGAAACCTCTTAAGTTGATATGGCTTCTGTCTACTTTTGATGAATAAGCTTCATAATAATGGTTTGGCCAAATCTTGTGTTGTCCCTTTGCCTGTTTATTTCCTCCTTACCAGTGGCGAAAGCACAGCTCTTCCATGAAAGCAGATGACAGAGCGAGCCTTCAGGGAACACAGAGGCTTGCATGTCGTCTTCTTGAATTTCCCCTCCTCCTGCAGTATGGCCAAACTCCGCAGGCAGAACTCCTCATAGCTTTCCATCTCTGGACACCCACACATCCACACTCTGAATAGGAGACACACACCATGTATCCTCGTCACCCAGCTGTTAAATTAAACGGAGAGTGTTGAATTAGATGGGCACCCACAAGTCAGTGGACATGAGAGCTCGAACTGCCCTGGGTGTGGATCACTGGAGGAATCCATCTGGGATCATAAGTGGGAGAGCAGGATAAATCGCCTCCAACAAAAGAGGCTCTGTCTGCCCTTGTGTTTTTATCACACTCATCACATTCCTGCCATTCCTTTCTATCAGACCTTGCTGATGACTGACTTCCATTTCCGTGTCTCATGGAAATGGATGGAACAGTCAATCAATACAGTTTCTATTTCTGAAATGTCTATCAGCAAATACATAGTAAGTCCATGCAGAGACAGGTAGTGTAACACAGGGCGTTAGCCTAAGCGCACAGATGTTGTATAGATGAAATTATACGGTGTTTTTTTTTTTTTTTTTTTACTATTATTATCAAAACTGCTTTCTGATAGGTGCTGTCACAACGCAGTCTATTAATATATTAAAATTAACATCAATCGGTTATATTTTAATTCAACCCGGTGTCCTTACGATGCTGCCAGTATAATCCAGTGGTCTGCAGTCGCCTAATTATCACAGTAGCTACCCCACATTGATTGATCACAGCCTAGTGACAGCACGTAGAGGTGGGAGTCATTTTCTTTTTGTGCCCAGCTATTACAGAACAAGCTTTATACCGGCAGATTTGAAGGTGTATTCTAGGAAATACTCGATTTTACGGTTTCTTTTAAGCCAGAAAGACGCTTTAGTACAGCTCTACCTTGGTAGAATGACAGTTTATAAACCCGTTGCTATTACTCGTTGCCATTTTCTTACCTTCACAGTGTAGAACAAGTGATTTCTCCTTTCCTTTTTCCCGATGGTGAGTGTTAGACACTGACAAATGTCGCAGGGAGGCAACAGAGTGGCGGCTATAACGTGGACCTTATATTTCCCCTCTCAATCTCTGGTTGCCCATCACCTTCATCATCCTCATTTTCAACTCTTCCGGGCTCCAACAGCGCCTCCTAGCAACAGCACGCGGGCCACGTTCCAATAAGATCTACGTTACCTGTTCACGTCGCCTTCCCGGAAGATTCCATCGTCATCGATTTCATTCACGCGCGGATAAAGAAATAATTCTAGAATATTCTAAAGAATTATTTCTTCGACTGCTGTGACCACGCCTGGCGGGAAAAGGTTTATGCGGAAACTAGAGAGAAAAGCATTGAAGGGTGAAACGGTAAGAAAAATGGAACGAGATCTTTTACATCGTACCATTACCATTTCCATCGAAAATCACCCCATTTGTGACAGATTAAAAAAGGTAACGCTTTACTTTAAGTCCCCCTTATTCACATTTTATGTTTACTGTTTACTGTATTTTTTGTTATACTGTGTAAACATTTCAATTATAACACACTGTAATGTAGTTGTAAGTGACTATAATTACATTTTTGAATTTTGTTGTAATGTTATTCATACTTAAACTTTTTTAAGGATGTGAATTCTACCCATTAAATTATTTTCTTGTGTTATACTTTGATGGCTTCCCTTTTTCTTTTCTTTTTTAAAGAAACAGATAGACCCAATAATGTGAACGATATATCATCTTTGATTGATTTATTAGTTTTAGACATGTTACAAGTGCCTATAAATTGGGACGGTTTTAACAGTTGAGTATTTAATCAATTTTGCAAATATTTATTTTTTAAGACTGATGGATTACCAACTGGGTAAACTGGACCCCAGTCTCCCAGGTCCCATGTTTAGTCCAGTCAACTAAGGTGGGTCTTGCATTAATAGGCAATTTTGTTTCTCTGTTTTGTAGAGGAGCCTGATGTCTAGATCAAATCTTTATTGTTTTCATATTATGTTGTGGTTACATAATGTGTTAATCTATATCAGACATGACCTATATCATTTGTTAATTGTTGGACTAAGGGATCTTTTGGCTGCTGATACACCACTGCCCTGACACACAGTGTGTTCTACAATGGGAAAATATTTCCCCTATTTAATTGTAAAAATATATTACAGATGCTACCTGCATTTTACATTGCTGAAAGTTGAAGCCTTCTGCAGATATACCCACCATTAAAAATCTTTCAATGATGTCTTTATTATAATGACACTCAAAAATACAGTATCATGACAACAAGCAATCACAGATTCAGTAGCAAGCAAAATGATGTTTTCACAACTCATCTCTTGAGTGCACAGGTGGACCTGAACGTCTAGGCTGAGCAATGCGCACGTTTTCCTTGTTGTCCTGAAGCAGAGCGTCAATGTCATTGTCTGTAAAACTGGTTTTGGAAACCTGTCACAAGAGTTAAACAATGTTAGTTCTCACGGGAGCAATTTAGTCTAATCAGATAGATATTTATGTTTATACTTTAACATTACCCACAGCCTACCTCAAAAGATTGGCGTTTCACCCCTATGCATGCTGGGGACTGCTCATAGCACAGGACTATCTCCAGATTCTTTGGTTCTTTATTCACCAAAGCTGCATGAAACTGGGCATAATAAGAATCTGGATAGGGATTCAAGAATAGAGCATTAATTAGACTGTAAAGATTAAATTACTCTGTAAACCCAGTGCTGTTTCATCCTGACCTTACCTAACAAATGATTGCAGGAGGAGGTCAATTTGTCCTTAGTGATATGATCATGTTTGTAGGACAGCAGTTTCTGACACACACCCCCACTGATGAGGTTCTCAACTACTGTCTGTCTGCTCTCAGCTGGGGCTTCCTTCATGGCTTTCTCAATCTCTGGAGGGCAGAATGCATATGTTTTTATTTACTATCTATATCTTAAAGAAAATACAAAGTCATATGAGAAACATGTAGCACTGTGTTATAAAAAAACAAGTCAAAGCAAGTGTCACTTAAGTGATAATTTGGTGCACTGATTCTTGCCCTTAGGCAAGTTGAATAGTTATCCACCATACCTCGAGCTGCTGTTAGACAACTTTCACAGTAGGTGTCTGTAAAAAAGAGAGCAGTCAAAAGGCTAGAGCCACAATCCAACAGAAACCAAGAATAGCCAAACAACAAATACTATTATGACTGGTTAAACCAAGCTAACACTGTTGTGATGTTTCATTTACTTACAGCGATCCATATCTTTAGGCTGCACAGGAAGAAGGTAGCACACAAATGTTACAAAAATTACGATTCTCATAGTTAATAAATGTAGACCAAACATGTACACTGTGAACAGCTTTCTACACACTAGAAAGAGATGAACAGTCAGAGCACAAGTTAAAATCATCTTCTCTTTCACATAATGTGGTCACGTGATCTCAGGGACAATAGGATCACATCACCGTCATTCCACAAATGACAGGTGTCCAGTTTTTCAGGTTTCCTCTGACTGCCTAAAAATACTGCTAAGACACTGAGCGGTTGTTGGTCTTTGAACAGGGGTCTCAAAGTACTGTGAACACCCATTTTACCACTGCACATCATCTTTCACAGTCTTGACAGACACATAGAATAAAACAAGCAGACTTAAGAGACAGTATTTCTAATATTAGGAAAGAAAACATATGGGAAAATATATAGAACAGCAGTTGACACACACTTGAACCTCGTTTGCAATTCAAGGTTTTTTTCTTTTTTTTAAAGAGCAGGTAGAACAGGTAACAAAACAAGCAGAACAAAAAAATCTGTTCTCATATGGTAACT
This sequence comes from Lates japonicus, assembly GCA_033238685.1. Lineage (NCBI taxonomy): Eukaryota > Metazoa > Chordata > Actinopteri > Centropomidae > Lates > Lates japonicus. Next base: position 29,134 of record BRZM01000170.1, on the reverse strand, counting down.
AATCTTGGTGAAATAAGCCAAACCAATAAAATAAGGGGGGGAAAGACAAAAGAAAAAACAGGCACAAAGTATAAATAAAATACCACATAAATACAATGTAAATGGGGCAACATATTTTCATCATAAATAAGTGGTAATAGTTTCTATTGTGTTTCTTTCTTTATATATGGTAAAAAGTGGGACCAAACTTCATAAAGCCTTTCATAGAGTCTTTTTAATTATTAGTTCTTGCAATTAAAGATTCAAAAACTTTGGGATAATACTTGTGTATAATTCTGTAATTTAATGAGTAGATTACTGCCAGTTACAGTAATTTGTTGCATGTAATCAAAGGAAAACTGTAGATTTGTTTTTAGCACTGAGATATTCTAAGCATGAACATGATCAAGGTTGAGTTGCAAATAAGAGAGTCAGGATATCAATTTTCTTCAGTGCTTTATTTCTCTCAAGTAATGAAATTCATATTAATGTTAACTTTTCTAAAACTTTTTATCAACCTGTCAAGTTAGGAAACAAAGTCCTTGCCTTCTTTTTCTACTTTCTTTGTCTTCTACTCTTTATTATTTGTAGTAGTAGTAGTAATAGTAGTTGTAGTGGTTTAGATTTTTTTTTAGTTAGTTGTCGTTTTTGTCAATGGCCACTAAGCGGCGCTGTCTTATATGGAAAGCCAGTTTCACGGCGTTTTGACAGGTTCCATATATGGTCATTTTTACCATATAAGGACTAACGCATGTGACGCTGTGGTCACAACGGAAAATATGACCGTGTGCGGGAAAGGCGAACGTTGGAGCAAGGTCCTCTTTTACAGGGGAGTGAATGTGCAACTGTTTGTTAAGCTTTAACCAGCTTGGATGTAACTGTCTACAGTATAAACCAATTTGCCAGTCAGTAGCGTTTACCCTCAACAGTCCGCAGTCGGAGTCAACATGTGAGTGGTCTAAACTTTTGTGTTGATAATTGTGACAATTAAATTCACGTGCGGTATCTCGAACTGTCACGAGAGGCTACATGTTTTCCAGTGTTGCACTTTGTGATAGTATCCTTATCGTTTACCGCATTTTTGGGGAGCACGTACGTGTTGTATCTTCTTTGAGTTTTTGTGCTGTAGGAGTCTTCAGAGGTTTTACTGTTAAGAAGCATATGAACATAAAGGAGAAGGCTAAAGACTAACTTGAGCATTTGTTTTCCTGACGAGTGCAGTAGCAAGAGGCGAGGTAGGCTACTTCTTAAATCTAAATAATGGTCATTTTGGAGAGATTGTCTATGAATTAGTGGAACACACCACTTCTACTAACTGCAGTAATGAGGTGGGTTAAAATCAAGTGCAGGCAGTCATATTTTAACTGACACCTCCTGCCTGCTGTAGCTATTTCCTTGAACTTCACATCAGTGAAGGAAGAGCATCCATGCGAGGCGAGGGGCTTCATCCCTTCTCACTTCCGTTTTTGCAAAAATCCGTCCGCGCATTTCAGGGTCGCCTATGTGCTTTATTTTCTTCAGCATGCACGTGTGTATATGTAAACGGTGATTAGGACTGTCCTGCCTGCATTTACACCATTACCTACTGTTTTGCATGTGGAAAATGTTTCCCTCGGTCACTGGCTGTTCCAGACACAGAGGACCGGCTTGAAGAAGGGGGGTATTGTTAAGGTCAAACAGCATGAGAGATAATAAATGGCAACGTTTTGATAGAGGTCTTATCTAGACCAAAGCAGGGTGTGAACAATCATATTGTTTACTCTTTGGCGGAGGGACAGCCCGCCTTCTGCCGTTGACGTCCAAAGGTCCCATTTGAGATTGGATTCAAAGTCCATCTAAGTGAAGTGTACAGACTGCCGTCCAGCAGGTGGCGCCTCACCCAATACCCTATGTACCCTCAGTTCAATTATAGAATTTAGATTTAGGTATCAATAATATCTTTTTATGCCTGTGTGGGAAAAAAAAATCTCTTTCAGCTGCAGGCATCAGATGTCAGTAATAGAATACACCTAAAAATTGTATTTAACTACAAAACTTGAGTATAAATGTACTTACTCTCCTTCTTTTGCTCTCTTTTTTGTCATTCTTTCTCTATTTTGCAATTTAGCCGTTGTTATTTCTTTCAGCTCTGAACATGACTGTTGCATACTGTCCAAGTTTCACCACATCCACATTTTTAGGGTTTAAGGATAGAGTGTGTCCTGTGTGGTACAGATTGTCAGGCCCTCTGAGGCAACATGAATTAACTTGGCTTGTCCAGGTCTTTCTGGGAAACAGTATTTGTCTGGGTAGTTTCCCCCCCCCCCAGTATTTGTTTGTCACAGGCCAAATGTAGAGGTAATGAGGGTCTTAGCAGTGCGATTATTCTCGATCCGGATTTGACCATAAAGGGGATTGTTTGTTTGATTTTGGCAAAATTATTAGCCTATTGGTAGTGAGTTTGAATCTGCCTGCAGTGTTTTAGTAATATTTATTTATACATTACCTGTGTGGGTTACCATTGAATGGATTTATGCCAGCAGCTGTCTGGTAATATTTTCAGTTCCTTTTATCTTTTGGCCAAAAATGAAGCACTGTGTTAAAGAGAAAAGAAGCTTTGGGCACAGCATGTTCTGCAGCCTGTACTACCAGAGCCTGATGAAGTGCTGAGTGAAACATTTTGCTCTTGTCGATGTTAATAGAAGATCCCTGATCGACTTATTCATATTCCACATACATCTTGCATTTCCATGATATCAAGCACTGATGATCAGTGGTCTGGCCTTTTCTGTCCTCTCTCTTGTAAACTCTTTACCTGTTCCAGCAGCAGACTGTAGGGCCCAGTTTCCAGTGTGAGCACTTCTGTAATATGAATGTAAAGCTGGGTGTACCTGCAAAACAGCGAGTGTGCTCATTGGACTTTTGTTGGGAAAAAAATGGTTAAATAATAATGGTACACTTTCTCAGCGCTTTGTCTTGGATCCACACTTTTTCATTAAAAAAAAATCCTTATCTAATGCATTTCCAGGTTTCTAACAGGAGATTTGTTAATGTGATAGTTGGTAAATTGAAAACAGGATGGGGTAGCTGGCACACAGTGGTCTTCTGTCTTACTCTGGCAACAAAAGGAAATCCTGGATTATCGGTCAACACTTGCAGACTGTTTTGAGTGATATAAGCAATGCATTACTCAATGTTTTTGTTTCCTAATTAACACATTTGTGAGCTGTGTTCATACATCTTTCATTGTGTTGTTTCACTCGACTTGACATCACTTTCACTGACTGAATACATTGAGATAACACTGTAATGACATTTTCCATTAAATTAGAGCAATAGTTTATCGGCCAAATCCCACCTTAAAATGAATGTTGCAACAATACTGATGCCAGGTCTTCCTCTTACTGCACTCTAAGGATTAGATGTGGCATGTTTTTTTCAGTGTTTAATGGAGCACAAACTAGATAAGGCCATAGCTAAAACTGAGGCCAGTGTCCTCTATTTTGTATTTATTTTTGAGAACTGGGGCGGTTTAGTGTACAGAGGAGAGTATATGAGAAATATCAAATCATTCCAATTATTTTACAGACTTTTCTTTTTGAGTCTGGTCAGAAGTTTCTGTGCGATAGGTTTGCCTCAGGTGGATTTGAATTTTGAGCAAAAACAGAAATTAAATAATAGAAGAGTGTGTGTGTGTGTGTGTGTGTGTATATATATATATATATATATATATATATATATACATACATACATATATATAGTATGAAAAATAAATGAACCCTCATGTTTTCATTGGTAGAAGTACACTGGGGAGCTGTGTCGTCAACTACTTAATTACAATGCAATAATAATAGTAATAACGTCGCTCATGACGCCAGAAATGTCTTTTATAGTTGTTTGTGGTGACAGATGTGATGCAGGAACCTTCAGTATCGGTTGAACCCTCCGGGGGTTCAATGTCAACTTAAACAATAATGTGATTCCTCTCAGTGCGCGGAGCTCTAGCAGCAGTCCTATACATGCAGTTGCAGCAGTGCTGTTTTCCTCCAATAGATTTAAAGTGTGCGCCCTGGCCGACAATAGAGGGTCTGGGAGTGGGAGGATCAGCTCGGCAGCGATCCTTCTGGCTTTGTTACGCCCGGGAAGCCATTTTGGAAATCTGCTTGTTGTGCACTAGCATAACACTCACTAGCTACTTGCAAACTTTTGGATCTTTCTATTAGGAAAAATAACGTTTAGGGTCTGTGGGTCCGCAGTGATTTATAACCTTTGGGTTTCCGTGCGTCGGGATGCTGGCGGAAGTTTGCGCATCTCCCGTGACAGTAATGTGTGGATCTTGTTCCTCTGGATTACGCTCTTAAAGAATAACAACATACATGGACTCTAACCACGCGGGCAAGTTTACATACGGCAACAAATTACAGCCTCTAGGTTAATATAGCTATAATTTTCATGTTGTGAATTAGGATTTATCAGGATTTATTTAATGTTTGCTGAGCTCCTTTACCCACAGCTGTTTTGACAGCGAACGCAATCTCCAGGCCTTATTTTTAAATAGTGATTTTCACAGATTTACGATATTACCTGACATTTAATGTGTTATTACACATTAAAGAAGCCAGTGAGTGCGTGTTTTAACTTGTAAATGTCGGATGCACCTGTATGGTAAGAAATGGGAATAGTGCGTCGTTGCACAAGCCTGTAAGTCAGAGAGTGACGGCGTTGACTAATACATGGCGTCTAAATTTAGCACCGGGCAATGTGAGAATGTATCGGCTTATATGTCATTTGGCCGGACATTATGTGCAGTTATTATTAAACTAAATACGTGTTTCAGTCGGCACCAGTATGAGACACAGTTTTGACAGTAGGTGGACTATAGTCACAGTTGTTTGCCCTCGCTCGTCGCAGGTGGTTTGCGTAGAGGAGCCAGCAAATCAAACGTGTGTGGTGAAATACAGGACTGTGGGAAAATGTGTCACTGTGTAGCATGTTTAGACTGTAGCTGTGTGTTTGTGCTGTGTCCTCATGGTCTGTTACTGTTCAGCCTGTCTCCTAAATGAAGAGCTCAAGCGTCACATGCTATAATATCGCAAAAAAGAGAAACAATTCAGTCATGTGCTAAAATAAAAGCTGCAGAACATACAGCAAATTGCTCTTTATTGAGGACATGTGGTGAGACTACAGTCCAATTAGGTTGGGATGGTGAGCAGTGCTCTCTCTTATTCTCAGTCCATTCTGCAGTAGTTCTAGCTCAGCTGATGCACTGTAGGAGGTTGGTATTACATTTTGGGAGTGCACACATTTTGAGCACTTGTATCAGGATTCATTGCACCAGTTGACAAGTTTAAAAAAAAAAAAAAAACTAATCCCAGCTGAGTTAAAGCAGTGCTCATGGCTTTTGGATATTTGTTTCCGTTTATCCCTCTTTTCGGCTGGATGTGGATTTAAAACGTGATTAAGATTATTATAGAGATTTTGGTGGTAGGTTTTAGGAAAAGCCATCTGTTTTGTTTTTTTGTGCTGCTCCTTCTTTGCATCATCTCTCTGTTTTGAATGAATTGCTGAGTAGAAGTTGGAGGAGGAGTTCCTTTTTTGCTCATGATAAGTGAGGAAGTTTTGGTCACATGGAAAGAGTGGTATGCAGCATGGCTCACGGCTTGTTAGGACCACATATGTAAAATCAAACTGCCAGCCACAGTTATTACATTCTTGATATTACATAGAGAGAGAGTTAAACTTTCGTATGAACTGGCTATAATCACCTCATGTAAACCTGCATTTCCAATACTGGCTGTTTTTCAATTGTATGATTTTGGGAGGATGTAGTTTGTGGTGTTGTTGAACTACAGTGCATTACACAGAGGTGTTTTTGTTATTCAACCCACATTCACTGATGTACAAGGGGTGGAATAAATAAAAGAAACCCCTGTCAGTATAACCCAGTGTAATTCAACAGCATTACAAACTGCAGCCTCAAAAAAGGCAGAAGGTTGAATCGGCACCTCTCTAGGACAGTTTCATCAAAAACTGAACACTATAACCTTCGTGAAGGTAGGATTATTACTGGACTGTTGTATTAGGCTGGATAGGTGTACCTAATAAACTGGCCAATAAACTGAGTCTATTATGGTAACCTAGTATTTACACAGCCTGTTACAAAGTAGGTTTTACGATGAGATGCTCAACCCTCAGGCTAGTTGTTTCCCGCCCATTGCCTAAAACTCAGCTCCACCCCTTGCTGTTTTACTTCGTTTCATAATACTGCCTTCTCTCTGTGTGGAGCTTACCCAAGCAGTCACTGTAGGAGTAGCTGTCGTTGTGAGGAGTCTGCTTAATACAAAGGAGAGAGAGGATCGTCCTGTCTCTACCAGCCATTCCTATCAGTTGCCTCCTGTTTTCCGACCGGGAGAGAAGAGACAAGTCATTCATTACAGCTCCACTGGCGTCTGTGGCCTCCGTCAACTACCGGCCAGAGCCAACATGCAGGAAGAGGTCGGCCAGCTCTCATCCACAGTAGCATTGTTGTGTTCCTGGGGAAAGGGAATGTCCAGCGGCTCTCATTAGGGCCTGCTGGGCTTTCTGACATGGTTGTACAGTGTAGCAGTAACTGGTTGTTGTGTTTTCTTGGAGAGCAGCCCAGTGAATAGCGCTAGAATTGATTCGGGTAGAGGCAGGGAATTTGCCAGTGCTGTATTGTATTTAATGTGTAGATGCGGCTCTGAATTTGTTTTTAAAATACAGCTGCACAGTGACAGAACTTATGCTCAGTAGCAGAAATATGTCTGCAAGAGACAGGCTGAACAAGGCAGTGCATGCATTTTTTTGAGTGTGTATGGACGTTAGTTTATGTTCTCTGCGTTCCATCATGTCAGCTTTGGCTTAAAGAATCCTATTCTTTGCATCCTGACTCTTGCAGTCTAAACACAGAAGAATGACCATGGATTTTTCACAACTGCACACATACACACCGCCACAGTGTGCTCCAGAGAACACCGGCTATACCTACTCTCTCAGGTGAGATCTCAGTACTGTGCTGCTGTACACTGACTGCAGCATCCAACAGTCAGACCTGTGGCATTTCACTTACACCCTGCTTGTCATTTATGACTCCAGGCAACCTCAGAATGAGATCCTGCTGCTGCATTTTAATCAGTTAAGGCTTTGCAGGTTTAGCATCAACTTGCTACTTCATATTCCATTTACTCTTGGTTTTCCCTAAACAGAGTTTGCTATTGAGTGCTGTTAACCTTAATACTATTATGATAACTGTTGTCAGTTCACACATGTTATTATGAGAATATAATATACAATAATTTCTACTCTGCCAAATGATTCCAAAGGTTGTTTTATATTCATTACTTTTGTGGTGGTTTTCTGTTTCCTGTCTAAAGACAGAATCTTCAGGAGCAATGACTCAACTATATTGTTTTTAGGATGCAGCTTTCCTTGATAGTCGAGCCCTGTTTCTCTCAGCTGAGTCAGAACTGTAATTACACAGATTGGATTTGCAATTAATTTTGCAATAGGCAGTTACAGAATGAAATGTATTTACTTTTGACAGCATTGTTATTTCTTAACTTTTAGAGATTTTGTAAATCAATTTACTCTGTTCTCTAAAAAAAATCCTGTGGTTGTGGTTTTGATGACTCAGCCTCATGATTCAATTGGTATGTGTTTCTGTGCTTAGAGGGGAATTGGGGAGGCTTGCACAGGGTAAAAACGGAGCAAGTACCCTAGATTTCTTCATACATACTTTTACTATATTGTCGAATCAAGTTGCCTGTGCCAACCTCACCCTCTGCGAGCCTCATCCATGCATTGTTTCTTGTGCACCTCATCATCACACCGTAGGTGTGGTCGACACTTCACCAGGAAGGTCTGTGCATGTGGTGGAATGTTGCTGTCTCCAGTGCTGTCACTGTTGATGTCGGCAGCTTTCAGTACAGAGAAAGGCATTTGGGCGTGTAGGTCAGAAAATTAAATATCACCTTACCCCATGCTTAACTCACTTTCTTACTTTAGGGAAAAGAAGAGTTATTGCGTGACTTCTGTGAGCAGGGGCCTCCCATCGTTTAGGTGAAAGTATGAATGTGTCTCATTAAAAAAAAAAAAAAATCAAGTTTGAACAAAGACCTCTCATTAGGTTTATAGCTGTCTTGCAGAAATGCAAAGCACATTGTGAAAAGTGCAGTCAGTGGGCCCTCAGTACTTAGTGCTCTTTCCCATCCAGCTGAAAAAGTTCAGGCTGCAGTCTCTTTAAGTAATTATGTCACAGTATGTGACAGTTGTATCAGTTTTCTTCTCTATTTAATGTGTCAGCAGGTCCTATATTTTTATAGGTTGTGCGTATGGCTTTTATGCATAATGGGAATGTGCCTGTTGGGTGTTTTTAATGTTGACATCTAGAATAGAAGAACCTGCAGTTCATGTTGTATCATAGTATAAATGGGGAAAAAACACTTAATACTCTCATAATCTCAGGCCAGCTTTGTTGCACACAAAGTGCATTTCATCTATGTGAGATCCAGTTCTAGTAACTAGACTTATGAGTCACTGTGGACTGAGGCAAAGTGAGATGAATGCACAAAAGCTTGTTTGACACTGGGCTGGAATCTGCCAGGTAGACTGAAAGGCTGGAACAAGCTAATCGTGTCCCTTTGAATGCAGTCAGCTGAGAAGCTATTAATGAACCTCACAGTCACAACCATGGCCCTGATCCCAGGATTAGACTAATAGTTTATGCCTCTTGACTAGCTGGTTGAGAGATCTGTGGTTTTTATTAGCCTGTGTCTACTGCAGCTGAGAGGCTAATGAATTCTCACAAACTTGATGGAATTTAAATGAGTAAGCTGGAGGAATTTATATGTCTGTGTCTCAGCTTACAGTGAGCTACTGCCTAGTCACAGTCTACAGTAAATGTTATATTTGCTTCTTTTTCAATGTTCAGAAATATCAACCCTTCACAGAGTCTGAGAGCTGATTGCGTTGAGACTTCAGATGGTGTCGGTACATTGGATGTGTGTATGGCCTACAGCAGTGCAGAGAAAGACAGAGTCAGGTGACAGAAACCGTTGGCCCATCTGTTGTCAAAACTCAAAAGAGCAGCGACAAGTTCTGTAGCACTGAATGGTTGAAGAGAAAGAGGGAAAGGAGGCCAGCCAATCACGTTATGTTTCCGTCCACACTCAGAGCTCTTTGGACGCTCCCACATACCAGGGAGAGGCCATTACAACCTGGACCACCAACCTGGTGTTAATTTAATCAGTACTGTGCATACAGTGGAGGGAAATGCTTTTATTAATAGATTTATAACCTAACTAGGTTTATATTGGTGAATTGGGAGATTTCTGTGCTCTCTCACTTCCTCACAGTTGCTCTCACTTTAGTCTTTACTGGTCTGATTCAGTGAATTCAGCTCAGGAGGCTGCAAGGTTTCACCCCATATTCTCTTATAGGTGCCTCAGTGAAGAGGGTGGAGAGAGATGCTGAAATAGATGGAAATATTATCATTTGAATGTATGTGTAACCTCCATAATTTCTCATATTTACACATACAAGCTCACTGATAATACCTCTAATGGACAAAAAATGTCTTTAAAAGAAGTACTGCATTGATAAAGTTTTGTGATTTGTTTTGTGATTTGCATCAGTGGTGCATATGTTCTTGACACCCTGCAGTTGAGTATTGAGCTGTACCACAGGCTGAGTACACCCATGTCCTCACAGAAAGCAGGTGGGTGTGCTGTGCATTGACTTGTGCAGATCTTTCATATTTTATGCTGGTGGAAGTGGGTCACTGGGGCTGGGGCCTCTGGTTGATATGCTTTTTTTCCCCCTCACAAGTGATTGCTGAACTGTGACAGTAGTAAGCAGCAGCAGTGATCGAGTTATCTGATACTGTATATGGCTGACTGAATAGCAGCAGCTGATAACTCATGTAAAAGACTTTTTTTTAAATTGTGGAGGAGATAAAACATAAAAACACAACCTCCTCACCCCGAAACTGCAGTTTTACTGAGACTGATTTAAAATATATTAAATATATAAAATGTATTTTTATAACTGACTTAAGCATCAATCTAGAAGAATACATGAAATGTAGTTGGTGCTCTCACATTTGTACAAAGAAGTTGTGCTCTGCAAGGCAAGGTTCAGGGGCTCTAGCTGAGTGCACTGAGTGCCAGCTGGACAGTTGTTGTTCACGCTGCTGTCACAGTTGTTTTGACATCTGGTCTGATTGCGTTGCAGTGCATGCACCACTGGTCAAGTGCCAAGCAAATGACAGAAGCTAGATTTTGGAAAGTCAGTCTCTGACATTAATTGTGAGGGTTTAATTTCAGACAATGCAAGAATTATTGTTTTTCAAGCCATTACTGCCGCAATTAAAATGTCCCTGACAAATTGAAAAAAAAAAAAAAAACTGAATGTGTCTCCTTGTGTGCATAAGGCATATGCTGAGGTATTGTACATGTCAGAAGCATTTCTGTTTCTGATTTGGCCAGGCTTGTGTTCTTTTGTGTTACAGCATCTGTCTGTTGGAAGTGGTACATGTCCAGCCTCTGCTACTGATCACTTCTCTCAAGCCAGAGAGCTGTTTAGAGTGGTCGCCATAGCAACCATGGCAACATGAAACGGCACGCTATAGCGCTATAGCCTGGACACCACAGAGAAAGAGTGAGCGGGGCAGAAGGAAAGTGCTGTCTGTAGGAGGGAAAATGAGGGTGGGCTGGAACGATCCTAATCACAGTGCCAAATTCTACCCACCCAGAGATAGTTGGATGGAAATTTGAAGGTTCGTCGCTCGGTCTTAGACTCCCAGTTCCCGGCCTCTGGTAAAAATAGGCCTCAGCAGCTCATGAGAAAGAAGACTTTCTCCGCTCTGTAACGGCATGAGGAAATAGGAAGCAGTTTGTGCTACTTTTGTTCTCTGATCTGATGTTTTCCCCACAGATTTCCAGAGGCTCTCACAGCTGTATTTCAGCAAAACATAATTTCAGTAAACACATCGTGGTCCCACAGTGTAGTAGGGAAGAGATTTAAATAAATTGTTGACAATGGGTAACAAAATACTCAGCACATTTCAGCCACATAACAGCATCCCAAGTTTCTAAAATTATTTGTTGTTGGCACATATCTAACCCATGAAGATTTAGACACAGTGCTGTTGCCTCAAATTTGCTTGTGTTTGCGATATTCCCATATATCACACTCTCTGCTGCGTATTAGAGACACAGGAGAAAAAATGATTTATGTTGTTGTGATTGGATTATAGAGCCAACCAAACGAATTCCATTTTATGAGATGGCAGTTACCAACTCGCTGGTGGAAAATGTCATAAATGTGATTTAAAGATTTGATGTTTGACTCCAAACTGTTTACATTTTCAAGTGTAAAATTTTGTTGCATCTGAATGGTTAATGTTTTTGTCTATTGCACAGTAGGCAAGAATATCTATGTAACTCCATACATGCAGTACACACCAGCAAACAAATATTTTTCAGTAACTTTGATTAGCATTAGTTTTTGCTCCTTTGCTCCCCTTGTCTTTTCTGTTTTTGTACGTGTGAGGGTATAGGTATTCTAGCAAGCACTTAACATGGCTTTTGTAACCACACTTGCGGTTTTGAAGCTGAGATTTACAGCTCACGTGGTCTCTGTAATCCCTAAGATGTGTGTGTGTGTTTGTGTGTATGTGACCACAAATGCTAACCAGTTTTTTTGTCAAGGGTTTTGTGAGACACTTGTTACCGATCGAGCTCACTACAGTAGACATGGGTCCTATTATAAGATCATTTTCTATGCATCTAACATAAGAAGCAGATTACTTATTTTACTGTTGAAGTTAAGCAAAGAGGAGAGAACAACTATTGCATTTTCTGTATCTGGCAGACATTTTCATTACATTTCCGTTAAAGTTATTAGAGTTGAAATGATTAGTTGATTGCCAGAAACCTGGTAACTATAACGAAAACAGTTTTAATAGATTAATCATTTAAGTTATTTTTCAAGCAAAAATAGCAAACATTTCCTAGCTCCAGATTCTCAAGCCCTAATAATTATGTTTCAGGTAATGCATTTTTGCACCAGCAAACCAAAGGCAAATATTTCTTTGAATCCAAATGTCATTTTGGTGGAAATGCAGGATGGTATATCTGCTGTGTAGAGGGTAAAGAACCAGATCATTGTCGTTGCATGTAAACCTGATGTTTATGTCATGTCTCACTGTGTCAATTATGATGGGATCTCATGTTTTTTTTGCATACACTATGCAAAGCAGGCAGTAGGTGGGTGGATCATGACAGGTCCCTTTAGTGACAATAAACCAAACGAGAAGTGTAGACTCACCAGAGGCGACGTTACCAGAGTTAATTTTTCTTTGCCTTGGAAGGATTTGGCTTCAGTATTTCTCTGGATAGATCTGAAAGAAATGATGACAACCCGGTTTTGCCTCAAATGTTTTGGCAGATGCTGCAAACCTCATGTTGCTATAAAAAAATGAGTTGTCTTGCTGCATTCAGGGTACAATATCCTGAGGGAGCCGGTGGAGAGCAGAAGCTGAATTTTTAGTGCTTTCACCCCACGGGCAAATACTTTCTCAGTGACGCAAACACATTGATAATTTTGCATTTACACCTGGATAATTGGCAGAGATCCATTCGTTCAGTCCGGACTCTTTCTGGAAGATCTTCCGTCACTCCAGATGTGCATGCGCAATTTGAAGTAATGTTAATTTTGTATGTCTGACATAGATCATATCATGTTTGGTTAAAAAATGTCAGAAAATAGAGAAAATTGATCATCACAATTTCCAGGAACCCAATTTGAAATAAATTTTTTTGTCTGAACAACAATCTAAAACCTAAAGGTATTCAGTTTCAGAAACGAATAGAATTGATTCATCAACTAAATGTTTAACAACTATTAATGTGACATGTACTTGAATCTTAGCATTTTGCTGAATCATGTATTGTGATAGTGTTGTCTTATCTTGCATTATCCTCTTATTCCCACCAACCTTGAAGCCCATCCTGCTTCATTCTGCATGATAACCTATGTGAAAAATAACGAAGAATCAAAACGTAAGATACTAACATGTAGATCCTATCTGATCTGATGCTTTGTGTAGTTGTGCGTCGTAAGAAAGCCGACTGTGCCCACTGAGTGTGGGAAGAGTATCAAAGCTTTAGTGTTATGTAAGCAGAGATTCCAGGAAGCTGAATGTCAGGATGGAAGTGTCTTCTTTCTCTATACACTGTGTCTCTCTCTTCATCTGTGTCCATCTGTGTCTTCTTCTGAAAGCACAATGTACGTCTCTATTAATATCACTGATGTGGGCTGTGGGAGCCACCCGGAAGAGAGCGGCTCACAGATCAATTTGGATGCCCAGAACAAGTGAAAAGAGTTTGCAAACTAAACATTGTTTCCAGCTCCTGATGAGACAGGCTGGGATCTGCACAGTCATTGTTATTAGATATTGTCTTAGTCTTAAGGAGCGGTTGCCGTCACCATAGGGAGATACATGCTTTGTTTTGTAAAATCCGGATAGGGGATTGCTGGTTGTGTTGCTCAAATAAAGATCTCTGACTCCTGTTCGTGAGGTGTCAGGCAGAGCACAAGGTTTTAATAGTTTGTGTACCTGGCTGTAGGCTACACAGACAGACAGGTGTGTTTTCTTTCTCACACACACCCTGCCCTGCCCAGCACAGGGCTTCAACGCCCCAGGCACTCAGTCTTTGTCATTTCCAATGAACCCTGAGCCATTCTGGTATGATAAACTAAGTTGTGTGTTTGTTTGTATAAACACGAAGGCATGCCACAGTGAAGTTGTTTTTTGGCTCAGGATGGTAAGTGGGCACAATTGTTATTAACTTCAATAACTGTGTGGTGTTCCCTGCAGCTATATATTGCAAGTCAAAGTTTTGTCAGTAAGATATTGTTTTGTAGCACACTCACTGTCTGCTGAACTCACTGGATTAAACTGCTTTTCAGCTCACTGAGCCCGTTGAAATGAATTTAATTCTTGAGAGTATGAAACGGCATTCAGAGCATACAAACAAACTTCATTTCCCCCACAGCTGCTATGCCAAATTTGAATTTTAAATTTGAATAAGATGAGCAGGGTGATGTGATGGAAAATTGATAATCCTGTTGATATCTAGCCCACCTTTGTTCAGGTACATCCTGTTTGCTTTCTCAGTCCTCCGCTTAGACTTTTTCGTCTCAGGTCCCCATGTTCTCTACTGTCCTTACATGGCCTCTGGTTCTGGTGCCACAGGAGGTGTGTAACTGTAACAGTTCAGCACAAATGGAAATACATGGTCTGCAGTTAGATACAGATAATTTGTCAGTCATTTTAAATCTCACAGTGCACTTGATATTTGGATTGTACATGATGTTTATCTTTGAAGAAACATGAGTTGGCATTGCTTATAGTACTTGCTCCTGCAGGTAACACTAATGTCAGTGCCATTTACCACCTCCTTAAAATGACTTTAGAGGTGGGATATATACATTATATAATATGGTACCACTGTGTGTTTGCATTTGTTCTGGATTAAAAAATGTTATTTAAAGACTGAACTTGTGACTGTGGAAATTGACACTTGAGACATGAGAGGACAGAGCATCAAGAGAAGATGGACAGAAAATTAACCGCCAGTTATTTTGATAAATTAGTTATTTTGTAAATTATGAAAATGATTGGCAGATTAATCAATAATGAAAATAACTGTTAATTGCAACTTTAGCTTTAAAGTGATGAAGCCATATCAGTGACTGCTGAATTGATTTAGTATACAGTGCAACTCCAAGGTATTGGTTTTAGAAGCAGTTATGCTTGTTGTGAAAAGGCAGATCTTCTACATAAATGCACATGAAAAGGACTGGCACATGTAATCATATTCACACTCCTTGGCAAATGCTGAGCAGTAGAAGCCAGTTTTGTTCGTCAAACTAACAGGACACAGAGGGAAAGGTGCTGCCCTGGTCATGTGCTTGGAGAATAGCCAGTTGGAGCAGGAGGCAGGGTGAGGACGAAAGCACATAATTGGCTCTCGGTGAGAGTGTGTAATCCTCAGGGTTTATAGCCAGAGGGAGGGCCAGAGAGCAACATGCACACACACATGTACTGCTGATAGTGCTCAGTCTACAGTTTATCCTGTGTGCAAGACTCCACATTAATAGACTCACGCCAAGCAAGGGCCACTGACAGGGACTCTGTGCTTGTGCGTTGAACCAAACAGCTCTTGTTTACACAGGGAAGGTCTCTCCTTTACAAGTGTCTAACAGGAAGTTTATTCTCTGTCCTGTAGTGACAGATAAAGTGGTTTGCTCCTCCTCCTCATCCACCCTCCCCACCCTGTCTGTGGAGTTATTCTGCTTGACCTAGTTGAACGACACGCTGAGGAGTGTACACAGCCTGCGAAGAGAGTGCAGCGTGGTCAAGTCATTTCAGTTCAGTTAGTCATATTATGAGCAATCACACACCATTTTATGTAAGCTGTAAGTAAACACAATTGAGTCTGAAAAAATAGATTGACTTTATGCCTCATGCAAACTTATACCTGCTTTACAACAGAGGAGAAAGAGGGTGCAGTCATTGTCTTCTTTTTTTTTTCTTTTTTTTTTTACGTTTTTTGTCAGGTTATACCAGCAGTGCGGGCTTATAGAAATTGTTTCTACAACAGCTCCAGTGAATTTCACAACTGCTTCCCTGTTGCCTGTTAGTCATGCTCTGCCAGGTGGGTGTGGCCCTGTGAGTCACAGCTGCACAACCCATGGCAAAGTCAAAATTTAAAACATGCATGGTGTGTTTCCACTTACGGTTGGCTTTGGATTACAGTGAGTGGCGATGATTTTTATTTTTTTTATTCAGCCTTGCATACTTTGGGATGTTTACTTGACTCTTTTCCCCAATTTAACTTTCAGAGACACACTGTGCCCATTCTTTCTTTTTGTTGTTGTTTTTTTTTTTATTGTTTGCTCCCTCCCTTGTGGGTGAGTCACTTCCTGTTAGGCCCACTGCCAGTTGCACGGAACAAGAGCATCACAGCTCTCTGAAAGCACTGACTGCTCCTGTGTTTCATTTGTTTTTGTTTGAAAAAAGAAAGCCACTCTGAAGTTGACGAGATGATGATAACACACGCACAGGATCATGAAAGCTGCAGGACATCCCTATTCAGTATTGATTTGAGTCATTTGAGGCCCAGTTGTTGTCTCCAAATGGATTTCCGTGCAGCAGGCACAAGAAACTTTCCACTCTGTGGTTAACTGTTTTGCAATAATAAAACTCTCTTTCTCCCCTACTTTCCAACTTTCCCGCTCTTCCTGCTCTGCTCCTCCATCCTGTCTCTTTCAGCTCCAGCTACTCCACAGCAGCATTAGAGTTTGAGAAGGAGCACCAGATTGCTCCTGTGTACGAGTCACCCAGGATGTCACGGCGGAGCCTGCGTCTGCAGACCAGTGCCGGTCACTATGGCAACGAGAGCCTGGCTGATTACTCCCAGAACCACAGCAGCAGCTACACCAGCACCAGGAGAGAGACACGGTGAGACTAGCAATGGGCGCTAACACTCTTGCACTCTTTTTTTAGTTGTCTCGACATGCCTCTGACATACACAGAACAAAACTCTCATCTCTACTCATTTCCTGTCACTGTTCCCCCAGGACGCTGCGGAGCAAAAAGCAGCAGGCCGGCTCCAGCTCCAGCTCCCTGTCTTTATCCCTGAGCCAAGCTGCCACACCGAGGAAAACCCTCTCCTTCTCAGCTGTTAGTACGCCAATTAACAATAGCAGCAGCTTTCAGGAAAGCAATGCAGCGTCTGATGCCTCCCTGCACAGCTCAATCTTGGACCAATCCCACCTGAGACAACGCACCATCACCACAACCACCACCTCTATGTCTGTGGATGGACACTGGGGTCAGTTGAATAGATAGAGATTCCATCTCAAATGACCATTAATGATTTTTGCAAATTTTAGAGGTTATTTAAAACATATTTTAATTGAATTCCACCACATATACATCTTAACTTTCTCTCTGTGCAGCCTACATTCATACTTTACTTTAAAGTGTTATTTAGTGAGTTAGTTATTCTTGTTTGTTATTGACATTATGCTAAGGGTTTCAGTTCCCTGGAGAGTTTCCTATAATGTTTTGGTTATCTTAGTGTAACTCACTCCGTGCCATCTAAGTTTGTTGACCTAACACTAATGATCCTGGATAACCTGTAATTACTCGAGTGAAGTATACCATGAGATAAACTGTTGAGCTGCATGGGAAAATTTGGCACTGCAAAGGCAAAAAGTAAAGTGCAGAGGGTTAAAAGATATGCACTTATAACACAAATTGAGAATAGTAGAAGAAAGAATAGAAACAGTAGAACCTATGTGGTCATTTTTTCATGTTAAGTAGTTAAGTGTGAGAAATAAAGGCATTACTGTGTTCTTATGTCTCACAGTGATAAAGATTTATATGTAGTTGCTGATATTTAGATATTTACTGTTGCTCATTGTAACTCTAGCAGTGTTTTCCTTCCAAGTGAAGCAATAGCATACTTAGTGACCTCTCTGCATTCATATTTTATGGATTTAACCATTTCTCTGTCTTTTTTAATGTATGGCTCTTATTCATCTGTGTTCTTCCTCAGGAAGGGGCTCCAGCACTGACCATTGTTCATCAAATGTCAACGGCGACACCAGTGTGTCAAAGTCCCACACCTCGCTTGCCAATGGTTACATCTGCAAAGACTGCTCTTTACACTCTCAGGAGATGGACTCACTCATTACACGGTCTTCATCATCATCTCAGGCTGCAGAAGCATCCACTGATGCCCTCTCCACCTCAGCATCACCTTTCACAAGTATATACTCCAGAGACAGGAGTCGGAGGAGCAAGACAGGTGAGACTGAAATGTTGTATTTGAAATATAGACTGCTGTTCTTCCTCACATTTGTCTTTCTAAATGCTAAAGTTGTTGGAGCTGGAGGGTTGAAGACCAGTATGTCCATATCTTAATCCAGCTGTGATAATGAGAATATACTGTAATTGGTAGTGGTGTCTCTCTCCAGGTGTCCTGGTGTCTATTTCTAACACGTGTATGCGATACAGCAAACGAGCCCTGGCCCCCATAGTGTCCTTAGTCACCCTGCTCTTCAACAATGTGCTCTGGCTGGGTTCAAGGGCAAAGAGCCCTCCAGGAAAAGGTATACAACAAGAGATGCTCTTCAATCTTTCCATTACTCGTCATTCTCTCTTTTTCTTCCTCTGTCATTTACAGCGGCTATTTTTTCAGATTCCCTCAGATTAAAATGAGTCTTGGTGGTTTTAAGGAAAAACTGACAGATTTTATGCTCGTCTGTCTTTTGCAGCAAATTCAAAATCTCTACTCCTTCATGGTTTGTGCCTTAGCAGGCATCTGATCATCATTAATGTCTCTGGTTGGGTCTATTTCTGTTTCACATGTAACCATTTCCTCTTATCGGGCTTTCCATGGCTTCGTGTCGTTTTCTGTTCTTCGGGGGATTTTCCTGTCATCCACTTCTCTCCCCCTTCATTTTATACCACCCAATTTAATTTGTTCTTTTTTGTGTCTCTAGCCATGCCTCGAGTGTGCATTTTGACTAACAGTGAGTGTGGGCGGCTTTGTCACCAGGTGTTCTTGCTTCGTTTTTGGACTCGATGAGACAAGCAGTGTCCTCCAGTTTGTCCCAACTGTGGCTATTTAAGCAGACCACTCTCCACAGGATGATGGGCCACAGGGCTAATGGCTATGAAGGACAAGGTACCAGCTGTTACTACAAAGGGCAAAGATCAAGGGTCACAGCTCCTGACCTCCTCTGCTCCTCTTCTACTAATAAACTTTCTTTTTACCATTTCCCTCCTGTTTAAGGAGAAAGGATTCTCATATTTGGATAAATATGTAGACTTTCTTTTAAAGCAGGATTGACTTTGAAGAAACTCTTTGTCATCTCCCTGTTTCTGTCTGTTCATCCAACCTTCACTTTCATGTGTTATCTTTCTATTTCTGAAGGAGGAAGGATACTAGAAACAAAATTAAAACTGTACGCCACCTAAAACGCCATTTCCTCAAACTGTCACTTAATAAGTTGCATTTTGATGTGAGTCCTTTAGTTCACATGAGGTTGTGCACGTGAATGACCACTCAAGCAGAAATAGAAAGACTTCCTGATTCCTGCCTCACTCCTCAGATGTGGTGCACTGACAGTTTTGGCTAACATGCACCTATTTCCATTTTACCACAGTGTTTGGCAGCAGGTCAGTTTTATTTCTAGTATACTGCTGATTTAAGCTGGTTCCTTTCACAGCTACAGAAGAATTTTATCAACTCTGTAGCCTGGGTTTCACTGCAGTTCAGTGTCACTGTGTATGCTGTTAACTGCTTTCATGCACTTCGGTTCTCTTTTTCTTCATGAAGACCTAGAGCTCCTCTGACATCACAGTGGTGACATGCACATTTACTCTCCCTATTCGTCCTTCTCTCATTTCATCATAATTTTCTCACACATCATGTTTTTGTTATGTAAATAAATGTGTTGTGTGTATGTTGCAGCTCACTCAAGTTTCTGTGGAAGCATGAATGTGAAGGATCTGGTGACTGAAGATTCATCACATCTTAATCTCAATGGTTCCCTGTGTAAGCAGACGCACACACAAACCACACGCACATGTTCTCTCTTTCTCTGTTTTCTTGTCATGATTGACAGAGTTAATGATATGCGTGACCTGTGTGAGGATCAGCAAGCAGAGGTTGTGTGAACTGCTTTAACTGGTCAACAGCAATTTGACCGTTGTGACCTGCAGTTGCTTTTCTTTCACTCAAGTTCGTAGCTTTAAACTATTACAAGGGGCCAGTTTAGCACCAGAACTTAACATAAGTGGAAATCGTTCCAGTCATTAAAAAAAAAAACCTGCTTATTTTTTGTCTAGTTTTATTTTATTTTATTAATTTTTTTTGCACTCATACAAACAGTATAAAACCAGATAACAGAAGTGAAACAGACATGTCAGAAGATGTCAAGTAGCTATAAGCTCTTACAATGGACAGTTTCTCAATTAAGAGTTCAGTTGTTTCCACTCTGATCAAAGCCAGTGCCACATTTGGATAATGAGGCCAATAACAGTTAAAGTGAGGAGTAAGAACAACAAATTTGTTTGTCGGTCAGGAGACACAGCTGAGGAATTACAACAGGGACGAGGTTTTTTCATCAAGCTTTGCATGGTGTGCCATCACACACTTTTCAGAATATGCATGCAAGTGGCCCGCTTCTGATTTTCATTTCATACATATGATTTGTTGTTCTGTATTTCAATTTGCTCTGCTTTGATCGTTTGCAGAATTTGTTGGTTTTTTTTTTTTTACTATTCTTTTAATATCTTCACCAGTTCATTCATACATCCTTTTGTTTTTGTGTTTTCTGTTTTGCTTGCCATCCATCATTTTTGCACACACAGGTGATGACTGTAAAGGGAAGCAGTATTCTGAGACACACACCATCACCCTCACAAAGTCCTCCAGGCGTCAACGCCTAGTGGGGGCACTGTGGAGCGTCCTAGCATACGCAGGTTAACCACCACTTCTCTTAATATTGCTGACAGTCTGTAAATATGCTGTTACAAGGACAAGTGTAGTACTGATAACTTTATAACTCAACATGTTTGTAGGTACTATTCTCTTATGCTGCGTTTAGTCAATTTAGAGGTTTTCTTCTTCCATCTTGTCTTGCAGGTTACTGCCTCCTCCAGCCAGGCTACTGTGTGGTGAGAGCAGGGAAGGCTTTAGGGTCAGGGGCCGGGACAGTGGCACAGAAGCTGCTCTCATTGTTCTGGATGCTCCTGGCAGCTCCAGGTTGGTGGATCTTTTTTCTCATCTTTTTAGAAAAACATCCTCTGCTACTTTCTTGGCCAACATTAATTGCACTGATGAACACTTGACTGTGTTTTCATTCTCCATCTGAATATGTTTTTTCTATATGTTTTTTTTTTTTTTTTTTCAATCTCACCAGTGAAGGCAGGCAGGGGACTTCTGTGGTTTCTTGCAACTGGATGGTACCAGCTGGTGTCTCTCATGTGTCTCCTCAACGTCTTCTTTCTGACAAGGTAAGAGACAGACACAGTTAGCGACTGAACTGGTGAGTGAATATTCAGCTTTCATTCATCAGGTGGTTAATACCACAACTCTAAATGAATGCTAACATTAATTGCTCCATTACTGCTGAATGTGTACATAAAAAAATAATAAAATCAGTTATTGAAGGTTTAAATGTTCAAAATGTTCTGCATATTCACTAAGATTTAATGAGATTTTCATCTGAATAAAACCATTATTGTAATTTCCAAATATATTTACACTTCCAGTAAAGCCATTTCATAGTTGACAGCATCCTTGATAGTTATTTACCCTAAGTCTTGAAATACTACATTTTGTTCAATAATTCAACACATCTCAACAGATTATGAGCTGCACGTTTTCCTTTGAGGAGTTCGGACAGTGTAGATTCATAAAGGGTATTTTTCTTTTGAAATTAAAAGTATGTACTCCTGTCAGTTTTGTGTTAATCTGACCTGTGCATGACTGTGTTTCAGATGCCTTCCCAAACTCTGGAAGCTCCTACTGCTCCTTTTGCCTCTGTTGCTCTTGCTTGGTGAGTTTATGAGAACTCACAGTGCTCATTTCCTTTATCACAGGTGTAACCCATTTATGTAGAAAAATCAGTCTGTAGTGAGCCAGTAGATGTTATAACCAGCACGCATCCCCAGAGTATGCTGCAAATCCAGTACCAGATTCAGGTCAGCCTCTCTGGGCTCCTAGTGAGTTATTTCATTCTGTGCTTCAGCCTCGCTCACACATATTTACATAACAGTGAAACACAAACACATTTATTAAATCTTTGTTTACTATGTTTCTCCACTCTGTGCATGTGTTTGTTCCAATACTTGCTGAAGCTACTGTGTATGACTAGATTGAAGGAAATATTAAACCCAAGATGCCATGTTTTTTCAGCTGCAGCTTTACTGTACATTAAATGTAAATATCACAAAAATCTTGTGAGTTATTTCATACACATTTCAGCCTATTTGGTATCTGTGATCTTGACTAGAATTTAAGATATGTCTCTGAAGGTTCTGAAAAAAAAGTTTATATGATGTGAGTTTGTTGTGATTGACCAGACATCAGGTGAGTGAGGTTTAATTTACACTGTTTGTCTGTATGCAGCTCTATGGTTGTGGGGTCCGTCCACTGCTGCCCTGCTTGCCTACCTCCCAGCCATAAACCTAACTGAGTGGCGTCCTGCGTCTCCCTTTACCCTCTTGTCCAACTTGGTGCCAGCTTCTGCTCCAGTTCCTGCCTCAGTCCCCACACCAGAGACTCCACTGGTGCAGACCCCAGCCACTCCAGTCTCACAGGCGCCGGTAAGATAAATAACACAAAAAAGTCTTATTATAAAGCGATGAGTGAATGGGATGATCATGTTATATGAATTATCCTACAGGTCAGGCATTTTCAACTGAAGACTTTTTTAATGAGCACAGTGCTTTCACCCTGTTGACTAATGCACACAAACACTTTCTGTATAGATATTTTTGTATAATTTCCACCTTTCTCCTCCTCTCTGTTCACTCCATTCTCCTCCTCCTCAGCCGATCCTTCCACCGGCGGCGGTCTCGACTGTGGACTTGGAGCGTCTTGAACGTGTGGAGCGCCAGCTAGCCCTGCTGTGGGAGCGAGTCCAGCAGGGTGACCAGAAGCAGGAGCAGCGTCACAGGGATGTTCTGGGTCTCTACAGCACCCTGAGAGAGCAGCTACACACTGAGACCAACAGGGAGAGCCTGGGACTGTGGGTTTCCTCCCTGCTGGAGCAGAGGCTCGGTGTGCTGCAAGCAGAGCTGGAGCAGGAGAACACACACATGGCACAGGTAAGGGGAATGAGTATAAATTCATGTTGTTCCTAAAAGTGTAAGGGTTGAGTTCAAGAGGAAATTTTTGCTTAGAAATTCACATGCATCTCCCTTTTTTCTCTTTATCCCTGCTTCACACAGAGTGCAGAGCAGCAGAAACAACAGCAAGAGAGTCAGGCAGCGCGGTTGGCTGACTTAGAACTGTTGCTCAATGCTCTGGCTGCCAAGACTGAGGTACATACAGCAGATTCACTGTTTCTCCAGAGAGAGCACCTTGAAAGCAGTGTTAAAAAGACAAAATATCCTGACAGGTTCGGACAGGTAGAAGGCAGATCTGGTTGTTTTTGTGCCAAGTCTGTATACAAAGAAACAGTGGTGCTGTATCAGATGTCTGATGTCCGTGTGTTCCTGGAAAGTTCTCATGAAGGCTGACAGGCCAGAACAACTTTTCCCTCTTGTGACAATAATGTCCCTTGTTTATCTAAAATTGGGGGTTTTCTGGACTATGAAAATGAAGTTGTGTTTTCTTTGCACTCTTTGGTAATGTTTATTTGTGGTATGTGTTGTAGGAGGTGCAGCAGAAGCAGCAGCAGTATGAGCACGAAAAGGAGAAAAAAGAGAAAGAGGTTGTCATTTCAGCAGCAGACACAGCTCCTGTCAGGTACAAAAATTGAGACATCTTTTTTTAAACGTGCTAATCACATTTTGTAAAGTGAGCTCTTCAGGATTATGGTGACTTATATGTAAATTCTGTTCTTTACTCAGTGTGGGTGTGAAGCAGGAGGACCACGATGCTCTGCTAGCAGAGGTGCAGAGACTAGAGGTGGAGCTGGGTAACATCAGACAGGACTTGCAGGGTGTTGCAGGGTGCAAGGGCAAGTGTGAACAGCTGGATGCACTGCAGGAGACAGTGAGTAAAACAAACAATGTTATATCGACTTAATCTGCTGTGAAGATTTTCCAAACATTCAGTTTCTATTACATTTCTTCTCATATTTCTGTTTGTGTCTCTCTCTCAGATATCAGCCCAGGTGTCCTCTCAGGTGCGTAAGGAGTTGCAGCTTCTGTTCTTTGGCAGTGGTGGGTCAGGAGAGGAGCAGGGAGAGGTGCCTGAGTCTCTGATCCACTGGCTGTCCCAGCGCTATGTGAGCACACCAGACCTGCAGGCTTCACTGGCCGCGCTAGAGCTGAGCATCCTGAGAAACGTGTCCCTGCAGCTGGAGCTTAACCGAGCCCAGACCCTGGGCGAGGCAGAGTCTCAGGCCAAGTCCATCGTTTCAACAGTAACTGGGACTGTCCAGCACACTGCTTCTGCTGAGGGACTGACAGAAGAGGTAATGAACGCACACTTCCTTCTGTCAGCATCATCATCACCATGGATCTCCATTTTAATCACATAATCTAAGCAGAGCTCTTTAAAAGTGTTGGTTTGCCATGTGTTTGAGGCTGTTATTTAATCTTTAACCCTTGTGTCGTGGTCTCTCCCCCAGCAAGTGAAGCTGATCGTCCAGAACGCTTTGAAGCTCTACTCCCAGGATCGAACAGGCCTGGTGGACTACGCCCTGGAGTCTGGCGGTAAGAAGGAAACCTCACATTGATTTCAGGGCCCGTCCATGCTGGGCCTGTATACAAATCAGTAGTTAACCTTATCATGGGTAGAAGGGATTAGCAAGCTAGCTATTCCGTAACTCAGTACTGTGCTCTAATGTATATCTCTTATATAACGAGGGTGCAGGCATTAGCCAAGCTTGAGGACAACAAGGTATTAATGGCAAAAGCTTAGACTCCATTGTCGAGTCTGTTACTGAGCACTATGTTGACCTACATGGGAGATTCACCTCACAGTAAGAGTGGGCATTGAACCCCTCTATTAGCCTAGTAGTTCAGACACAATTATCACACTCACTTCTGGTGTCTGACCTGAATACAGCAGTGTTACTTTTCTCCTCACACATCAGTACCTGAATGTGCCTGTCTGAGTAGTTTGTCTCTTATTTTCTTAATGAAAACAGTCTGGGAGTGTGGAGTTAGAAGGCGAGTTTACCAGACCTCTGTAGCCTGCTCCTCATCACTGCTTGAGGCTAGTGGCTCAAGGTTACATTAGCTGCTACTACAGTAGTATTACACAGCAGAATCACTTACATAAAGTTTTAAATTGCATTGTGAGTAATAAAAAAGGCACAAGTGTTTTGACAATGAAAACCAATGTGTGGAATAGAGAGAGATATGTAAACACTGAATCTGCAATATATAAAACCAAACCGCAAACATTGCACACAAGATAAATTAAACATTTCCTGCTGCTGCCTTGATAATATGATATGGTTTGAAACTCTGCCTCTAACATCATTAATTCTAATAAAATCTTTTTTATATTACCTTAAACTCATCAGTGAATGAGCATTTTACCTTTCAGGATAATTACCGTTTCCTGTTTTCCTCTGTGTGTTTACAGGTGGCAGCATCCTCAGTACCCGCTGCTCTGAGACCTATGAGACCAAGACGGCCCTCATGAGTTTGTTTGGCCTGCCGCTCTGGTACTTCTCCCAGTCTCCACGCGTTGTCATCCAGGTGAGTCTCACCATGAGATATCAAAGAGACATTTCTATTTTGCTGATAATGGAAACATGTTAGGTCTAAAATATTGCAGTAATTTAATGGTTGATGGGAAATAAAACTGGCTTGTATGAAAACTTAGTCTTGGCAACTGTTATAAAACGAATGATTTTGACATTTGTTCCCTCACCTCCCCTCTTCAGCCTGATGTGTACCCAGGTAACTGCTGGGCATTTAAAGGTTCTCAGGGCTATCTGGTGATCCGACTGTCCCTGAGGATCCTGCCCACATCCTTCTGCGTGGAGCACATCCCCAAGGCCTTGTCCCCAACTGGAAATATCACCAGCGCCCCTCGCAACTTCACTGTTTTTGTAAGAAACACACTTCACATAAAACCTAACTCACAAATCAAAAGCAAGCATCACTTATTAATGGCTGACTTCACCGATGTTTGTTTATATTCAGGGTCTAGATGATGAGTACCAAGAAGAAGGGAAGCTACTGGGACACTACACATACCAGGAAGATGGAGAGTCACTGCAGAGTTTCCCTGTTTTGGTAACCATAGAGGCATTTCCCAACCTATTACAAATATTAAAAAAAAACAGTCCTAAATCTGTGATGACATGCTGAAAATTTTCCCCTCTTCTCTTTCAGGAGCAGAATGACAAGGCCTTCCAGATCATAGAGGTGCGGGTGCTGTCTAACTGGGGTCACCCAGAGTACACATGCCTGTACCGCTTCAGAGTCCACGGAGAACCTCGGCCTCAGTGATCCAACCACTACCATACATATTCATATACGACATATCACCCTATCTGTACATAGCTCTCGCCAACTTCGTAAAAAAAAAACAAACAAAAAAAAAACAGAGGGGACTCGGATCATAATTTGTGGACGTTTTTGTATGAAAGCCATGAAGACACAGAAGTTGTGGATTGTTAAAGGAATGTGCCCAGACTGAATCATGAACATGTTTTTTAACATTGAAAGAATCGCAGTAAAGTCTGTATGCGGACTGTCGATGTCACGGAGGAGGAGTAGAACCACGGAAGAAGCTAGAAGTCCCAGTCCCCTTTTTTGTAAAAGGCCTGTTGCACTGAATTAGCCTGTGAGGGCTCCACTGAGCGGACAAATCCATCCCCTTCTTGGCACCTTCCACTTCTATAGGAGGGTGGATGCTTGAAATGGGGGATTACAGACTCATCTCCACCATTTCCTCACACACTGTATCTCAGTCTGATTTTTGTTTTTTTTGTCGTTCATCATCTGTATTTAACTTAATTTTCCTGGTCTACAGTACTATTTTCAGGATCAAAGCGACTGCACCTTTGTCTGTGACGCTGTCCAGGCTTGTTACTCCCTTTGTTGCTGTCAGGTCTCTGCAGTGACTTGAACTGAGCTGTGTGGTCGGCCTGCTGGACTGGAGCACGCTCACAGTGGGTTTATACTGGACATGTAAAGTTCACAACATTCAAGGCTTGGCATCATGCATCCACATAGCCATAACTAAGATTTGTTTCTTCATTTTTTTTTGGAAACTGAACATGCTGCCTATGGACAAGCTCTGAATGTTCTCTCAAGTGGAGGCTCAATGCAAGTCATCCTTTAACTTACACAGCAACACTATATAACCACTGACCTGCGCTCTTCACTATGTACATTAAACAAAAATATGTGTATGGTTATGGATGGATTCCAGGATTAATGCTAGCATGTGACTCTTCCAGAACCATACTCTCTGACATGCATCATGAATTTACAAGACAGCGTGTCCTGAGCCTGGATCTCAAATTGCAAATCAACGTTGAACGCTAAATAATATAACTTCTCCTGTAGACGAGTGTGAATTTTCTTTTCCATTTCTATCAAGAGGAGACTCTCAGCGTCCCTCAGCTATAAACGTCCTCATGTGGGCTCCCTCTATTCTGAAACTCTGAAGGAATGTAATCTGTATATTTTATTGTTGATAGTTGGTCCTTTATAATATCTGCTTTTATCAGTGTTGCTTTATAAAAAAAAATCATCCTGTCATTATCATTATTGTTGTATTACTACTATTATTTCTACTGTTACTAATTGTGTTGTTTTGCTTTTTTTGTTTTGTTTTTTGGGGGGGTTGTTGATAATGTCAGAGGATGCACTGCAGCAGCTTGTTAGAGAAATGTTTGGCACAGGTCTTCACAATTTGTTTAAAGATGGGGGGGTGGGGTGTAGTCACCAATTTTGGTTGCAAATATGGGGAAATCTAAAATGTTATGTATAAAAAAATGTTTTCTTCACAATCTTATTTATTAACAAGTCAGTTAGTTCCTGCAAGATATGAGTTACTGCAATGTATATTTTGTGAAAAGCTGTTCAGTGCATTTTGGAACCATCTTGGGACTTTTTTTTAAGATAAATGGCTATTTTTGTTCAGTCATGAGATGACTTAACTGCTTTGGAATATATTCCAATAAAGACTTTAATTTTGAAGAATTTCCTCTAAATAATATGATAATGGCCAAAGAATAATATTACTATGCAGTTTTCATCAAAGTCTTTCTTTTGCTTTAATATATTTATTGAAACAAAATTGAAAAATCCCTTAAATATTAAGTGTACTTCATTTACATTTAGACTTTACTGAGAGAATCGTATTTACAGGAGTCTAAAATACATTTTAAAGGTAAACTGTAGGAGATGACTCACTAAATAATTATCATTTTCCTTTGCTGTAAGTGCAATAAGTGTTAATTTAGAATGAGCTGTGTTTATCTGTCTACAATAGTGAAAGAAGTATTCAGATCTTTAACATGTTAAAAAAAATCTTCATTTGCAAAGTAACTAGTCACTAAAAACATTTTTTTTTTAAATAATGGAGTACCAAATACAATATTTGCCTTTTTGCCTCTGTAACTGTAGTGGAGTAGAAGTGCAAATTAGCAGAAATTTGAGGTGATGTAATTAACTTCTTTCCACCATTTGTTTTATACATTAAAGAACTGATTGGTAAAGGCTACTACCTCGGAAATTCTTATCTTTTCATTGCTTCCCCAAGAGTTTATCATGAGGCAAATGTAGAAATTGTAGATTTGTCCCTTTTATTATCTTATGTGACCAGATTTCACATTCTGCATCAAGTCCTCATAGGATAAACATTCAGCGTCAATGGTGAGTTATCTGCCGCACTCTAGTGGCAAATACTGGAACTACAATGCGAACAGATAGGTGCTCTAGCGGTTTTCTTTTTCTTTTTTTTTCATTGAAAACGGCTCAAAAGAAGAATATCTTCTCTTTCTAAAGAACACAGCTTAAAAGAAAAAAGGACACTTCGTTGTTTTCTGTGACGACGGATATAAACCACGGCTCCGGTAGTTGTAAATTGTGTTTACACCGGAAGTTGGGGAATGCTTCCTTGGCAACCAACGAGTCCTTGACGACCACTGGAGGAAACGAGCAGAAGAATGGCGAAGACAATCGGTGCCAAAAAATCGCTGTGGCAACAAGTGTGTGAAGGTAAGATGATAGACTGTTTGTGGTTTAAGCTTTTGTAGATTGGGAAAAAAAATTAAAGCATTTTTTTGTTTGTTGACTGTTTGGAGACTATGAAGCTGAGCAGCCCAGTCCTCCGAGTGCTGTGTGGACAGACAGCAGCTCAGGGAGCACCCAATTCTCCCAGTACAGCGCCAGTACACACTCCCCAGTCTTCTATGGACT
>BRZM01000169.1:268154-288696 GCA_033238685.1 Lates japonicus | reverse complement strand
GATCACCAAAGTGATTGCAATTCACCCCATGGTATGAGGAATGTCATGTCTTCTGAAGACATGGTGCCTTTAAAAACTATTGACAATAAACAGCCAGTGGATTGTCCTGATTAATGACACACTGTTGGAAAATATGATGATGTTGACTTTTTCAGCTGTAATGCTATAACATAAAACAGTTTTTGTTTTTTTTTCATCCATAAGACACCAAATCAGTTTTAAAACATGATGATGTGCTCTTTGACTTTCTTTTTGACTTGTTTAACAACAAGAAATATATTTTAAATTTCAGGATCCTTTGAGACAAAGCAGCTTTTAAAAAAAAAAAGAAAAAACATGACAGTGAAGAAAATATGAGTCCGTCTGATCTCTGGAAACCTCCTCCAACTGCAGCTTCTTTATGAAATAAAGATGAAGCTGCATAATTTTCTTGTAGTGGCTATGTTGTAGTCAGGCTGGTTTCACAGATTGGCAACCAGCCCCACAATGACATGACTAAAGCAGTCAGCCCCAACCAGCCTATAATTATTATTATCCAAATATTGTAACTTCCATATCATCTTAGAAGAGGTGTGGTTGTGTGAAGCCCCAGTGTTAACAAACGTTGTAGGCTACTGTGCTGCCAGGTGTGTAATGCATCTTTAGTTTACTGGTCTGGTCAGATGATTTGTCTTGAAGTCAACATTACTCTGAATCATGGCCATGAACTTTAATTTTATGGAGATAAACAGATGCTCTACTTAGGTAAAAGTCCATTTAAAATTCTACTCATTCATAAGTACAGAATCAAATTAATGTCCTTCCAAGTATCAAGAATAAAAGCACACTATATGGGGATCACCAAAGTGATTGCAATTCACCCCATGGTATGAGGAATGTCATATAGATCATACAGAGTTGGCCTCGCCTAATGTGCTGATGAGGCTAATTCTGTATGATCTTAAGATGGTCTCATGGAACCAACCTAGAAAATAGAGAGATTTCCTTATCCTTAAATCTAATAATGATACACTAGACTTCTTGAACAGATATTTCTGTAACTTCAATCACTGAATCCTCCATGTTCAAATATTATATTTATCCACACACGCCTGCACGTAAAACCAGTGATTGTGCACTTTTGTTTTACCTAACACAAATTATTTGTAAATATTAAAACGCAAGCTTCACAGTAATATCACAGTTATACCCATGATAAAACATACTGTAGAAGCTGCATTAGCAGTACAATAGACAGTGCATCACAAAACAAAATCCATTTGACAATACACAAGCAAGTGTATAAAAATTGTATATCTGAACTGCTGAGAGAGGAAGGAAACACTGCTGACAAGAACACTCCCCTCTCTTCCCATTATTTTAAGCTAAGGACATCTAATCAAATACAGTACTTAAGTACAGTTTTGAAGTGCATTGAGATACAGAGTATTTGCTTTTGATGTTTATCTTTATTTCCGTTCCACTGCATTTCAGAGGGCACACATGTAAAGATTTATGTAGCACAATTGTATTTCTTCCTTCCTTTGCCATTAATCCTCTCCTCGGATTTATCTTGTAACTGGTTTATAACAACTGTGCAACTATTCTACAGCTTAGTTTACAAATGTACAACTCATGAAATAGGTGATATATGTATTACATTTCTGTAATGTAATTACGCATTTAAACTGATCTTGCTGAGTGTGCCCTGCAGGCTGAGAGGAGGGTACGTTGGAGAGAGGTGGAGACTCTGTAAAACAAAGGGCTCAAGATTGATCAACCACCAGTGGAGTCATGTTTGTGCGTTAAGGAGGAACAGACAAAATGTAAGTACACCAACTTCAATGTATTACATTTACCACTGAATACATTGCATCGGGATAACATGTAGAGGTTTACTGTGTTATTGTCACTATATTGTGTTGACAATCCAATCAGTAATATGCTGTAAAATACTAATGAAACACAGAACTGAAAGTCATACTGAAGTGGCAATAATAAAAAAAAAAAATGCTGTGAATTTTGTAGCACAATCACTGCTGGTGATTGGAAGATGATTTATCAAGATTATTCAGGTGTCAGGGATTTCTCTCTTAGTTTCCTGCACTCTACAGCTGTTTTAAAGAGGCACTGAAATAAGAGGAAATAAGCTTTTTAAACTGTAAATATTCTTATAACCCATCAGATATGTTATTGTATCTGAACTATGGATTGTGAAGTTAAATCAGAAAAAAGGCTTGTTGAGACGTGTGGAAAAGGGAGTGGACTGCTCTGACTCACCCAAATGAACTGAGTTAATATTACAGCTTGTGATAGAACAGCCTACATGTCATAAAAAAGTGTTTGTTGCTGGAGGCATTGAAGTCCAGTGCTGTGGTTGTGATACAGTTTTACAAAGTTTGTATCTACAGCAGGCAACCGTAACAAAAGTGAGAAAAGAGAGAAGCTACAATACATTGATAAATTAGCTGTCATTACTTTGCTATTGTATTTGTCTCAGCCACTTGCTCGTACATTGAATCTCTGAAGCTATGCCCAACATTTCTGGGTGAGGTGTAATAGTGAATATGATTTAAGATGTGTTGAGAACACACAGTGCCTACATTACAAGTTTTAAGTATTAATGATTGATTGAATATTATTATTATACTTATTTGTTTGCCTTTCAGTTTCTACTCTTGAACATGGACGAGTTTGTTTGTAACAAATTAACTGAATGGGGTCTCAGCAAGTGGATACCGTGGTTTAAAGGTAAAGTTTCACTGCGTTTCCTTTGGGGGACACAGATACAATATCGATGTGACTTTCCAATAATGAAACTACCTTCTAACACAGATATAAAAATGCAGCTGTGTTCTATTGTACAATGCTGACACATCCATAACAGCTTACATTTAGTTTTTTTTTTTTGAAAGATGAGTGTGTAAATAAAATGCCTGTAATAGAAAACGTTGTACTTTTTCACATAGAAACTACACATTAAATAACATGAGAGTAATGGCTCTTCTGTGGCATCCTGTGAGTGACTGAAATAAAGAGTAGCACTGAAATCAAGACTGAAACGTGACAAATAGTTTTAAAAACAAGAAAATTTTAAATATGCATTCAGCTCATTCAACCGTGCAATTAGCTCTGTGAGCCTGACATGTTCTTAAAGATTAAACTGACAGCTGTGTCCACATGAACACTTATTTTTTATATGACTGAGATTCAACTGAATATTTTTAATTACAGAGGAAGGAATTGACATGGAAAGTTTTTCCAGTCTTAATGACCAAGACATTGCTTCCTTAATCCCAAAAGTTGGACCAAGGGCATTATTCAGGAAGAGATACAAGTTGTCAAAGGTAATTTTTTGCACTGTAAAGATACTTCCCAAATATTCTATCTAATGTCATAAATGTAAACTCATAGCATTAATTAGAATGTTATAATAATGTATTTGCCTTTGTGTATAAAATATGTCACTAGGAAAAAAAACTTATCAAATGTATTATAGTCATACAGATTATATTTTCTGTGGCTGATTAAAATTTTACACAGCCTTCCACTTTATCTGCAGGATCATGAAGAAGCAGCTGATTGTGCTCCGGTAAGGATGACATTGAATTTATAAGGCAAGCTGTCAGAGCGTTCTGTTAGAGAACAAAGCCTGTGTCAATGTAATTTCTTGATCAAAGACTGTCAAATATTTACATTCATTCTCAGGTTTTGCCATCCACCAGTGACACAAGCAATAAAGGTGAGATATATGTTATACATATTGTATATCTTATTGGTTACAATTAGTGTTTGTTTGTATTTTTAAGGCAATAATATTTTTCTCTTTGGCTTCCTTTTTATTTAAAACAAAAAAAAAAGGAAAGAGAAAGTCGGATCTTCAGGGAGAGTCCAGCATATCACCAGCTAGTAAACGACCATGTGGGAAAAAAATGCAACCCGGTATTTATATTACTTTCTAAACAATGGCAACCTGCAGCCTACTACAGGGTTAAAACTTCTATGTAATTAAATTTTCTTCATATAGCAAATATTATTTCCTATATGAGACATTTCTCATCGCCTGCTAATGTTTTTTTAAACCCAGCCAACTTTTTAAAACTTTCATAATTAGCCATAGTATACTGTAAGCCTGGTGATGCACATTCTTTTCCCACTTTCCTTCTTCCTCCTGTTTTCTTAATCAAGAGACCTCATTTTGCATTAACTGAAAACATTGATTCATGGTTCCTGCTGAATAGTTTTTTACTTTTGCTCTGACAGAGGAAATACTGTCTGAAGTGAAAAACATAATGACAAATGTCAAGAATGAACTACCAGATGAAGATACAAGGCTCAATGTTTTATGCAATAAAGACAGCGGAGGGCTCAGTGATTTCCTGAAGTAAGTATGAAGTTTTCCATATTCCAGCACAGTAACCCATTGGAAATAGCGAGAATGTTATCAGTTGTTCATTCTGAGCTTGAATGATAAGTTAACAGAAATGCTGAGCCATGTTGTGTTTTGGTGTTTTTGGTTGTTTCAATTTCTTGATAAGCTGATTAAAACCTTATTAAATGGCCAAAATCAAAATGTGGATGAAAAGTTCATTATAATACTATTTTAGTAAAACTCTGACACCTGCAACACATTACTGACTGTAAGTAAGTCTTGGTGACTTAAAAATCCTCCTATCCTTCCAGACTTTTAGCACTTAAATGCGTTTAAATGCTTTATGAATTACTCTTAGAGTCCTCAGACTGACACCTCCCTAATTTCCTGTCTCTTAACTGCCAGTTAACCATAGGATGTTTTGAGAATATGTAGGTTAAATTCTTCACACATTTGTTTATAATAGTTTATGATTTATTTTATATGCATTTAATGATTCATGAGCATGTAAGCTAAGCTTGATATGTAAATGATCACTGACATTTAATTGCATTTCCTCTTGGATAACCCCTGTATTTAAACCTGCAATAACTGACTTTTTTGTGATATCTAGGTGCAGCAAAAATAAGCTGCAAACACAATGCTGGCTTAAATATGTTGATATACCAAACATATTAGCAAATACTTACCTGTTCTACACATATAGCAGTTATGGAGCAGTATTAGCATACATGCAGACATGTTTCTGACATATGACAATATGTCAAGAAAGTCCAATATTTTTTCTCTTTTACCTCTGTTTTTGGTGTCTGCAGATTCCTGAGGGAAACATCTAGCTTTTTAGCCTCAAAATGTCCCATGTGCATCAGCTATAACTGGGTCTCCCTGCCATTTTGTGCTGGGGAGCGCTGTTATTTATCAGAGCTTTTTGCTGAAATTGGGTGCCTGGTATGTCAGAAAAAGACTTTAGAAGCGCTGAGCTAAGTGTTTTAGTGTTGTTGCTAATCAGTGTACGTCTGTGTAGGTTCATCACTATGAGTAGCCCCTTATATATTAGTAGTCATTAGAGACATTGTTAACATAAAATATTGATTATAGCTGCTATAGATTATTATGAGCAGGCTGTCCTTAGACAGATGTCTTCCTGATTTTGACATGTTTTTTCAGTATTTGTACATTTTCCAAATTAATCAGTTAACCCATTTTTAAACTCTTATACAACAGGACTAAAATCAGTGATTTGAAGATAGACAAGAGGGAGCTGGTCGGTGTCTTTGGTAGAACTGGGGCTGGAAAGAGCTCTTTGATAAATGCCGTCATTGGAGAGAAGAATCTTTTGCCCTCTGGAGATGTCAGTGCATGTACCACAGTCATGATTAAAGTGGAGGCGAACATGCACAACTCAAAGTATGAGGCACAGATTGAGTTCATTACAAAAGAGGTAAAATGAGCTAAATATGTTTCTTTACTTGAAACAAGTTGAAAAGTTTCAGTGTAGCTGCAAAAATACAGATCTGGTTACATTACATGCCACTGAATTCAGATAAGTGAAACGTAATTATCACTTTTGCTTGCCAGGATTGGGAAGAAGAGTTGTGGTACTTGAATCACCTTTTCAGGGATAATTCAGTTCAGGAAAAGGGAAATGATGATGATCATGATGATGATGATGATGATGATGATGATGACACTGTTGAAAAGCTGTCAGCAGTGTATGGAGAAGAATGGAAAAACAAATCCCCTAAAAACCTCATGGACAGCAAATATTTCAAAGAAATTAAAGAATTTCTCCAAAACAAGAAGAAAACTTTGACATGTGAATCAGTAAGTAAGATTTTTTTTTTTTTAAACTTATATAGAGTGTGTGTATCACTTCTTAGAAAGTATTCTTACCTGTCTGACAGTGTAGATGCTATGAATTCACAATTATTGAGGTTTATATAACTTGTATACAGCCTAGCCATTCCAGTTTGGTTTAGTTCAACAATAATTTAACATAGAACTAAAATCTAAATATATATAACTATATATATATATATATAACTAAAATATATAGAAGCTTCTTGACGAACCTGTGCTCAACTACAGCCCCATATCAAATTTACCCTTCCCAGGAAAACCATTGACAACACAACAACAAAAAATCCCAGGTCTTATTGAGGTCCTAGATGATAGGCATGAACACTGACTCAGGCAAAATTTCTATTCTTGTATTATTAAATCTCAGTGCTGCTTCTGGCCCAGTTGGTCCCTTTGAAGTTGGAGGGGTTGGAAACATGGGTTGATCTCTCTGTTACTGGTCCAGGTTCTATATGCAAAGATCAAAAATCAATTACAGTGTTAGTCTTTTATCATTTGAAAAATACAGCCAGAGTAAGAGAACTCATGTTCACAGGATCTTGAAAAGCAGGTTTGACTATTGCAAAAGTCTTTTCTTAGTTCCACTCCAAAAAGTATGTATGCAACTGAAACAAAATGCAGCTACCAGAGTTTGATTCAAACAGGGCCTGAGCCTAATTATGTTTGAATGTGCATCTAAATAAAATCACCTTGCATTACTGTACTTACTATTTTATTATTTATTACAGGCTGAAGACCTGTCTGCAGAAATTGTCAAATACACAAGAAGTGACTTAGAGGAGGGAGAAGGTAAAGAAGTAAAGAGGTGGTACTGGCCACTGGTGAAGTGTGTGACTGTCAGGGTGCCTAATAATGACTTTCTCCAGCATGTCACACTTGTGGACCTTCCTGGAAGTGGAGACCGTAACAAGAGCAGAGATAAAATGTGGAAAGGGGTAATTTATTCACATGTACTTAATTGTCTGTTACTGTAAACTGTGATGTCCCATTATTACAAAGCACTGATAATTAAATGAATCATACATAGTTAACTTGCGATTATGCCTCTTCAGATTGTTGGAAGTTGTTCTACTGTGTGGATCGTGACTGAGATTAATCGAGCAGCATCAGATAAAGAAGCCTGGGAGATCCTGGAAAATGCCAGTAGCATCATGGGAAATGGTGGCGAGTGTCAGCACATTCACTTTATCTGCACCAAGTCTGACCTTATTGAAGATGGGTACGATTAGTAAATATTATTAATATATTAGTACATATAGTGAAATTCAACATCCAAATCAGACACTGAGGCATTTTCCAAAAGCATGAGCAAAAATTCTTTGAAGCTGTACCATGCCAGCTTTATAATGTGTGTATGTTCCACTGTTGACAACGTGTGGATTTGTAAAGACATGAGAAACCAGGTCATTCACATTCCTGTTTAAATGACAATATCCACGTTCTGATTTGCATCATGTCTTTTTTCTGGCATTCTGACTCTAATAGATTTAGTTCATTTAGTTCATCTGATCACTGGTAATGGAAAACAACAGCAAGAGTACAATTAATGATCCACATTATATTAGATTAGATTTTCCCTTAATTTCAACTGTTTATTGTGGCGATTGTGCCATCATATGTCTTGTTTTACTGACTAACTACCACTACAGTAACTTGAGTTGATGACACATCTGTGAGCATGGCAGGGAATGATCAGAAATCCTTACCTGACTTACTGTAAAATGTGCCACTTGATAAATCTTTGCTTTTAGTTCAGCAGCTGACCGCGTATCTGAAAGAAACCGGAAAGCCAAGGCAAAAATGAACAGAGAATTCGAAAAACAAAGCAAGATTAAGGTGAGTTATATAGACTGACAGAAAATGTAACACAAAGATTGTCTACAGTGACAAGATTGCGTCAAAATCAAAGCCTTTTTTTCAGAAACACTTCAGTGAGGACTGTTTCAAAGTGTTCACAGTGAGCTCCACAGAGTTTCCAGAAGGGAAACGTCTGAAGCCAGAAGAAACTGGTAGGTGAAGTCTCCATGACAGAAAATGTGGAGCTCAAATACATATTTACTTTAAGCACTTTATTTCAAATAAGAATGACTTATAATTTAAATAAAAATATGAAAAACAAACTGCATTTTCATTTTACAGAAATACCCAAACTTCAGAAATTTCTGCAAGATCTCAATGACTGTCACTCAGAGACATTAAACTATGTGTCTGGAGCTTATGGGATTCTGTCTCTGATTCAAGGGGCAAGATGCAGAGAAGTGGTAGGTCACATAACAAATTCATATCAAATATGTAAACTACACTCACTGCAATGAAAATATGGAAATGTCAAATGCCTGACTTCTTACTGACTTGTGGAGTAACTATGTTTTAATGTCAATTAAATACTGAAAGAGTCCACATGAAATTTCACTTGTAAAAAATTTTAGCCATCAAGGTAGTTGATTTCCTGAGTTTTAGTTACTTCAGAGAGGCTGCATAACCACAGTAATTAAAGGGCGGTCATACACATGACCAACAGAATTTCATAAATAAACTTGTGTTTGATTTCAGGCTGCCATAAAAACAGATGTGTGCACAAAGCTTGAAGCAACCATGAAACATGAACTTGATAAAGTCCGAAAACCCATGGAAGAGGCTTATGAGGCTTTTGAAAAATGCCTTGTTGAGGGGGTTGAAA
Organism: Lates japonicus; assembly: GCA_033238685.1. NCBI lineage: Eukaryota > Metazoa > Chordata > Actinopteri > Centropomidae > Lates > Lates japonicus. The sequence goes on along the minus strand of BRZM01000169.1, from coordinate 279,805 downwards.
AATCAAAAAGTTCATGTGAACGAAACTTGAGATTCATCTTACATCCTGTATGTATTTTGATTAGACTTTGATTAAAACAATTGATTTTGCACTTAATACAAATATGTCTTTAAAGATGTATGTTCCTGTTTCGTCTCAGAAAAACAAATCAAATGCAGCTTTTCACAGGACACTGAGGTGTGTAGTTGAGAAAAAAGGCACCCACAAACCAAAAAAAGGGAAGCAAATAAATCTCAACATGAACTTAAGTTCATGCCTGACTGACAGCATTGATGAAAAATTCAGGAGGACCTTCCCGTAAGAAATGACTTAATGAAGACACAAAACCCTTTGTTGGAACATATACTAACTCTGGAGGATGTCTAGAATTAACACATTCTACTTTATTCAAATAATCCAGATTACATAATAATTATACGAAACAATTTAACTTATAAACATTTTTCAGAAATGTCGCAAAATGTGGACCATTCAACGGAGTCATCAAAACATTTTCACTTGACACACAGAAGTTGATTCCAAAGTACAAAGATGTCGAACTGCAACTGATTTTTCTTCAGACAGAGGTAAAACACCAGAATATTATCATCCTACCCATTAGTCTCTTATCAAACAGTTTAATTAAACACACATCTCTCTCTGTCTCGCTTGATTCTCACCAAAGTAACTTGGAATTTATTTGAGACATTGCACGTGTAACTCCTACCTCTGCCAGTCAGCCAATCATTTGGCAGCAGTGCAGAGCATTAAAACATGTAGATACAGGTCAGGAGCTGTATCCACATGATTAGATACATCTAATCATCTAGATACACAATTAGCTATATCTAACATTCTGTTTCTAGTCTACGAATGGGGATATATAAACACAATTTTTGTCTGGTAAAACTGGAGTTGTGCTTTTAAAAAATCTGATGTTGCAAACCTGACTCTGCAATGATTCACAACAACATACTGGAGAGTTTAAGATAGTCTGAGTGGGCAAAATATACACTCAACAGCCACTTTATTAGGTACACCTGTTCAACAGCTCATTAATGCAAATACCTAATCAGCCAGTCACATGGCAGCAATTGAATGCCATGTTGATGCCAGAGGTCAGATGAGAATGGCCAGACTGATAAGAGGGCAACAGTAACTCAAATAACCACTCACTGCAGCCACAGTTTGCAGAAGAGAATCTCTGAAGGCACATCACTTGGCCCCTTCGTACCAACTGAGCATCATTTAAAATGCCACAGCCTACCTGAGTACTGTTGCTGACCATGTCCACCCCTTTATGACCACAGTATATCCATCTTCTGACGGCTGATTCCAGCAGGGTAACACACCATGTCCCAAAGCTCAAATCATCTCAAACTGGTTTCTTGAACATGACAATGAGTTCACTGTACTCAAATAGCCTCCACAGTCACCAGATTCCAATCCAATAGAGCTCCTTTGGGATGTGGTGGAATGGGAGATTCACATCATGGATGTGCAGCCGACAAATGCTATGTCATTATGGACCAAAATCTATGAGGAATGTTTCCAGCACCTTGCTGAATCTATGCCATAAAGAGCTAAGGCAGTGCTGAAGGCAAAAGGGTTCGAACCCGGTACTTGCCAGGTGTGACTGATAAACTGGCCAGTGAGTGTATATCCACCCCCACCAGGTAGAAAATAGGCTGCGCTGAAAATCTGTTTAAATAATTCACTGCTTTTGAGGTAAAATAAGTTTTTTTTTTTTTTTTTATGAAAAAAGAATAGCCTTATTTGAATTACCTTGTTTGTTTGTTTGTTTGTTCATACTTTATGTTTTCTCTTTAAGGAGGAAAAAATTAAGACAAGAGTCAACAAAATTATCCAGGAAAGTAAGAAAACAATCTACAACAGTCTGACGGAGACAATCGAGAAAGAAATGCAAGACTGCTACACAAGTAATACAGAAGATCATGATATATATATACACATCCTGTCATCATAATAATAGACATGTACATTCATCATGACTGTGCAGACGTTTGACGACAGTTTCCTGTTTCATTGTAGAAGCAGCAGGATTTACAGGACAGGACACACTGAAAAACATGAGGGACACTATTGAGAAGCATGTACATGACTCAAAGGACACTATGTTTGACATGGCCAAAAATGAGATGTTGAGACAACTGGATAAATTGAAGGTTTGTCACATTTTATAATATGAAACAGAATGATGATATACAGTAGTAAAACATGTTTTGCTGCACATCTTTATCTTTGTCCAAGATTGTAGGTCATCATCTATATGAAGGTTTTTTCTGTATTAAAGAGGAATATACACCACTCTAAAAGTTGCTTTTGCTACTTAAACACTGCAGTCACTGTCATAGATGTGCAATTATTGTTATTATTCTAAGACATAAATCTGCCTATATGAACGAACCATTTTGCCCAGTCTGAACACACATCTAAACCGTTAATTCATGTATGATTTGGTTAATCTTGAACACAATATTTGGTTGTGTGAGTGATAAGTAACAATGGGTTATTTTGATGCTGGATTAGACGTTCATCCTGGAGGAACTGGAGAGAACTCTGAAGGAATCAATTGAGCTGTCACTCAAAATAGATGATCACTCAATCCCAGGTAGGGAACATTTCGAAACAAAAGCATTTAGTTAGATCACCAGCACTTTTGTAACTATATAATTAATATTTATAAATAAACTGATTTCCAATTTAAAAGATTTTTCATCAGAGCTTGACATGGTGAAGAGATATTATGATGAACTGAAGTCCTGCATGAATGAAGAAATGGCAGCAGTAAGGTCAAACTTTTGTTTGTGTCTACATAATGTGTTTTAAAGGGCCTTGATTATGAGATATTTTTGCTCTGACTTTTAATTACATGTGTGCTGATTCACCCGGTCCAGCAGCTGCACGAGTCCATGACATGGGAACAGGTACGTTCTAGTGAAACTGTTCATCCAAACCAAGAATGCAAACAGGTGATGGGACTTTGTGTTCCAGTGTGAGCAGCTGTCCTCACATTTGTAGTTCAGTGTTAAGTAATGGTTGATGAGACAGTCTTTTATCATTGTTCAATGTCACAACTTTGCTGTTTATCTCTCTGGTAGGTGTTTTAGATTTGCTCAGTGGAGAGAAACAGCAGAGGCCTGATCACCCACTGAATGTCCCTGTAGACATGAGGTCTCTGGATTTGTCCTCAGCTATTTTTATCAAGTTATTATCTTTGTTCTCTTTGAGTGGTGGTTTGTTATGTACTTTGACTTTGTTTTTTTTGTGAATTAATGCAGAGAGATTTTAGATTTTTTTGGTCTGACATTATTGACATTAACTGATGATAGTCCAGAGGCAGGTGGCTGACACGCAAAGGTCGTCAGTCTAACTTAAACCAGGAACATTGTGGTTTACATGGTACTGGTCTCTGCCACTGCCCCAGAGGCTTTATGTTTTTAATGATGTTTTTTTTTTTTTTTTTCTGTCCATGACTTTATTTTGTGACTCAAGTGTTTGATGATTAGATAGGAGTGCCACTGATTTTATGGCTGTGTAAATGAAACCTTGAATGTTGAATACAAGATTTGATTGTGGGTTGGATTTTTCAAGTAATGATCTTGAATCACTATTTCTCCATCATGTTTAAGGAAAACACTTACAGGAAAATAATGATTTTTATGTGTGTTCATGTGAGAAATAGAAGAAAAGTCTTCTTACTCATTTAGTTATATACAACTTATTATTTTACTATTTATCATTGTTTTTCCTTCTTAAAAGTAAGAACTGATTCTGAATGCAAAACTGTATTTGATATTATCCAGTGAACCTCAATAAAGTTCATTTTTGAGTGAAATGTGCCACACGTGGTTTAGTTATCATATTTAGAATGTTGTTTTAAAAAAGTCCTAAAACCTGATTTTCCAATCTTGTTCTTGCCTATGTCTTACCTAAAAGTCCTAATGTCAAGTCGGTTTTATTAATCATCACAAATCACAAATTTGCCTCAGGGGCCTTTACAATCTATTCACCATACAACACCCTCTGTCCTTTCACCCTTATTTTTAGTAAGGAAAACACCCTAAAACACCCTAAAGTGGGAAAAAATTGAAAAAAAAGAACATAGCAGCGATTCCTCTTACAGGATGGACAGACACACAATAGATGTGTGTACAACATAGTAATTTGCAGAAAAGGCAATCAGGACAACAAAATTATAGACAGATGGTAAACATATGTGACAAATTTATGTTCTTACCTACACTGCCAAAGTATTTTTAGTTACATTCGCCACATCTATTATGTTTCTTACTCCTCTTCCACACATTTTTCCAGGAGCTATTTAAAATTAACTTATATTTTAAAACTTAGTGTCATTTTGTGTCCAAGTAGTTGTAATTATATAGTTATTTTGAAATTAATTATATGCATCTGTATACCTGATTGTTCATGCAATTATTCTATCAGTTAATCATGTGACAACAATGCAATGCAGAAATCATGAAGATACAGGTCAGGAGGATAATGTTCACATTGAACACAAGAATTTGACGGTGTTAAAAACAAACAACACCCAGAGAGCTGCAGTCCTGCAGACAGAAACAGTGAACCTGTTCAGTGGGCACAGGTTCATCAAAACTGGACAGTTGAAGACAGGAGAAGGATCTGGATTTCTACTGGGGTTCAAAAATAGTAGAATACATGAATCCATGGACCCAACCTGTCTTGTATCAACAGTCCAGTCTGGTAGTGGTGGTGGTGTAATGGTGCGGGCAACGTTTTCTTGGCACACTTAAGGCCCCATTTATATCAATCAATCATTGTTTGAATGCCACAGCCTATCTGAGTACTGTTACTGACCAAGTGCATACCTTTGGCCACAGTTTGCCGTCTTCTAATGGCTAATGGCATTATACACCATGTCACAAAGAATGTCAGATCTGAAAACCTTTGCAATGTGGTAGAACATTCAAGGATTCAAGGATTCAAGGAGCTTTATTGTCATTCCAACACGTGAACATGAGGTGAAACGAAATAAGTTACTCTGGTCCCGGTGCAAGCCAACACAGAATAAATAACTACTATGTATAAAATAGAATTTGCAGTAATATATATATAGAAATTTCACAGTAAATGAAAAAGACACAACAACAACATCAGAGTCCTTCGCCATTGAGGTAGTGTGCAGAAGTTAAAGTGACAGAAGTTAAAGTGACAAGTGGGGGGGGGGGTTTGCAGGGGCTACAGGGGTCCTCCAGAATTCAGCAGTCTCACAGCTTCCGGGAAGAAGCTGTTCCTCAGTCTGGTGGTCCTGCTCTTAATGCTCCGTAGCCTCCTGCCTGAGGGGAGAGGGGAAAACAGAGCGTGTGTGGGGTGAGTGGGGTCCTTCAGGATGCAGGCGGCCCGTTTCCTGCATCTGGCGGTGTAGATGTCCGTGGTGGTGGGTAGGCTGTGTCCCACAGTCCTCTGTGCAGCTTTCACCACCCTCTGCAGAGCTTTCTTCTCTGCCGCCAAGCAGCTGCCGTGCCACACGATGATGCAGGAGGACAGGACGCTCTCCACCACACATCTGTAGAAGGAGGTCAGGACTGAGCTCCCCAGTCTGCCGCGCCTCAGCCTCCTAAGGAAGTAGAGGCGCTGATGTGCCTTCCTAATCAGGCAGGAAGTGTTGGTGCTCCAGGTGAGGTCGTCAGAGATGTGTACGCCCCGGGTACCTGAAGCTGGAGACCACTTCCACCGCAGTCCCTCCGATGTGCAGGGGAGGAGGGAGGTGTCTGCCCCTCCTGAAGTCCACGATCATCTCCTTGGTCTTCTTCACATTGATACAGAGGTTGTTGTCTCTGCACCAACCCTCCAGCTGTTCCACCTCCTGCCTGTAGTTGGACTCGTCATTGTTGGTAATGCGTCCAACCACAGCTGTGTCATCCGCGAACTTCACAATCAGACAGCTCGGGTGTCTCGCTGAGCAGTCGTGTGTGAGCAGGGTGAACAGGAGGGGGCTCAGCACACAGCCCTGAGGGGACCCGGTGCTGAGGGTGATGGGGGAGGAGGAGACGTTGTGGATCCTCACAGACTGCAGCCTGTCTGTTAGGAAGTCTAAGACCCAGTTGCACAGGGTGGAGCTCAGTCCAAGTGTGCATAGTTTCTGGATTAGGGTCTGTGGTATGATTGTGTTAAAAGCTGAGGTGAAGTCCACAAAGAGCAGGCGAACATAGGAGTCCTTATTCTCTAAGTGGGTGAGGATTTTGTGGACCACAGAGGAGATGGCGTCCTCTGTGGATCGGTTCTTCCTATAAGCGTACTGGTGTGGGTCCACAGTGACGTCAATGGAGTCTTTGATGCGGGTCATGACAAGTCTCTCAAAGCATTTCATGACTATCGGGGTGAGGGCTACCAGCCAATAGTCATTCAGGCCTGTCACTGTGGACATTTTGGGGATGGGGATGATCGTGGCAGTCTTCAGGCAGGTGGGGACCGCTGCCTGTTTGAGAGAGGTGTTAAAAATGTCCGTCAGCACCTCTGTGAGCTGGTGTGCACAGCCCTTCAGCACCCGTCCAGGGATGTTGTCGGGACCAGCAGCTTTGCGGGGGTTAATCCTCTGGAGGGTCCTCCTCACTTCTGCTGGTGTCACACTGAGGGGCTATTCACCTGGTGGAGTGGTGAGTCTGGTGCTGGGGGAGGCGTTGGAGTCCTCAAAGCGGGCGTAAAAGTTGTTGAGTGCGTCGGGCAGTGAGGGGTCCCTGGGGCATTGTGCATCTCTGGTGTTGTAGTCTGTGATGCACTTTATGCCCCTCCACATACTCCGTGGATTGTTGGACGTGAAGTGTCCCTGGATCCTCTGGGCGTATGCAGCCTTGGCATTTTTCACTCCAGCGTTCAGCTCTCTCCTCGCCGCTCTGAGTGTAACTCTGTCACCAGACCTGAACGCAGCATCCCTGGCTTTCAGCAGAGACCAGACCTCTGCATTCAGCCAGGGTTTCTGGTTGGGATAGTCAACATATGACTAGCAGCATGAATATCTGCACAAATTATGTGATGTGATCATGTCAACATGGACCAGTATCTCAAACAAATATTTCTAGCATCTTGTGGAATTTATGCCATGAAAAATTGAGAGCAAACAGAGAGAGGGCCTGTCCAGTATTAATATGGTGTTCCTAATGTCACAACCTGGCTCAAACGTATGAGACAAAACACGGAGTCCACACCTGTGAAATGTTTTGACTTAAATACAAGAAGGTGTGTCTGTTAGCTGGTCAGTATGTATGCAATGTCTGTGTGTGAGAGTGAAACACAAACTACAAACAAATGACAGATCAGTTCAGATCAGAGGAAGAGAGGGAGAGGCTGCTCAGGTGTGTTGTATCTCTGAAAAGGTTTCAGCTCCACCCATCAATATCCTGGAACAAAGGGACAAATACAACCAACAAGGAAAGATAAGATCGAGCCAACCCTGAGGCCATCACACTAAGTGCTCAGTGTGTTTTTCCATTTACACCAAGTGGTTGTTGGCCAAGTAGACTGTTTTAGTTTTATCTTATAAGTCTTTCTCTCAACTGTTGATAATCTCACATCCCTGTCAACTGTAAAATCTGTTCAAATAGTTATAACCTGACATGTTAGGCTTTCAGAGTCAATATGTGGAATGTTTGAGACTATTCCCCCATATAAAGGGTATCTCCCACCTTTACCTCCCCTTTTGTCACAGTGATGCATGGAAGAGGTAAACAATGCTGTGGTCATAGTTGTTTTAGCCTTTCTGTTGAATTAGGTTAATAAGTTTACTTGCTAGTTTAAACTTACTGGGTAGTATGCTAACATATTTCTGTGTCATTTAATTTGTGGAAAAGCTCAAGTTACATGATCACAAGTGACTGGAGGATTTTGTTGTTTACCTCTTTTGTCAGGAATGTTTTCTGTGTTACATGTATTGAATGCAACAAAATCTTCCCCAAGGCTGTAGAATTTGGTAGGGATGGTAGTATCCAGCTTGTACTAAAGTGTTGTTTTTGTCAGTCATTAACACAAAGAGTTAACAGATCTTCTTCTCAGTCCTGCCTTCCTAACCCAATATCACTAATAGGATTAACCTAATTAATTATCTCCCAGGGCTGGCCCTGTAGACCATTTTAATGTCTCCACCAATGTCAATCTCAAACCTACACCTTTGATCCGTCCACTCCCCTTTTACTATTGTATTCCATGGGAGAGGAGCCAGATTGCTTGTGTTTAAAAAATGTTGGTACTTTAACCTAACTTTCAGATATTTGGTATTGCTTTTATTGCACTTAACATAAGGAGTTGTCAACACGACCGTGCTCTGCTCTGCTCAGTATGTGTGGGGAGGGGCACACAGTGAAACAGAGAGAAGAGGAGAGGAGAGAGATGCAACTGTGACAGTTAACTGTGGTAGAGACTTTCTGAGCTGAAATGAAATGATTGCACATAAATTAGTTGAGTACAATAAACAAAATATTTAGTTTTTCAAATGTGTTTATAATTTTTTTGTTGTCCATTTTCTCAGTGTCTGAGAAAGCAGACAACATTGGCCTTCGTGCAGTTAACCACTGAACATGGATTTGCACTTGCCGGACATCCACTCTATTGGCCTGATTTGGCAACGTCAGTCTACAGTGGTCACTATTTTGACAGTGATGACTTGCAATTTTCAGAAATAACACAAAATATACTAACTTCAAACTTTTTGCGGAATCACTCAAAGACTTGAACTGTATGTGCATGTAACAAGAGCTGTTCAACTCATCTCCTTCTGCGTTAGGCCATTAAGTTATCAATCACCCCATGAATGCCTTAGGTTAGTTTCACTTCAGGATAAACAGCGTGCATCCTTTTTGCATCAGTTTGTTTATTTGCATGTGTGCAAAGGTGAGCACTCTTCCATTGATAGATGCACAAAGAACATATAAATGATGTGCACACGTGAAAGGAATCATTTTGAAACATTTTGAAACATCTTTACTGAAAAAAAAAACTAAATTAAATAAATAAATAAATTTAATCTTCTTAATAGACCTGCCGGGAGTTTGTGATCTTATGATTGCAGCACTTACACCCAATATCTCCACATAAAAGTGGTCAAAGTAAGAACCTGAGTGCTGGTCACAAAATTAAATCATCAACTCTAGTTTTTGTACAGACACATGATGGTCTGATACATCTATGGACTTGTCTTCTCTGGCAGCACTCCCAGGCAACATATTGGTCTCAACATGTTCAGAAGAATTTCTAACCTCATATGAACCAAATCTAAGCTGTTTATCTGTACTTTGGTTATATTATTATGGACCTTTATTGAACACCAGAGAGAATGTTAATATCAAGATCCTGAGAAGATTAAGTTAAGTTTCTTCATCCAACATACTGCATTTTCCACTGTTTGTTAGCCAAGTAGATAGATTTGATTTTATCTGCTGAAGTCTGTCTCTAAACTGGTGATAATCCACAGACCTTACTTCACTGTATTTCATAGGAACTACTTTGATCTGAAAAAATGTTACCTGTAAAAACTGTTGAAAGTAAAGTATGTGGAGTAATGACACATTGTGTCTGGAAAAATATGTTCCTGTTGACTGTAATGTTTCAATGTTTCAAGCAACAAAAACTAATTCCATTCACATTTATTTAATTGAGAGCGCAAAAGTTTTCAGTTTCCATATCACAAAACCTCAGCACACAAAACAAAACTTTTGTTTTCATTATCCTAAAGACACCAGTTTTAAAACATCAGATTATTTTTGGCTCATTTGACATAGAATCACATTTTAAAGTTCAGTATCCTTTGATACAAAGCAGCTTTCTCTAAACAAACAAAAACATGGTGAGGTGAATAAGAATCTGAATATGAATATGTGCTGCTCACAGTGTGTAAGGCCTACTCAACACTGGAGTAACACAGCAGTAACTTTAGAATATCATGTCTCATGTATCTTCTATATTAGTGAGACATTAGTGAGTTTATAATGACTTTGCCGTCATTATAAGTCATTTTATTCATTTGTTCTGTTTCTTGTACAGTAATGAAAAATGTGGGTTAAAACAATCACAGTGAAAAATGTGAAAGCAATAATATCAGTGGTATGGTATCAACCAACCACACAATTCTGCTGCAGAGCAACACCCTGTGTTTACCAAGTGGCTTGTCTCATATGCCCCAAGGTTAGTTCAACAGATGGAGCAGAACCTTTTTGTATAAATTTGGTTGTTTTGCATGTGTACAAAGGGACTTCTCTTCTGCTGATGCACGCACGAGGAAGTTATCTAATGATATGCACACACAAAAGGAACAAGTTTTGACATGCAAACAGTTTTACTGAGAAAAAAAACACAACCTCACCACATAAAAGTTGTCAAAGTTAGAACTGTTACGTCAATATCAAGATCCTGAGAAAGTTCAGTTCAGTTCACCCAAATTACAAGAGGACATACACTCAACATGATCATGTGCACCTGTACACCTGCTTATTCATGCAATTATTCCATCAGCCAATCATGTGGAAACAATGCAATGCATAAATAATTTAAATTACAAAAGGACATACTATATTTTTCTACTTATACCAAGTGGTTGTCAGCCAAGTAGTTTGTTTTATCTGACTTCCATTTCAGCTGTATTTTACAGGAACCACAGTCTTCTGACGAAATGGTGCCTGTAAAAACTGTTTACAGTAAACAATCAGTGGATTGTCCTGAGTAATGAAAACACTGTTTATGGAAACATATGTTGCTGTTGACTTTTTCAGCTGTAATGTTGTAATATATAACAGGTTTTTTTCATTTTAAAGTTACCAAACCAGTTTTAAAACGTGACAGTGACGTGAATATGAGTCAGTGTGATTTCTGGATACCTCTTTCAACTGCGGCTTATTTATTAATTGTTCATGAAGCATTTTTTGTAGTGGCTGTGTTATGATGGTGTTGGTTTTATGGTGAGGGTGCAGTCAGCCCCAACTAGCCTATAATTCTAATTATATAATTATTATAACTCCCACATCATCTTAGAACAGGTGGGGCTGTGTGGAACTCCAGTGTTTCCAAAAAGGTGAAGGCAAATTGTTGCCAGGTGTGTGCTGCATCTTTTTTTTCTGGTCAGGTCAGATGTTTTGTCTTGAAGTCATCATTACCCTGTATCATGGCAATGGATTTTCCATCATTTTATGTAAGCCAGAGGTGGGACAAGTACACATAATTTCTGGGTCTCTGTAAATAATATCATGCAGAGTATGGTCTACACCTGCTGTACATGAAAGTGCCCTACTAACACGACACAAATGTAGGAAGTGGCTCATAAAACCAAGTGATCTCTGTCAGTGCAGAAAGGCAACAGTGATTATAAGAGCAGCCAAGTATCCAGGGCACCAGAGAAGTGGATTGAGTTCAAAAGTGGAAAAACAAAATGTAAGTACATCTTAATCAGCAAATACTATATTATTGATTTAGTGAAATATTCTGCTGCATATTTTAGAGGTGGTGGTTATGTTGATTTATGGTTTATGAAGTCAGGTGCTAGTTAAGATAATACAGTTGTGTTTTCTTCTAATACAAACAATGCAAAAAGTCAATAGAAACTGGTCTGTGGTCTCTATTTTTACTTCACCAAAGAGAACCTTTGCTGCTTTTCCTGACATGTTGCAGACATGGTTCTTTAGAGC
>BRZM01000169.1:251247-267689 GCA_033238685.1 Lates japonicus | reverse complement strand
TATAAACCAACTGACTGACAACAATTAATGATACAGTAACGGCACAACCTTTATTAAACATTACATAGGGAACATTGTTACGTCAGCCACCAGCTCTACCAGTTAATCAAGTCTATTGAGATCAATTTGAAAATTTCCTTGTGCCAACCCATGAAGTGCAGGTTAATATACTCTTATACAGACAGTTAACATTTAACAGTTTGATTTCTCAGTTATTCCCCATAAAGCAGCTTTAAGAAATAAGACAATATTAAGTTAGGTTTGGCAGCATTAAAAGCAGATGAGATATAATGTGTTTTATGGTGGCTCTTAAAAGCATCAGATCAATAACAGCAAGACTTATAGTCTGTGCTGGTGTATTTAAGCACAGCAGTATTTTGAGCTAAATACTAATGTCATCATGCTAACATGCTCATAGTGACAATGCTAACATGCTAATATTTGTTAGCATGCAAAGATTTGGAAATGTCATTAGTTAAGCAGCTATTTAGTCATAAACCAAAGTATTTCCATCGCTAGAACAATGCCATAATCATTGTTAAAAATGTACGGCAGGAGAAATTAGACAATTCAAGTAAGTGATTGTGATTGCTCAATAATACTTTTTAACCAAACAATAATAATCGCTGACCATTTTTGCAGCTAATTCTCATGGAGACACCTGACTTTGTCCGGGACAAATTAACTGAGTGGGGCCTCAGTGACTTCATACAGAGATTTGAAGGTATGTATTACCATTCTGCTCTTTTTTTTCTGTGTTTTTGTATATATCTGTAGCTTAACTTTATACTCTATCTTCAGCCACCCAAATTACTGACAAGTGACAAACAGCTAGACTGTCCTATCAGTGTGCACAACTGAGCTGAAGTGTCAAATCTGGGTTCATCTTCAAGATTTCAGCCACTGATCTCTGTATCTCTATACAGTGAAATTTAAATGTATATATTCAATTAAATTCAATGCAATTTTATTTCTATGGCACCAAATCACAACAGAAGTTATCCTAAGGCACTTTTCATAAGAGGCCGAATCCTCGAGCAGAACCAGTCTCAGGGTGGGCAGCCATCTGCCTTGACTGATTGGGTTTGAGAGTAGGGACAGGAGAACATAGCATAATGCAGATTCCATGTAAAGATGTAAAGTGGTATCAATAATAACAACAGTGGTAAAATAGTAATGACAAAGTATTAATAACAATAGTAGCAGTAATACTAGATGTAGTATTGATTCATTCAATCTGGATGGAATTAGGGGAAATGATCTCTTATCTGTGTCACTTGCAAAAAATTAAGTCTACATGTTCAAAAAAGTGTTGCTTTTTATCATGGAAACAGGACCCAATGTGCTTTTTTTTTCAAATGAAGGCATTGACAAGGAAACTTTCCTTAGTCTTGAAGATTCAAGCACCATCAGTGTCTTGATTCCTAAAATTGGACCAAGAGTAAAATTCAAAAAGAGACTCAAAGAATACTTACAGGTAATGTGCTCTGCTGTGAAGATTTTTATACTAATAACATGTTTTTTTTTCCAAGGCTACAGAAGCATGAACATCTGTCTAGATATTTAGCATTACATTGAAATATACAAAAGAAAAACATGAAGCACAAAGATGACAGAATCCGTGCAGGAGTTTGTTTTCTTTCCAGACTACTCAGCAAGTGTATCAGCTCTGAACATCTGTCTTATCTCTGTTAGCGGCTACCATAGCCAATTTAACTAAACACAGCAAATGATATGATTATGTTGCTGGCCAAACAGAGACAGCAATCTCAGTTTAATACATTCATGTTTCACACAGCAGTGAAAGGTTCAGGAGAGTTAAAGCACATTAGTTGCAGTCCATTGAAAAAAGTGTTTTATTAAGTTAAACATTTTTTCAAAAGTGTAGTATGAGAATAGCCAGCTACTGTTTGATAAACTACCATTGTTTTTACATAGCCAGTAATATAATACTGTATATAATAACCTGTAGTTATGGGGTTCAACAAATCCTTTCCATTTGTACAAAACTAAATGACAAAAAGCTATATTATTAATAATCCATTGTAATTGGTTAGCAATAAAATAATTGTCTGTTTCCCAAAACTACAGTGGAATTCCATGGAGACCTGTGACTTTGTCCGAGATAAATTAACTGAATGGAATCTCAATGAGTTGATTCAAACATTTGAAGGTAAAGGAATTTTTTTTACAGTTCTGCTTTGGTGGCCAGATACTATATAGTGACATTAGTTTAATGTGCTGTTAATGAATAACAACTACAGCGCAATACTGACATACCACTATTTTCTATGTGTGTGTCAGAGCCAAGTTTAAACCAAGTTTAATTTGAATATGTTTTTCATCTCAGATGAAGGCATCGACAAGGAAACTTTCCTTAGTCTTGAGGAGTCAGGCAGCATCAATGTCTTGATTCCTAAAATTGGACCAAGAGTAAAATTCAGAAAGCGACTCAGAGAATACTTGCAGGTAATGTGCAACTGAAATTCAGAACAGTCAGCACCTACATTTTTGCGTACGCATGTTGGCTTTCACAAGTTACAGAAGTGTCTGTCTTGAGTTTGTCATTAAAAAGTAAACAAGAATGCTCTTGCACCCCTCAACTCTGTCTTTCTGACTTTTTAAAACTTTTACTACAACATTATATTACTACACAACATAACATCTTGAAACTACTTATAGACAGGGAAATACATAAATACATTTATGGAGGAGCTAAGAAAAAATATGAATGAAACAAAGTGCTATTAAAGAAAAATTTTGATGTCAGACTATTAATAAGTCATAAGTTAAACGGGTATTCAGGCAGCAGATCGCAACTGTTTGTTCTGAATGTGTCCCCACTGCAGACCCTGAAACGAAGGCACACTGATACTCCTGAAATGATGGACACTGACACAAATTCAGAGCAAGAGGACAGCTCTGACATGGTTAGTTCTGAAATCACACATATAAACTGAACAGAATCGCTCTCAAATTATACTTTGATTTCTAAAACTATACTTTCTCTAGATTTGGATGAGAAAAATTAGAGGTGCTTGTACATGGATTTTATTACAGGTCAGCTGTTTCCCCCGTTTCCAGTCTTTGTGCTAAGCTAAGCTAACCAGCTGCTTCATATTTAAATCAAAAGACACGAGAGAAGTGTTCTCTCATTTTACTATTCTGTAGCAAGGTGTGAAACTTTTACTTTAACCGATAGGACTTCTTCAAACAAACCTTCAGCAGAAGAAGAAACACTCATCATTTGCAAAGTCAGTGTGACTTATCAAGTGTGATGTTATGCCATCGTCTTAGCACATTATCATTTAATGCACTCGAGGCTTTGTTAACTCATCTTAGTATACAGTACTGCGGTTTCTAATTAGATGTTCTTTTATGCAGGAACCAACATTTTTTCCATGGCACTTTGAGTCAACTTCAACATCTAACACAGACAGTGGTGATGAGATGGTAAGGAGTTATACTGTAAAGCCCCAGTCAGACCACATTTCTTTCTCTAGGGGAGGTGGGCTGATTTTAACATTACCTGCACTGGTTACTGATTTTTTTTTTCCTGTTCACTCACCTTTAATAATGACAGTAACGATTACTAACTGTTTCTGTGAACTGACTAGTCTCATCTGGAGCAATGTCCCTGTACATTAAAGTGGACCTCACAGTTTTTTGTTTATCTAAGACAGACATGCAACAGGTTCAATTTGCCAAGAGAAAAGATTAAATTCCTAAACTCCTAAGATGCAGTAAAACTTCAAATGCACCAAATTGTGCTGTTGTATTCCAGTCCAGTGCCAGGTACTGCAATACCAGTACTCCATACTGAACATTAATTTTTAGCCTATATTTGTTTAAATATTGGCAAGTTGTCACCATTAAACATGCTGAATTAGATATTATCAGTTCCTGTTTGCCATGTACCCATGAATGTGGAGATAATTATCACTGCATTACTTTGATACTAATGACAAATTGCTGAAAATTCTGAAGCATCCTTTTACTCTGGTTTCTAAAAGGATTTATGGATATTTATTTGCAGTAGACATGGAGCTACGAACTTGGGAAGCATAAGTCACACTGAATTATATCAATATGTGTGTTCAGATGTGGCTGACTTACAACTTAGAGAGGGTATTTAAATTTACCTCTGGCAGTATCATTGCCTCTGTTCAACTCTCTTGCTTTTGTCCCCCTGTTTTGATTTCATCTGTTACAGACCACATCCGGTAATTTCGCAATGCTCAAAATGCCACCCACAATATGACTTGCTGTAAATTACAGAGTCAATATTTAATTCCTCCTCCTGTGATGTTAATCCTGTCTAAATGGAGCTTATGTTTGTGTTATACATATGGAAGTCTTTGTTTTGTCTTTGCAGAGCGAGGAGCCAGTTTACCCTGGTACAACAGTAACTCGAGGACAAGGTCTACTTGCTGTTGTACTCTTTATGCTGCGTCACCATCTAAATGCTGCTGTTCACAGGGACTTAATGGCTCTAATGAATTTTCTCATCCATAACCTGGTTGTTGCATCTAAGTATCTTTCTGATAAGATCCCCCTGTCCACTGTGTTTTACTGTCAGAACTGTCAAAAATACATGGGGAAAAATCCTGTTGATGGTCCTTGTTTGCACTGTGGCAAAATGTTCAACAGAGCAGGTAGTACTCAAAGTGGACACTTCTTCTTGTTTGCATCACTGAAAGACCTTCTGAAAGACATCCTTATGAACCATGTCCATGAGTTGTTACCTAAAACAGTCAACCATGGACATGACATCAAAGATGTGATGGATGGGGTGATGTACCAAAATCTGTTAAAACAAGGTAGATTGTCTGCAGATGACCTTACACTGTTATGGAACTGTGATGAGGTACCAATTTACTCACCCACATACACAGTTTGGCCTCTTCAGTTTACTATTAATGAACTTCCGTACACACAAAGAAAGGAAAATGTGATTGTTGCAGGACTTTGGTTTGGTCCAGAAAAACCCAAGATGAACACATTCCTAAAGCCTTTCATAGATGAGTGCTGTGATTTAGCCCACAATCCATTTCAGTGGAGAGACAGCAGTGGCACAGTTCACTCCTCAAAAGTCTTCTCTTTGGTTTGTTCCTCTGACGCCGTGGCAAGGCCACTCCTCCGGAATTGCAAACAATTCAATGGAGAATATGGCTGCGACTGGTGTTTACACCCTGGCACTGTGGTCAAAAAGGGCTCTGGATCCATGAGGTCCTACCCATACGATGAAATGAAACAAGCAGCAAGGTCAAACGAAATGTTTAGGGATGATGCTAGACAGGCTGAAAAAACAAACACACCAAAAAATGGAGTAAAAGGGTTATCCTTGCTCCCCATGCTTCCCTTGTTTGACATTGTTTTTGGTTTTGTTCCTGACTACATGCACTCAGTTCTAGTTGGTGTGTGCAAACAGCTTATGTCTCTGTGGTTGGACCCAGTTAACTCTGAGAAACCTTGGTATGTAGGTCAACAGATTTTACAAATGGACTCCCGTCTTCTCCGTCTAAAGCCACCATTAGACAGAACCAGATCTCCACGATCACTGAAGTGTAGGGACAGTTGGAAAGCATCAGAGTGGCGAGCATTCCTGTTATTTTATGCCATTCATGTCCTGCCAGGTATCCTCAATCCTCTGTTTCTGGAACATTACTTTTACTTGATGTTTGGTATTCACATTCTGTTACAAGAATCAATATCCCAACATGACCTTCAGCTGGCCAATGAGTACTTGGTATACTTTGTAGTAAACATGAAAGAACTTTATGGTGAAGAAAATGTGTCTTTCAACTGCCATCAGTTAATTCACTTAACACAAAGTGTGCAGAACTGGGGTCCTCTGTGGGCAACATCAGCATTCAGTTTTGAGAGAAACAGTGGAAACTTCAGGGATCTGCTCACTGGTACAAATTATAACCCTCAACACATTTTCCAGAGGTTTTGCATTTGGCAGCACATACCCCGACACCTTACTTCTTTAGTTTTTAACCAACATTCAGATTTTGGTGAAACATTAACCAAGCTCTCACCTGTAAATGATGCCAGTGGCTCTCACAGCCCCTTTGGAAAATCACAGCATCTGGATCTCACAGGATCCATAAAACTAGCAATAGAAGCACTCTTAAATCGACCAGTCCCTGTCAAATCAGTTGAAGCTTTTGATAGCTTCACTGATGGAAACATTGTTTATCGCTCTACAAACTGTGAACAGTCAGACACAACAGACTGTGCTGTTAAACTCAAGAATGGCAGCTATGGAGAAATACAGCTGATTTTGCTTTTGAAAGAGAACTGTGTTTGCAGATCTACCTGTTTGTGCAAGGCTGTTCCAGTCATTGTGGTGCACCTGTATGACATCAAAACTGATGCACTGTTCAGCAACATGAGTCCTAACAATGCATCAAAGACTATCTTTGTAAGAGGTGAAAGGACAAATCAGCCTAAAGCTTTCTTCTTAGAGGATATTAGGAGTAAATGTATGTATGTGGATGGTTGGCTTGTGCCTCTACCAAACACATACGAGAGATATTAGTCTCTACATGGATAAAGCACTTGCACCAACAGGTGTCCTTTTCTTTCTTTTTTTTTCTTTTTTTTTTTACTTGCGGGTTTTTTCACTTCAGCTTTTTTTCCCTGGTGCCAGCAGGTGAGTTGCTATTTCACTCTGGTACTACAAGCCCCTGTTAATTGTCTTTGATGTAATATCATGTTTAGTTGGTGCCTATGGCAATGAAGTTGAGTTTTAGGATGTAAACTGCCATTGTATATGTAGCTGTGGAAAATATGAAATAATTTCGGTCAAACAGAACCTTACATTTATTCATCCAAGATGACTTCTAATGTATTAGGTTCACTAGGTGTAATAATGTTTAATAACTAATATATGTTGTATCTCTATTGTGAATGATTCTGTGTTATGTGAACATGGCTCACATTCTTCAGAGTGGATATGAAAGACTACATGGTTCAGTTGTATCATGATCCAAATCACCATTAATGAAAGAACAACTGATAAGCAACTGATACAGCTCAAATAATTTTTGAATGTTAAAATACAACCCTCGCAGTAATATCACAGGTATACCCATGATAAGACAAACTACAGAAGCAGCACAATTAGTAAATAAACAAAAAAAAGTAAATAACATAACAAAACATGACAACACACCCATACTTTTAGGGGGCAGCCATTCTACAGATAGATGTGCTACAGCTGATACGTTGTGTTAATTTCACCACAGGTCTTCTCCCACAGTGTGAGCACACTAAATAACCAGTAGTAGTCACCAGTGCAGAGATTCTTCCTCATTAATTCTTCCTCATTAAATAATTGTTGCTTATTAATCCTGACGTTACAACTATTGTGCATCTTACTAATAGTGCACATATGTACAACTCATGAAATATTTATTATGTTTCTGCAATGTTAATCTGATCTTGCTGAGTGTGCCCTACAGGCAGAGAGGAGGGTACGTTGGTGAGAGGTGGAGACTCTATTAAACAAAGGGCTCAAAGTAAATCAAGCACCAGTGCAGTTGTGTTTGTGTGTTAAAGAGGAACAGACAAAATGTAAGTACACCAACTACAATGCATTACATTCACTGCTGATGATATCATAGACACTGAATTAAACATCAGTATAATATGTAGAAGTCTACTGTGCTATTATCACTAATAGCACACTTGTGTTGACAACTCAGTCAGTGATATGCTGTAGATTTAGTAACTGAAACACTGATGAAACACAGAGCTGAAAGTCATACTTAAAGTTTTTACAGTGAAAATATAACCAGATTCTGAGTATAACTTCAAAGAGCACCTGTTTTTGATAAGTGTGATTATATTACTTTCTTAATTATATTGTACATGTTTTTTTTTAATCCCACAATGTCTGTTTTCTTTCCTTTATGACAAAAATGAAAGATTTTAGAGTGGTCGGAGGTAGAGATTTTAACTATATGTTGAAAAAGTTGGAATAACATTGTGACATATATGGAAAGAGAGTGGACACTGCTGTGACTCACTGAGCTAATACTACAGCTTGTGTGTAGGCTATTAAGCAGCTGGTTATGCAGGTTGGTTTATACTTGGCTGGATTTTTTTGTTTTCACTCATTAACAGTCAGTATTAATGACTGATTAATTGTACTTTTTTGTTTACCTTTCAGTTTCTGTTCTTGAACATGGATGAGTTTGTTCGGAACAAATTAACTGAATGGGGTCTCAGTGAGTTGATACAGAGATTTGAAGGTAAAGTTTTGCTGTGTTTCTTTGGGGATACAATATTGATGTGACCTTCCAACAATGAAATAATTTACCAATACATATTTTAAAATGTTGCAGCCTTGTTCTGCTGTACAATCCTGATATATCCTTCACAGTTTTTATATATATGGTAGTTTTGTGAAAGATGAGTGTTGGCAAATCCTCATTCCTCATTGTTGTCTGTATTCAAAGTGTGTAAAAGCACTTGCAATAAAATATCTTGTCCATTTTCACCCAGAAAGAACACATTAATTAAACTGAGAGTGATGAATCTTCTGTAGCATCCTGTGGATTATTGAAATATAGGTTTTTTTAGCTCAAGTAGCACTGAAATCAAGAATAAAAAGTGACGACTAAAACAAGAAAATAGTAAATATGCATTCAGCTCCCACAAACTTGTACAGAAATTACAGATTACAGAATAGTTTTTAATTACAGATGAAGACGTTGACACAGAAAGTCTTTACTGTCTTGCTGATAAAGACATAACTTGATCACAAAAATGGAACCAAGGGCAAAATTCAAGAGGAGACTCAGTTTGTTAAAGGTAATTTTCTGCACTACTTTACACACGTACTGTGTGTAGTATCATAAATTTCACTTATGCAGATCTATGTCTCTACAGGTACAGAAACATGAACTTCTGTCAAAGGTTATGATGAAGACTACAGACTCATAGCATTAATTAGAATTGTATTTATTTATTTATTTACTGATATGGATTAAAAAAAATAAATGGGGAAACAGTTGATGTATCTGCTCATGTATGTCGAATATAGTTTAATACCGTTAGGTAAAATCTAAGCCACTTATCATAGTCATACATAATATATTTTCTGTATGCTGCCTTGCACTTTATCTGCAGTGTCAACAGGAGAATGAAGACACAGCTGTTTGTGCTCAGGTAAGAATGACACTGAGTTTCACAGGCATGTTGTCAGTGAACGTTCCTCTATTCTTCATGCATATGCATTGAGGCACTACGATGTCCTGAGACAGCCATCTTTTACTGAAGAATTGTCTCACTGAACCTCAGTGTTGTTGACTGAGACAAAAGGACAGTGAATGTGA
Source organism: Lates japonicus (assembly GCA_033238685.1). Taxonomy (NCBI): domain Eukaryota; kingdom Metazoa; phylum Chordata; class Actinopteri; family Centropomidae; genus Lates; species Lates japonicus. Next base: position 258,339 of record BRZM01000169.1, on the reverse strand, counting down.
TCAGCTTTTTCTGGACTCAACTTCCCAGAGTTTTACCAGGCCCATCCCAGATTAGATGAGAACATAGATGCAAATGTCAGAGTTTGAATTGAGTGAGTTCAGAGCTCTGATAGAGGACACAGCCTGTGTGAATATAATTTCTTGATCAAATACTATTTTAAGAGGCAAATATTTTTATTCATCCTCAGGTTTTACCGTCCACCAGTTACATAAGTGATAAAGGTGAGTTATCTTATGTATGTATGTATGTTATACATACTGTATATTAGTGTTCATTTGAGTTTTCAAGGTAGTAATATTTTGCATTGACTGAACAACTTTATTGAGACCAAGTTTTAATATTAGGCACATGCAATAAATATTTCTCTTTGAATTCTTTTATTATTAAAAAAAAATCAAATAAGGAAAGAGAAAGTTGGATCTTCAGGGCAAGTCCAGCAATTGGCAACCACCAGCTAAAAAATGACGACATGACACTACACCAGGACCATATTCAGGTATTTAACTACAGCCTACTACAGGGTTAAAACTTCTATATAATGAAATTTTCACTGTATGGCAAATATCTGTTTTTATACGTTGGATGCAGAAAATACTTTCTCCTTGCCTGGCTGGTGTCTGTTATCTTATCAGAACACCTAAAACAGTTGACAGCAGACCTGCTATTCATGCCATAAATGTACATTAAAGTGGATACATTTTTTAACCCAGCCAACTTTTTTCCCTTTCACAAGTGGCCATAGTATAAGCCTGGTGATATGCTTTGAGGCACGTTCTGTTCCTCCTGTTGTGTTTACCTCATTGTGCATTAAATGGAAACACAGGTTCATGATTCCTGCTGAATAGTTCTTTACTTTTACTCTAACAGAAGAAATCATCCTGTCTGATGTAAAAAACAGAATGAGATGTGTCCATCAGAGACTACAAAATGAAGACAACACAAAGTTCAGTGCTTTCTTGAAGTAAGTATTAAGTTTTGCATATTCTGTATTCTCATGTGTGCCAGGTTTCACTTACCTATCAGTGACGCTTGCTGTGGTGGTTACAATCATCTTATCTTGCTCCTACTCCTGATGTACTGGTGTGCACAGCTGCAGTACCTGAAACATTAGCATGTGTACTTACTCCTGTGCTCTGTGCTGTGTGTGTCAACCTAGCCTGACCTAATCCGTGCCTCTAACTCGATTCCAGCCACGTGATTGGTTCAGCATGGTGCTATTCTCAATATCATTGGCTTTTCGTATTGTCTGTTAAAACACAGGCGGAATGGGTTCTATCAACCATGTCTTAAATGTCTATCAAGGAAAAGTTATACTGCTATATATGTAAGTAAGTATATGTAATAAACATAGTATAGAAGGAATAGAAGTACAGTATACAACACTTTAGAGGCTTCATTGAAAAGTTGTAGTTCTCCATGTGTGAGCTGCAGTTAACAAATGTAAGATATCTGACAAAAGGTTCAACAGCTGAGAGAGGAAGGGAAACACTGCTTCAGTGATGGAAGAAGTATTCAGATCCTTTCAAGCAGCTGAAATCAGTATTTCTATACAATAACAATACATCAGCTGATAATGTGAAAGTAATGCACCTACAGAGAATTATCGCCTGAATCTACTGCTCCCCTCAATTTTCCAAAGCTTTGTGCTGAGTTTCAGCTCATTGGTTTGGTTTTCAAGCCTGCAACATTAAAGGTTTGGTTCACTCTATTTGCTCTCATCTGATCTCAGCAGAGATCAGGCAGCTGTTTTCAACAAAAATACTGCCTGACTCATTGACCTTTATGGGACAGCCCTACTGTTGTGCTACATCTAATATGTCTAGGCATAGGCCAGTTACTGGTTTCAAGGTATACGATGGTTTGAAAAAGTCAAGGTTTCAAAACCATCGATATTTTCCATACTATACTGCTATATACTGCTCCTACTTTATAAGCTGTTTCCCCCATACATGTTAAATTTACTTGTCAAAGATGAGTTCTTTTTGGTCTGTTTATTTCTTTTGTTTCATTTTTTTTTTTTTTTTTTACAGAAAAGAATTGAATTCTTTATGTTCTGAGCTTGTTGAGCTGTAGATTTCACTTGAGGGATTTTATATTAATGTATTATTTTAACTTAACATACACCTTTACTAATGTTCTGAACATTCTGTGGTGTTTAAAAATAAAATTAATTAATGTGACCTTCCAACAATGAAACAATGAAACATCTAAATATCTAATAACACAGATGCTAAAATGTTGCAAAATTGTTCTACTATACAATGCTGATATATCCTTAATAGTTTTATGTTCTGTGAAAGATGTGAAAGATGAGTGTGTGCAATTCCTGGTCATTCTTGTCTGTATTCAGAGTGTAAAAGCACTTGCAGTAGAATATCTTGTACATTTTGTCACAATAAGGAACATGACTTAACCTGAGAGTAATGGCTGTTTTGTAACATCTTGAGTCACTGAAATATAGATTTTAGCTCACGTAGCACTGAAACCAAGAAAATAGCAAATGGTTAAAAAAAAAAAAAAAAGTAAATATGCATTCAGCTCATTCAACCACGCTATTAGCCCTGTGAGCCTGACATGTTTTAACACTTATTTTTGCGTGACTGAGACTCAATCGATTATTTTTTTTATTACAGATGAAGGTGTTGACACAGAAAGTCTTTTCTGTCTTCGTGACTGTGTAATTGATAAGTTGATCACAAAAGTGGGACCAGTGGAAAAATTCAGGATGAGACTCAAGTTGTTAAAGGTAATGTTCTGAACTGTAAAGATACCTCACACAAATACTGTGTGTATTGTCATAAATTCCACTTGTGTGGATGCATACTAATACAGGTACGTGACACCTATGGATAGATTCATTCAGCATCAACATTAATGTGAATTTTTAAAAACTGTTTTTGCCTTTGTGGATGAGGAAGAATTTTCTGTTGTCACTAGGAAGAACACAACACAACAAATCAGGAAACAGCTGATGTATCTGCTCACGTAAGTTGAATATAGCTTCGTACAATTAGGTATAATCTAAGCCACTTATGGTCATACAGATTATATTTTCTGTGGCTGCTCAATATTTTACACAGCCTTCCACTTTATCTGCAGGATCATGAAGAAGCAGCTGATTGCATTCAGGTAAGGATGACAGAAAGTTCACAGACAAGTTAGCACTGAACATTTTTCTGTTCTTCATCCATGTGCATTTAAGGCACTAAAGTGTCTTGAGACAAGGACAGTGAATGTGATCACTTGTTATGTTTTCCTGAACACCACTTCCCAGAGTTTTAACAAGCCCATCCCAGACTGCATGAGAACCTAAATGCAAATTTCAGGGTGTGAATTGTACATATGTGTGTTCAGAGCTCTGTCAGAGGACAAAGCCTGTGTGAATATAATTTCTTGATCAAATATTGTTTTAAGAGTCAAATATTTACATTCATCCTCAGGTTATACCGTCCACCAGTGACACAAGTGATAAAGGTGAGATATCTTATCTCTCTTACATGCAGGATTTCATATTTAATTACAAGTAGTGTTTTCAAGGAGTCTTGTTTTGACTAAACAACAATATTGAGTCCAAGTTTTAATATTGTGAGATGCACATCTTTTTCTTTGGCTTCTTTTTTTAACTACAAAAAATAATAAAATAAAAAATCAACAAGGAAAAAGAGAGGTGGATCCTCAGGGCGAGTCCAGCAAATGGAAATCACCAGCTAGAAAACGACCACGTGACACTATGCCAGGATCATTGACAGGTATTTAAATTACTTTCTACACTTTCTACAATGGCAATTGCAATTTGCATTAACTGAAAATTCTGGTTCATGATTCCTTCTGAACAGTTCTTTACTTTTACTGACAGATGAGTTCATACTGTCTGATGTGAAAACCATAATGACATATGTGGAGGATAAACTATGCAATGAAGACAACACAAAGCTCAATGCTTTCCTGAAGTAGGTATTAAGTTTTCCATATTCCAGTACTGTAACACATTGGAAATTAAAACAGTGAGGATATTATCAGTCATTTTCATATGGAAACTATCCTGAACTTGACTGATAAGTAATCAGAACTGCTGAGCCATGTGTGTTGTTTGTTGTGTTATAGTGTTATTTGATTGTTTCAATTTGTTGCCAAGCCAAAACCTGAAACCTTATTAAATGGCCAAAAATCAAAATATGGATTAAAAGTTCACCTGCAGTACATTACTGACTATGAGTAGGTCTTGGTAACTTAGAAGTCCTCTGGCCTCTTCTCCCAAACTTTTAGCAGTGAAATGCTTTGAGAATTACTCTTCAACAAAAAAAGTCCTGGGACTGACACACCCTTCATTTTAAGTGTCTTTTAACTAGGATGTTTTGTGAATATGTAGGATAAGTTCTTAACAGATTTGTCTATTGTACTTTATGATTTATTTTACATTTATTCATTGATTCATGAACATTTAGGCTAAGCTGGATATCTAAATGTCAATTGACATTAAGTTGCATTTCTTGAATAATGCCTGTATTTAACCCGGCAATTACTGACTTCTTTGGGCTCTTTGGAACAGCATAAGCAAACTGCAAACACAATGCTTTCTGACAGAAATTGATACACCAAATATGTTAGCATTTAATTAGAGTCATTTTTCTGACACCTGACAAATTTAAGTCCAATATTCATTCCTTTAGCTCCATTTTTGGTCTCTACCAACTCCTTTGGTAAATATCTAGGTCTTAAGCTTCTAAATCTTCAATGTTCACCAGCTAGTTAATGACTGTGTCTGTCAGCCATATTGTACTGGGTACTGCAGTGATTTATTTTTGCAGAAATTATAGCTGTTGGCTGCATTTGAAAAAGACTCCGGGAGTGCTGAGAGTGAACCCAAACAAAAAGAAAATTAAAAAGTCTGGTGATTCTTTGTGTTGGTCCATCACTATGAGTAGCCCATCACACATAAGTAGTTACAAAAGGCTTTTCAGTCTTTGTATATTAATCAATTAACCTGTATTTAAACTTTTGTACAACAGGACTAAAATCAGTGATTTGAAGACAGACAAGAGGGAGCTGGTCGGTGTCTTTGGTAAAACCGGGGCTGGAAAGAGCTCTTTGATAAATGCCGTCATTGGAGAGAAGAATCTTTTGCCCTCTGGAAGTGTCAGTGCATGTACCACAGTCATGATTAAAGTGGAGGCGAACATGCACAACTCAAAGTATGAAGCAGAAATTGAGTTCATTACAAAAGAGGTAAAATGAGCTGAATATATTTCTTTACTTGAAATTAGGTGAAAAGTTTTGGTGTAAAACTGTAAAACTACAGTTATTGGTTACATTACATGCCATTTAATTCAACTTCAAGTAAAAACATAATTATTATTTTGTTTGTCAGGAGTGGAGAGAGGAGTTGTGGTACTTGTATCATACTCCTAGGGAAAATGCATGTCAGGAAAAGGAAAATGACGATGATGACCATGACACAGATGAAAAGCTGTCAGCACTGTATGGAGAAGAATGGAGAGACATATCCCTTGAAAATCTCATGGACAACAAATACTTCAGAGACATTAAAGAATTTCCTGATTCCAAGAGGAAGATTTTGACATGTGAATCAGTAAGTAAGACTGTAAAAAAATCTATATATCACTTCTCAAAAAAACATTCTTGCCTGTCTGACACAGTAAAAGTTATGAATTTGCAATTACTGAGGTGTATAAAATATGTATACAGCCCAGCAATTCCAGTTTGGTTCAGTTAAATAGTAATTTAGCAAATATTAAACTAAAAGCAGTATATAAAATGTACTTTTTAAAAAAGATTGGACTTAATGAATCTTTCAAACCAAATTTACCATTCACAGGAAAATCATTGATAACACTATCTACCAACAACTAAATACATTTAAATAACTGTATAAATTCCAGGTCTTTTGAAGTTCCTAAATGACAGTGGCATGTACATAGACCTTCTATTGTATTATTAAGTCTCAATGCTACTTTTGAACCAACTGGTCACACTTAACTGTTGGACAGGCTGGAAAACGGAGTTGAGCTCTCTGGTACTGGACCAGCCCCTTTATGCAAAACAAACTGGGGTCTGCTGACTGACTCAGGTCAACAAAAAAATGGGGAAGTTGCCTTATGCTACCATGATACACATACTTGATAACCTCTTAGGTGATCCTAGGCACTGTCAAAAGCTGGTTGTGTTTAAATCTTAAACATAGTTGTTCATTATCATTCAAACCTTTTGTCTCCACTTCAGGTTACTATTTATTGACCTTATTTGAACTTTTTTCCTTTCAGTGATAGTGTCTCTTAATTTCGCTTCTTCTTTATCTTATCCTGTTCTAAATCTTCTGTGCAATTTGTAAAACACTCTGAATGTGCATCTAAATAAAATCACCTTACATTACCTTACTTTATTTTATAATTTATTACAGGCTGAAGAGCTGTCTGCAAAAATTGTCAAATACACGAGAAGTGACTCAAAAGTGGGAGACGGTAAAAAAGTAACGAGGCAATACTGGCCACTGGTGAAGTGTGTGACTGTCAGGGTGCCTAATAATGACTTTCTCCAGCATGTCACACTTGTGGACCTTCCTGGAAGTGGAGACCGTAACAAAAGCAGAGATAAAATGTGGAAAGGGGTAATTTATTCACATGTACTACTGTTTATTGTGTATTACTGAGTTATCTGGAAAATGCGTCATACTGTTTTGATGAAGCACTGATAATTTAAGTATTCATAATTAATTTGCCATTATGCCTCTTCAGATTGTTGGAAGTTGTTCTACTGTGTGGATCGTGACTGACATTAATCGAGCAGCAGCAGAGAAAGAACCCTGGGAGATTGTAGTATACAGGATGTCTTATGTATGTTTTGCCTTTTGGAATGTCTGAAGGTTTCAGATGTCTTCATCTTATGAGTTTCTATGTCTGAGTTAGCCTTGGGGTTATGTTTGGTTAAAATATTTCGTTAGTAGAGTTAAAGGTGAGGTTTCCTCATCATCATCTTCTCTTAACAATGAAGGCATTGAATGAAGGTCCAGATGTTTCTCATGAATATATAAACACTTGTATATATATACTGAGTATTTGAGCTGTGAGAGAATT
>BRZM01000169.1:88241-232591 GCA_033238685.1 Lates japonicus | reverse complement strand
CAATGGTTTCTTGAACATGACAATGAGTTCACTGTACTCAAATAGCTCCATAGTCACCAGATTCAACCAGAGCTCCTCCTTGGGATGTGGTGACGGGGAGATTCACATCATGGATGCAGTCGACAAATGCTATGTCATTATGGACCAAAATCTATGAGGAATGTTTCCAGCACCTTGCTGAATCTATGCCAAAGAGCTAAGGCAGTGCTGAAGGCAAAAGGGTTTTAACCTCGGTACTTGCCAGGTGTGACTGATAATCATTAAAGAGTGTATATCCACCACCATAGAAAATAGGCCGCGCTTTGAAAATCTGTTTAAACACCACTGCTTTTTGAGGTAAAATAAAGTTTTTTTTTTTTGGTGAAAAAGAATAGCCTTTATTTTGAATTACCTTGTTTGTTTGTTTGTTTGTTCATACTTTTATGTTTTCTTATGAGGAAAAAATTAAGACAAGAGTCAACAAAATTATCCAGGAAAGTAAAAACAATCTACAACAGTCTGACGTGGAGACAATCGAAAGAAACAAGATCATACACAAGTAATACAGAAGATCATGATATATATATACACATCCTGTCATCATAATAATATATGTACATTCATCATGACTGTGCAGATCGTGCTTGACGCATGTTTCCTGTTTCATTGTAGAAGCAGCAGGATTTACAGGACAGGACACTGAAAAACATGAGGGACACTATTGAGAAGCTATGTACATGGACTCAAAGGACACTATGTTTGACATGGCCAAAATGAGATGTTGAGACAACTGGATAAATTGAAGGTTTGTCACATTTTTATTATAATATGAAACAGAATGATGATATACAGTAGTAAAACATGTTTTTGCCGCAATATCTTTATCTTTTGTCCAAGATTGTAGGTCATCATCTATATGGAAGGTTTTTTCTGTATTAAAGAGGAATATACACCACCTAAAAGTTGCTTTTTACATTAAACACCGCAGTCACTGTCATAGATGTGCAATTATTGTTATCTCAAGACACAACTGCCTATATGAACTAACCATTTTGCCCAGTCTGAACACACACTAAATCCACATTCATGTAATATGATTTGGTTAATCTGAACACATGGTTGTGGAGTGATAAGTAATAATGGGTTATTTTGATGCTGGATTAGACGTTCATCCTGGAGGAACTGGAGAGAACTGAAGGAATCAATTGAGCTGTCACTCAAAAATAGATGATCACTCAATCCCAGGTAGGGCATTTCAAACAAAAGCATTTAGTTAGATCACCAGCACTTTTGTAACTATAATTAATATTTATAAATAAACTGATTTCCAATCAGAAGATTTTCATCAGAGCTTGACATGGTGAAGAGATATTATGATGAACTGAAGTCCTGCATGAATGAAGAAATGGCAGCAGTAAGGTCAAACTTTTGTTTGTGCTCACATAATGTGTTTTAAAGGGCCTTTGATTATGAGACATTTTTGCTCTGACTTTAATTACATGTGTGCGATTCACCCGGTCCAGCAGCTGCACGAGTCCATGACATGGGAACAGGTAATGAGGAAACTGTTCATCCAAACCAAGAACAAACAGGTGATGGACTTTTGTGTTCCAGAGCAGCTGTCCACATTTGTAGTTCAAAGTGTTAAGTAATGGTTGATGAGACAGTCTTTTATCATTGTTCATCAAAGTCATCTTGCTGTTTATCTCTGGTAGGTGTTTTAGATTTGGCTCAGTGGAGAGAAACAGCAGAGGCCTGATCACCCACTGAATGTCCCTGTAGACATGAGGTCTCAATTTGTCCTCAGCTATTTTTACTGCTATTATCTTTTGTTCTCGGAGTGGTGGTTTGTTATGTACTTTGACTTTGTTTTTTGTGAATTAATGCAGAGAGATTTAGATTTTTTTTTGGTCTGACATTATTGACATTAACTGATGATAGTCTAGAGGCAGGTGGCTGGACACGAAAAGGTCGCCAGTCTAACTTAAAACCAGAACATTGTGGTTTACATGGTACTGGTCTCTCGCTTACTGCCCCAGAGGCTGGTTATGTTTTTACGATGTTTTTTTTTTTTCTGTCCATGACTTTATTTTGTGACTCAAGTGTTTGATGATTAGATAGGAGTGCCAATTGATTTTATGGCTGTGTAAATGAAACCTGAAATGTTGAATACAAGATTGATTGTGGGTTGGATTTTCAAGTACGATCTTGAATCATCATTTCTCCATCATGTTTAAGGAAAACACTTACAGGAAAATAATGATTTTATGTGTGTTCATGTGGAGAAAGAAGAAAGTCTTTACCATTTAGTTATACAACTATTATTTTACTATTTATCATTGTTCTTTCCAAAAGTAAGAAACTGATTCCATGCAAACTGTATTTGATATTATCCAGTGAACCCCCTAATAAAGTTCATTTTTGAGAAAATGCCACACGGGTTTAGTTATCATATTTAGAATGTTGTTTTAAAAAAGTCCTAAAACCTGATTTTCCAATCTTGTTCTGCCTATGTCACCTAAAGTCCCAATGTCAAGTCGCCCATTATTAATCATCACAAATCACAACGTCAGGGCCTTTACAATCTATTCACCATACAACACCCTCTGGTCCTTTCACCCTTATTTTTAGTATGAAAACACCCAAACAATCTAAAGGGGAAAAACTCGAAAAAAAGAACATAGCAGCGATCTTCTTACAGGATGGACAGACACACAATAGATGTGTGTACGTCATAGTAATTTGCAGAAAGGCAATCAGGACAACAAAATTATAGAATAGATGGTAAACATATGTGACAAATTTATGTTCTTACCATAATCGCCAAAGCATTTTAGTTACATTCGCCACATCTATTATGTTTTCTTACCTCTTCCACACATTTTCCAGGAGCTATTTAAAATTACTTATATTTTAAAACTTAGTGTCATTTTGCAGTCCAAGTAGTTGTAATTATATAGTTATTTTGAAATTAATTATATGCATCTGTATACCTGATTGTTCATGCAATTATTCTATCAGTTAATCATGTGACAACAATGCAATGCAGAAATCAGCAAGATACAGGTCAGGAGGATAATGTTCATATTGAACACAAGAATTTGATCGTGTTAAAACAAACAACACTCCAGAGCTGCAGTCCTGCAGATGAAACAGTGAACCTGTTCAGTGGGCACAGGTTCATCAAAACTGACAGTTGAAGACAGGAGAAGATCTGGATTTCACTGGGGTTCAAAAACAGTAGAATACATGAATCCACGGACCCAACCTGTCTTGTATCAACAGTCCAGTCTGGTAGTGGTGGTGGTGTAACAGCGGGCAACGCTTTCTTGGCAATAATTGGGCGTCTCATTTATATCAATCAATCATTGTTTGAATGCTGCAGCCTATCTGAGTACTGTTACTGACCGCGCATACCACACAGCTTCTGTCAGTTTTCTAATGGCTAATGGCATTATACACCATGTCACAAAGAATGTCAGATCTGAAACCTTGCAATGGGTAGAACATTCAAGGATTCAAGGATTCAAGGAGCTTTATTGTCATTCCAACACGGAACATGAGGTGAAACGAAATAAGTTACTCTGGTCCCGTGCAAGCCAACACAGAATAAATAACTACTGGTGTATAAAATAGAATTATAATATATATAGAAATTCTACAGTAAAATGAAAAAGACACAACAACATCAGAGTCCTTCGCCATTGAGGTAGAAGTTAAAGTGACAGAAGTTAGCTAGACAAGTGGCTTGTAGGCCACAGGGGTCCCAGACCAGCAGTCTCAGCGCTCCGGGAAGAAGCTGTTCCCTCGTCCAGGTCTCACCTTAATGCCTGAGCCTCCGCCTGAGGAGAGGGGAAAACAGAGCGTGGTGTGGGGTGAGTGGTCCTCTAGGATGCAGGCGCCCGCTTCCTGCATCTGGCGGTAGATGTCCGTGGTGGTGGGTAGGCTGTGTCCCACAGTCCTCTGTGCAGCTTTCACCACCCTCGTAGAGCTTTTTCTGCCGCCGAGTAGCTGCTGTGCCAACATGATGCAGGAGGACAGGACGCCTCCAATTGTCATCTGTAGAAGGAGGTCAGACCGAGCTCTCTTAGTCTGCCGCGCTCAGCCTTCAAGGAAGTAGAGTGCCGATGCCTTCCTAATCAGGCAGGAAGTGTTGTGCTCCAGGTGAGGTCAGCAGATGTACGCCTGCACTCAGCTGAGACCACTTCCACCGCAGTCCGATGTGCAGGGGAGGAGGGAGGTGTCTGCCTCCTGAAGTCCACGATCATCTCCTGTCTTTCATTGATACAGAGGTTGTTGTCTCTGCACAACCTCCAGCTGTTCCACCTCCTGCCTGTAGTTGGACTGCTATTGTTGGTACGCGTCTAACCACAGCTGTGTTATCCAATACAATTGACAGCTCGGGTGTCTCGCTGAGCAGTCGTGGTGAGCAGGGGGTGAATAGGAGGGGTTTGTGCACACAGCCCTGAGGGGGACCTGTGCTGAGGGTGATAGGAGGAGGATGCTAGTGATCCTCACAGACTGCAGCCTGTCTGTTAGGAAGTTTACATCTAGTTGCACAGGGGTGGAGCTCAGTCCAAGTGTGCATAGTTTCTGGATTAGGTCTGTGTATGATTGTGTTAAAAGCTGAGGTGAAACTACAAAGAGCAGGCGAACATAGAGCCCTTATTCTCTAAGTGGGTGAGGATTTGTGGGACCATAGAGTGAGGCGCCTGTGGATCGGTTCTTCCTATAAGCGATTGGTGGGCTCAGACGCCAATGGAGTCTTTGATGCGGTCATGATGTCTCTCTCAGCATTTCATGACCATCGTGAGGCTACCAGCCAACAGTCATCTGGTGGCCTGCTCACTGTGGACATTTTGGGGATGGGATGATCGGCAGTCTCAGGCAGGTGGGACCGCCTGCTCTGAGAGAGTGTGTTAAAATGTCCTCCTGTGAGCTGTGCACAGCCCTTCAGCACCGTCCAGGATGCTGTCGGACCAGCAGCTTTATGGGTTAATCCTTCCGAGGGTCCTCCTCACTTGCTGGTGTCACACTGAGGGGCTATTCACCTGCGGAGTGGTGAGTCTGGTGCTGGGGGAGGCGCTTTGAGTCCCTCAAAGCGGGCGTAGTTGTTGAGTGCGCTGGCAGTGAGGGGTCCCTCAGCATTGTGCATCTCTGGTGTTGTAGTTCAGATGCACTTTATGCCCCTCCACATACTCCGTGATTGTTGGACGCGGAAGTGTCCCCTGGATCCTCTCATGAGTGCGTAGCCTTGGCATTTTTCACTCCAGCGCTCAGCCTCCCCGCCGCTCTGAGTGTAACTCTGTCACCAGACCTGAATCTAGGCATCCCTGGCTTTCAGCAGACCAGACCTCTGCATTCAGCCAGGGTTTCTGGCTGGGATAGTCAACACATGACTAGCAGCATGAATATTCGCACAAATTATGTGATGTGATCATGTCAACATGGACCAGTATCTCAAACAAATATTTCTAGTATCTTGTGGAATTTATGCCATGAAATGAGAGCAAACAGAGAGAGGGCCTGTCCAGTATTAATATGGTGTTCCTAATGTCACAACTGGCTCAAACGATGAGACAAAACACGGAGTCCACACCTGGAAATGTTTTGACTTAACACAAGAAGGTGTCTGTTAGCTGGTCAGTATGTATGCAATGTCTGTGTGTGAGAGTGTAAACACAACTACAAACAAAATGACAGACTGTTCAGATCGAGGAAGAGAGGAGGTTGCTCAGGGTGTGTTGTATCTCTGAAAAGGTTTCAGCTCCACCCATCAATATCCTGGAACAGCGGGACAAATAGATAAACCAACAAAAGGAAAGATAAGATCGAGCCAACCCTGAGTGCCATCACACCAAGTGCTCAGTGTGTTTTTCCATTTACACCAAGTGGTTGTTGGCCAAGTAGACTGTTTTAGTTTTATCTTATAAGTCTTTTCTCCCCCAACTGCTGATAATCTCACATCCCTGTCAACTGTAAAATCTGTTCAAATAGTTATAACCTGACATGTTAGCTTTCAGAGTCATTATGTGGAAATGTTTGACTATTCTCATATAAAGGGTGCATATCTCCCACCTTTACCCCTTTTGTCACAGTGATGCATGGAAGAGGTAAACAATGCTGTGGTCATAGTTGTTTCTTTTAGCCTTCTGTTGAATTAGGTTAATAAGTTTACTGTTAGTTAAACTTACTGGGTAGTATGCTAACATATTTCTGTGCCATTTAATTTGTGGAAAGCTCGGTTACATGATTGCCAAGTGACTGGAGGATTTTGTTGTTTACCCTTTTGTTGTGAATGTTTTCTGTGTTACGTATTGAATGCACAAAATCTTCCCAAGGCTGTAGAATTGGTAGGGATGGTAGTATCCAGTCGTACTAAAGTGCGTTTTTGTCAGTCATTAACACAAAGAGTTAACAGATCTCTTCTCAGTCCTGCCTCCCAACCCAATATCACCACAGGATTAACCTAATTAATTATCTCTCAGGCTGGCCCTGCAGATGACACATAATGATTTATTGATTCTTTACTATTGTATTCCATGGAGGAGCCAGATTACAGTTTAAAAATGTTGCAGTACTTTAACCTAACTTTCAGATATTTGGTATTGCTTTTATTGTACTTAACATAAGGAGTTGTCAACACGACTGCGTTTGCTCTGGCTCAGTATGTGGGAGGCACACAGTGAAACAGAGAGAAGAGGAGAGGAGAGATGCAACTTTGACAGTTAACTGTGGTAGACTTTCGAGCTGAAATGAAATGATTGCAATATAAATTCGCTGAGTACAAACAAAATATTTAGTTTTTCAAATGTGTTTATACTCTTTTTTTGTTGTCCATTTTCCCAGTGTCTGAGAAAGCAGACAACATTGGTCAGGCAGTTAACCACTGAACATGGATTTGCACTTCGCTGACATCCACTTTATTGGCCTGATTTACAACGCCAGTTCACAGTGGTCACTATTTTGACAGTGATGACTTCAATTTTCAGAAATAACACAAAAATACTCAATTTCAAACTTTTATGAATCACTAAAGACTTGAACTGTATGTGCATGTAACAAGAGCTGTTCAACTCATTCTCTGCTATAGGGCCATTGTTATCAATCACCCCATGAATGCCTTAGGTTAGTTTTCACTTCAGGATAAACAGCATCCTTTTTGCATCAGTTTTATTTGCATGTGTGCAAAGGTGAGCACTCTTCCATTGATAGATGCACAAAGAATATATAAAATGATGTGCACACGGAAAGGAATCATTTTGAAACATTTTGAAAACATCTTTACTGAAAAAAAAACTAAATTAAAATAAATAACAAATTTAATCTTCTTAATAGACCTGCTGAGTTTGTGATCTTATGATTGCAGCATCTTACACCCAATATCTCCACATAAAAGTGGTCAAAGTAAGAACCTGAGTGCTGGTCACAAAAATTAAATCATCAACTCTAGTTTTTGTACAGACACATGATGGTCTGATACATCTATGGACTTGTCTTCTGGCATAATTCTAGCAACATATTGGCTCTAACATGTTCAGAAGAATTTCAACTCATATGAACCAAATCTAAGCTGTTTATCTGTACTTGGTTATAATAATATTATGGACCTTTACGAACACCAGAGAGAATGTTAATATCAAGATCCTGAAGATTGCTAAGCTTTCCATCCAACATACTGCATTTTCCACTGCTTGTTAGCTGGCAGATAGATTGATTTTATCTGCTGAAGCTGTCTTCTAACTGAGGATAATCCACAGACCTTACTACTGTATTTAGAACTACTTTGATCTGAAAAAATGTTACCTGTAAAACTGTTGGAAAGTAAAGTATGGAGTAATGACATTGTGTCTGAAAATATGTTCTGTTGACTGTAATGTCAAAATGTTTCAAGCAAACAAAACTAATTCCATTCACATTTATTTAATTGAGCGCAGTTTTCAGTTTCCATATCACAAAACCTCACACAAAACAAAACTTTTGTTTTCATTATCTCTAAAGACACTCAGTTTTAAAATATCAGATTATTTTTGGCCTATTTGACATAGAATCACATTTTAAAGTTCAGTATCCTTTTGATACAAAGCAGCTTTCTAAACAAAACAAAAACATGGTGAGGTGAATAAGAATTAATATGATGTGCTGCCTACAGTGTGCAAGGCCCACTCAACACTGGAGTACTATTACAGTAACTTTAGAACATCATGTCTCATGCATCTTCATATTAGTGAGATAGGTAGCTTATAATGACTTTGTCATTATGTTTCGGGTTTTATTCATTTGTTCTGTTTCTTGTACAGTAATGAAAAAATGGGTTAAAACAATCAGCAGTGAAAATGTGAAAGCATAATATCAGTGGTATGGTATCAACCAACCACACACCCTGCTGCAGAGCAACACCTCAGTTTACCAAGTGGCTTGTCTATGCCCCAAGGTTAGTTCAGATGGAGAACCTTTGTATAAATTTGGTTGTTTTGCATAGTACAAAGGGACTTTCTTCTGCTGATGCACGCACGAGAAGTTATCTAATGATATGCACACACAAAGGAACAAGTTTTGACATGCAAACAGTTTTACTGAGAAAAAACACAACCTCACCCACATAAAAGTTGTCAAAGAACTGTTACGGGCCAATATCAAGATCCTGAGAAAGTTCAGTTCACCACCCAAATTACAAGAGGACATACACTCAACATGATCATGTGCACCTGTACACCTGCTTTATTCATGCAATTATTCCATCAGCCAATCATGTAGAAACAATGCAATGCATAAATAATTTAAAATTACAAAGGACATACTTATATTTTTCATTTTATACCATGGTTGTCAGTAGTTTGTTTCTATCTGACTCATTTCAGCTGTATTTGTGAACCACAGTCTTCACCTAAATGGTGCCTGTAAAACTGTTTACAGTAAAACAATCAGTGTGATTGTCCTGAGTAATGAAAACTGTTTATGTGAAACATATGTTGCTGTTGATTTTCTAGCTGTACTGCTGTAATATATAACAGGTTTTTTCATTTTAAAGTTACCAAACCAGTTTTAAAACGTGACAGTGATTTGAATATGAGTCATGTGATTGGATACCTCTTTCAATCGCGCTTATTTATTAATTGTTCATGAAGCATTTTTTGTAGTGGCTGTGTTATGATGGTGTTGGTTTATGGTGAGGGTAGTCATTCTAACTAGCCTATATAATTCTAATTATATAATTATTATAACTCCCACATCATCTTAGAACAGGCTGTGAACTCCAGTGTTTCCAGTAGCAAATTGTTGCCAGGTGTGTGCTGCATCTTTTTTCTGGTCAGGTCAGATGTTTTGTCTTGAAGTCACTACTCTGTATCATGGCAATGGATTTTCCATCATTTTATATGTAAGCCAGAGGTGGACAAGCACACATAATTTCTGTCTCTGTAACAATATCATGCAGAGTATGGTCTACACCTGCTGTACAAGGAAAGTGCCCTACTAACACGACAAATGTAGGAAGTACCAGAAACCAAGTGATCCTGCTGTCAGTGCAGAAAGGCAACAGTGATTATAAGAGCAGCCAAGTATCCAGGGCACCAGAGAAGTGGATTGAGTTCAAAAGTGGAAAACAAAATGTGGGCACATCTTAATCAGCAAATACTGTTGTTGATTTATGATTTATGTGTCAGGTGCTGGTGAAGATAATAGTTGTGTTTTCTTCTATCACAAACAATGCAAAAAGTCACAGAAACTGGTCTGTGGTCTCTATTTTTACTTCACTAAAGAGAACCTTACGTTTTCCCACATGTTGCAGACATGGTTCTTTAGAGCAGCACAGCAGTAAAGAGAGGAGGACCAAACAAGTTGTCATTAAAATTAAGACCATTATTTATAAACCAACTGACTGACAACAATTAATGATACAGTAACGGGCACAACCTTTTATTAAACATTACATAGAACATTGTTACGCCAGCCACCAGCTCTACTAGTTAATCAAGTCTATTGAGATCAATTTGAAAATTTCTTGTGCCAACCTATGAAGTGCGTAGGTTATAATTTTATACAGACAGTTAACATTTAACAGTTTGATTGTTATTCCCATAAAGCAGCTTTCGGTGAAATAAGACAATATTAGGTTTGGCAGCATTAAAAGTAGATGAGATATAATGTTTATGGTGGTTTTAAAGCATTTCAGATCAATAACAGCAAGACTTATAGTCTGTGCTGGTATTTAAGCACAGCAGTATTTTAGCTAAATACTAACATGTCACTGCTAACATGCTCATAGTGACAATGCTAACATGCTAATATTTGTTAGCATGCAAAGATTTGGAAATGTCATTGTTGCGCCATGAATATAAACCAAAGTATTTCCATCGCTAGAATAGTGCCATAATCATTGTTAAAAATGTACGGCAGGAGAAATTAGATAATCCAAGTAAGGATTAGACGTTCAACAATAATTTTTTAACCAAACAATAATAACTTCGACCATTTTGCAGCTAATTCTCATGGAGACACCTGACTTTGTCCGGGGACAAATTAACTGAGTGGGGGCCTCAGTGACTTCACAGAGATTTGAAGGTATGTATTACCATTCTGCTCTTTTTTCTGTGTTTTTTGCATATATCTGTAGCTTAACTTTATACTCTATCTTCTGTCACCTTAAATACTGACAAGTGACAAAACAGCTAGACTGTCCTATCAGGTAAGTACAACTGAGCTGAAGTGTCAACTAAACGTCTTCGATTTCAGCCACTGATTCTTGTATCTCATACAGTGAAATTTAAATGTATATATTCACCAATTCAATGCAATTTTATTTCTATGGCAACTCAAATCACAACAGAAGTTATCCTAAGGCACTTTTCATAAGAGTCAATCTCGAGCAGAACTAGTTTCAGGGGTGGGCAAACATCCACTTGACTGATTGGGTTTGAGAGTAGGACAGGAGAACATAGTATAATGCAGATTCCATGTAAAGATGTAAGTGGTATCAATAATACAACAGTGGTAAAATAGTAATGACAAAGCATTAATAACAATAGTAGCAGTAATACTAGATGGTATTGATTCATTCAATCTGGATGGAATTGGGGAAATGGGATCTCATCTGTGTCATTGCAAAAATTAAGTCTATGTTCAAAAGTGTTGTTTCTTTTATCATGGAAACAGGACCCAATGTGCTTTTTTTTCAAATGAAGGCATTGACAAGGAAATTTTCCTTAGTCTTGAAGATTCACACCATCAGTTCTGATTCCCAAAATTGGACCAAGAGCAAAATTCAAAAAGAGACCCAAAGAATACTTTTACAGGTAATGCTCTGCTGTAGATTTTTGATACTAATAACATGTTTTTTTTCCAAGGCTACAGAAGCATGGTATCCGTTCAGATATTAGCATTACATTGAAATATACAAAGAAAACATGTACACAAAGATGACAGAATCCGTGGCAGAGCTTGTTTGCTTTTCTTTCCACACTACAAAGTGTATCAGCTCTGGAACATCTGTCTTATCTCCGTTAGCGGCCACTATAGCTAATTTAATCCAAACATATAAATGATATGATTATGTTGTTGGCCAAACAGAGACAGCAATCTCAGCGCACATTCATGTTTCACAGCAGTGAAAGGTTCAGGAGAGTTAAAGCACATTAGGTTAGCAGTCCATTGAAAAAAGTGTTTTATTGTTGCCATTTTTTCAAAAGTGTGGTATGAGAATAGCCAGCTACTGTTTGATAAACTACCATTGTTTTTACACAGCTGTAATAACACTGTATATAATAACCTGTAGTTATGGGGTTCAACAAACTTTTCCATTTGTACATACAAAACTAAATGACAAAGTTATATTATTAATAATCCATTGTAATTGGTTAGCACAAAATAATTGTCTGTTTCCCAAAACTACAGGAATTCCATGAGACCTGTGACTTGTCCGAGATAAATTAACTGAATGGAATTCACGAGTTGATTCAACATTTGAAGGTAAAGGAATTTTTTACAGTTCTGCTTTGGTATGATACTATATAGTGACATTAGTTTAATGTGCTGTTAATGAACAACAACTACAGCGCAATACTGACATACCACTATTTTCTATGTGTGTCAGAGCCAAGTTTAAACCAAGTTTAATTTGAATATGTTTTCATCTCAGATGAAGGCATCGACAAGGAAACTTTCCTTAGTCTTTGAGGACAGCAGCATCAATGTCTGATTCCCAAAATTGGACCAAGAGTAAAATTCAGAAAGCGACTCACAGAGAATACTGCAGGTAATGTGCAACTGAAATTCAGAACAGTCAGCACTCCACATTTTTATGCACGTGACAAGGCCACAAGTTACAGAAGTGTCTGTCTGAGTTTGCTGTCAGTAAACAAGAATGCTCTTGCACCCTCAACTCTGTCTTTCACTTTAAAACTTTTACTACAAATATATTACTACACAACATAACATCTTGAACTACTTATAGACAGGGAACACAATACATTTATGGAGGAGCTTGGAAAAATATGAATGAAAACAAAGTGCTATTAAAGAAAATTTTGATGTCAGACTATTAATAAGTCATAAGTTAAACGGTATTCAGGCAGCAGATCGAACTGTTTGTTCCGAATGTGTCCCCACTGCAGACCCTGAAACGAAGGCACACTGATACCCTGGAAATGATGGACACTGATGAAAATTCAGAGCAAGAGGACAGCTCTGATACGGTTAGTTCTTGAAATCACACATATAAACTGAACAGAATCGCTTCTCAAATTATACTTTGATTTCTAAAACTATACTTTCTAGATTTGGATGAGAAAAATTAGAGGTGCTTGGTACATGGATTTTATTACAGGTCAGCTGTTTCCCCTGCTTCAGTCTTTGTGCTAAGCTACAACTAGCTGCTTCATATTTAACTAAAAGACACGAGGAGAAGTGTTCTCATTTTACTATTCTGCAGCAAGGTGTAAAACTTTACTTTAACCGATAGGACTTCTTCAAACAAACCTTCAGCAGAAGAAGAAACACTCATCATTTGGCAAAGTCAGTGTGACTTATCATGTGATGTTATGCCATCGCCTTAGCACACATTATCATTTAATGCACTTGAGGCTTTGTTAACTCATCTTAGTATACAGTACTGCGGTTTCTAATTAGATGTTCTTTATGCAGGAACTAACATTTTTCCAGTATGCACTTTGAGTCAACTTCAACATCTAACACAGACAGTGGTGATGAGACAAGTGAGCACTCAAAGCCCCAGTCAGACCACACATTTCTTCTAGGGAGGTGGGCTGATTTTTAACATTACCTGCACTGGCTACTTATTTTTTTTTTTTTTCCTGTTCACCACCTTTAATAATGACAGTAACGACATTAACTGTTTCTGTGAACTGACTAGTCTCTATCTGGAGCAATGTCCCTGTACATTAAAGTGGACCTCACAGTTTTTTGTTTATCTAAGACAGATATGCAACAGGTTCAATTTGCCAAGAGAAAGATTAAATTCCTAAACCCTAAGATGCAGTAAACTCAAATGCACCAAATTGTGTTGTTGTATCTAAACTATATTAGGTACTGCAAATACTACAGTACTCCATACTGAATATTAATTTTAGCCTATATTTGCTTAAATATTAAGTGTTATCACCATTAAACATGCTGAATTAGATATTATCAGTTCGTTGCCATGTACCCATGAATGTGGAGATAATTATCACTGCATTACTTTGATACTACTGACAAATTGTTGAAAATTCTGAAGCATCCTTACTCTGGTTTCTAAAAGGATTTATGGATATTTATTTGCAGACAGGAGCTACTTAACTTGGGAAGCATAAGTCACACTGAATTATATCAATATAAAAATTAGATGTATTGACTTACAACTAGAGAGGTATTTAAATTTGCTCTCTGCAGTATCATTGCCTCTGTTCAACTCTCTCTTGCTTTTGTCCCCTGTTTTGATTTCATCTGTTACAGACCACATCCGCACTCGCAATGCTCAAATGCCACCCACAATATGAGATTCTGCTGTAAAATTACAGAGTCAATATTTAATTCCTCCTCCTGTGACAAGAACCTGTCTAAATGGAGCTTATGTTTAGCACATATGGAAGTCTTGTTTGTCTTTGCAGAGCGAGATTGAAGTTTACCCTGGTACAATGCAACTCGAGACAAGGTCTACTTGCTGTTGTACTCTTTATGCTGCGCCACTACTCAAAATGCTGCTGTTCGTATAGGACTTAATGGCTCTAATGAATTTTTCTCATCCATAACCTGGTTGTTGCATCTAAGTATCTTTTCTGATAAGATCCCCTGTCCACTGTGTTTTACCTTTTTCGTCAGAACTGTCAAAATACATGGGGAAAATCCTGTTGATGGTCCTGTTTGCACTGTGGCAAACGTTCAGAGCAGGTAGTACTCAAAGGGAGTACTTTCTTGTTTGCATCACTGAAAGACTTCTGAAAGATATCCAGAACCATGTCCATGAGTTGTTACCTAAAAACAGTCAACTATGACATGACATCAAAGATGTGATGGATGGGGTGATGCAACAAAACTGTTAAAACAAGGTGATTGTCTGCAGATGACCCATACTGTTATGGAACTGTGATGAGGTACCAATTTACTCACCCACACACAGTTTGGCTTTCTAGTTTACTATTAACAAACTTCCGTATACACAAAAGAAAGGAAAATGATTGTTGTAGGACTTTGTTTGGTTCAGAAACCTAAGATGAACACATTCCTATGCTTCTCATAGATGAGTGTTGTGATTTAGCCCACAATCCATTTCCCCAGTGGGAGACAGCAGGTGTTCACCTCAAAGTCTTCTTTGGTTTGTTCTCTGACGCCGGGTAAGGCTATCCGAATTGCAAAACAATTCAATGGAGAATATGGCTGCTACCGGTGTTTACACCCTGGCACTGTGGTCAAAAAGGGCTCTGGATCCATGAGGTCCTACCCATAATGGCTTTAGAAATGAAACAAGCAGCAAGGTCAAATCTAAATGTTTAGGATGATGCTAGACAGGGCTGAAAACAAAACACACCAAAAATGGAGTAAAGGGTTATCCTTGCTCTATGCTTCCCTTTGTTTGACATTGTTTTGCCTTGTTCCTGACTACATGCACTCAGTTCTAGTTGGTGTGTGCAAACATGGCAACTGTGGTTGGACCCAGTTAACTCTGAGAAACCTTGGTATGGTACAGTCAACAGATTTTACAAATGGACTCGTCTTCTCCGCTTAAAGCCACCATTAGACAGAACCAGATTCCACGATCACTGAAGTGTAGGGACACAGCATCAGAGTGGCGACATTCCTGTTATTTTATGCCATTCATGTCCTGCCAGGTATCCCCTAACTTCGTTTCTGGAAATATTACTTTACTGATGTTTGGTATCTACATTCATACAAGAATCATCATCCCAACATGACCTTCAGCTGGCCAATGAGTACTTGGTATTTTGGTAAACATGAAAGAACTATGGTGAAGAAAAGTGTTCAACTGCCATCAGTTAATTCCACTTACCACAAAGTGTGCAGAACTGGGGTCCTCTGTGGCAACATCAGCATTCAGTTTTGAGAGAAACAGTGAAACTTAAGGGACTTGCTCACTGGTACAATTATAACCTCAACACATTTTCCAGAGGTTTGCATTTGGCAGCACATACCCCGGTTAATCTTACTTTTTAGTTTTTAACCAACATTCAGATTTTGGTGAAACATTGTTCAAGCTTCCTCACTCAAATGATGCCAGTGGCTCTCATAGCCCCTTTGAAAATCACAGCATCTGGATTCACAGGATCCATAAACTAGTAATAGAAGCACTCTTTAACTCACCAGTTCCTTGTCAAATCAGTTGAAGCTTTTGATAGTTTTACTGATGGAAACATTGTTTATCGCTTACAAACTGTGAATAGTCAGACACAACAGACTGTGCTGTTAAACTCAAGAATGGCAGCTTGGTGGAGAAATACAGTTGATTTTGCTTTGGAAAGAGAACTGTGTTTGCATATCTACCTGTTTGTGCAAGGCTGTTCCAGTCAGTCAGGCACCTGTATGACATCAAACTGATGCACTGTCTGTAAACATGAGTCCTAATAATGCATCAAAGACTATCTTTGTAAGAGGTGAAAGGACACGCAAGCTTTCTTAGAGGATATTAGGAGTAAATGTATGTATGTGGATGGCTGGTTTAGCTCTACCAAACACATACGAGATATTAGAGTCTTATGGCTGAATCTTACATACATACAGTAGGTGTTACTTACCTTGCCATCAACTTTTGAAATATCTTTGATAATCTCTCAGCATTGTCCTTTTTTTTTTTTTTACTTTAGGGTTAATTTTAATTTTTTTTGTGTGTGGGCGCAGGCGAGTTGCTATTTCACACTGGGACTACAAGCCCTTGGGCATTGGCTTTGATGTAATATCATGTTTACTTAGTGACTATGGCGATGGAGTTGAAAAGTTTCAGGTTTTAACAAGTCATTATATATGTAGCTGTGAAAGATATTTAGTAATTTTTATGAAACAGAATGTCTCTCATTTATTAATCTGAGATGACCACATTTTGTACATTCTACAGAGTAGATATTAAACACAGTGATACTGGGTGACTACATGGTTCAGTTGTATCATGATCCAAGTCACTATTACTGAAAGAACTACTGATGAACCTTGTTTATCATAATGTCTCTAATGTGCTGATGAGGCCAACTCTATATGATGTTTAGACGTGTACCTGTCTTTTGAATTTTAAATATACTGAGAATGGCTATAATACAGAAAGTAAAAGAGTGACTAGTGTGAGTACTGGTCTTGTCATCGTAATATGTATCCTGTTGTACATTCAAAAAATTGTAATTGAAGTCTCACTGCTTAAAGTGTGGTTGTAAAAAAGTGGTTAGGTTGTTGCTTCATATGGATGACAGGTCAGTCAATCATGGATTCATGGATTACAATGGATTCCATTCATAGTCCAGTTTCACAGCTAAAAGTAGTATAAACATATCCATAGAAATTAAAAAAAAAAAAAAAAAAAAAACAACAATGTGCATGTGGCCTCATGACCATAGGTCAAAGTGAAATGAAAAATATCTTAAACACAAGAAATATGTTTCCAAAATAATGAAGTAATTTCAACTGAAAGCAAATAGGAGAAAATGAGCTTCAAGTGGATTAATGTGCTTTAAAAGCCCAAAAGTAAGATTAAATTATATTAAAGCCAACAGCACCTCATCATTAGATCTTTAACTGTAATTTACTCCCTTGCAGGGCCTGTGGTGTCCAGCCAGTTTCACTGTAAATATCTCTCCATTATATCATGAATAACAGCACAACCCCAGAAAATTCAAATAATTTCAGAATTTATTCTGGTCATAGAAAACATGACAATCAAAAGAGAGAGCAATGTCTGTGAACAACATCAACACACTATATACTACTGACACACAAGTGTAAAGTCAATGTGGCATCGCAGTGAACAAGTGAGGATACAGATTTATTAATATGTGGCTTTTATAGTATGTTCACATCAATATTCCTGTATTCAGAGTCTATCTCTTATTTCCTTACTGGGAAATAAGGGAAAACATTTTAGAGAATTTAGCATGCATTTTATATGCTCTTCATAGTTTAGTTCTACTTCTAGAGCAAACTCAACACTGAATGCCTGCAGTGCATCTCCTGCTAAGGGAAGCTACATTAATGTAACAGCGTACCAGTGTGAGAACAACTTCTTTTTTTTTTCTCATTATGCATTGACTTAAGCCAAATGTTGAAACAAACTGAAATGCCTCATAGTACTGTGAACTCAGCACCATTAAATAAAGAAACAATGCACAAATAGGTTCTCAAAGCCCTTGAACAAAAAACTTGAAATTAATAAACTATACACATTCAAACTACATTAGTGAGTGGCATGAAACTGATGTTTGTGAATTCACAGCTATAAGCACTAGACGTTTATGAACACAACTGGTAAATATAGGCATGCTAAAATATTACATCATACAGCAAAGGCATAGTTCTTAGGCACAGATAAATTGTTTTTACTTATTTCCCTTTAGCTCTGAACCTCCTCAGGGTTGCATTTAAGTACAGATACTTATTTACATTTTACATTTTTGATTCAAAAAATGTAAAATGTACCTGCTTTGTCATTAAATACTCCAGCTACATGTGAGTCATTGTATATAACAATCATTTGTTGACACTAACATCTATAGCTACAACAGTGGAAACAATGGCATTGTGATAATGAATACAATCATTTAAATTCAGAGGGTAGATTAAGGACCGTCATGTTGTTAGCAGCGCTTACTGGAGTTTCAGTGGTGCAAGGTTTGTATTAAAAGATTAAAAATTCAAGTTCACAGGTCAACCCAGAGAGTGCTGCTTCTTCAGGCTGTCTGAGCGCTTTACTCTCTCCTCAGGGGTCTTTCTGTACCAGCTCCTGAGAGGAAACAGCCAGTGTCATGCCATGATGACTTTAAAGACATCAGTTAAAGTTGAAATCATAGGTTCATGTACACTGTTGCTTTTAGCAAGAGGTGATTAAAATAGCTAGAATTACAGGTCATTATTAATGACTGATGTGCAAGTTAGGAAAGTATGGTCTGTGGAAAGTTTAATGCATAGCATCTGACATGAGTATTGGCAATGTTAATGAGGACAGGAGCAATAAGCCAATCAACATGAGTGTCTCTCCTCATAAATTGCACATCGCAATTAAGCATGACGACACAAGTACAAGTATAAACTCACCCCTGACGGTTCAGCTGGCCTGGGACAGGAGAATTTTGGCATTGGCTTGGCTTCAGGACTCTGAAAGGAAAAACAGCAATGTATTTAGAAAACTGATTTTCTCGGGGCAATGAACACAGAGAAAAAAACGTATGAAGCACACTACCAGAAAATGTTAAGCAAAAAATAAATTTAAAAAAGGTGAAGCAAAATCCCACAGCTGTGTTTAACACCTGTTGGTAGTTGGGCTTTTTGGCTTCTGCTGCATCTTCCTGGCCTGCGCAGGAGATTCACCAACTCTGAAGGAAATACACACAACAAAAACATTAATGTCTAAAGCCAGATCTCAGGGCTCTGTCCTCTTTCATTCTTACCTCTTTTTCCTGTCAAGAGACCTCTGTGTAGCAGCAGACAGAACCACTCTCTCCTTGGGGCACTTGGTTTTCTCCTGCAGGTTCGACACAATAAGGAAAGAACAGAGTTTATGACAGAAGTACTGACGTTAATGGCATAAGACAAAGCATGTTATAAGGCTTCCACAAGAAGGGACAGGCACAGGTCTGGATTTTTACCTCAGTAAACACTGCACAGATTGTTTTCAAGTTCATACTGAGATACAAGAGAGTGAAAATGTGTCTGAACTTTCCTCTCAGGTTTTTCTTGAAAAGAAGAGCAACAAATGTCACCTTCTTCTGATTAAATATGGCTGTGATTGATTATTGGCCTGTATTTTCAGGTTACCATGTCTCGCAGCCTCCTCTCTGTACGGAGCTCCCTGTCCTGCTGCAGCAATGCTAATCGATCCCCCAGAGGCATTTCAAAGAAGATGTCATGGATGTCATACAGGGCTGCACGTAACTGAGGGACAAAAGATATAGATGCATTTAATCAAAAAGAAAGACTGACCTTTGCTGTCTGTGGACAGTAACTACACATCCATACCTGGGCTTTAACTCTCTCCTGCAGGGAGAGATCTTGTGCTGAGAGGGTGCATTTCCTCTGTGGAGCTTCAGTCTGGAATGAACGGATGAACTCCTGTGTATCCTGTGGACACACACATATATAGTACACATTCAGAAACATACAGTTTTTCTCCCAGTCACTAACACAACTCATTAATTTATTTATTCAATAACTCCTATTACACTCACATTGGTGTTTTTGACAGATAAGTGTGTGTGTTTTTTTTATGTGTAATCTCACCACGATGGTCTGGCGCAAGTGTTTGACCTTCTCTGTTTTGAGCAGTCGGCGTGTGAGGAAGCCACGAGTGATGGCGCCAATTCGACAGAAAGCCCTCTGCTGCTCTGCTGTCAGAACCTGAAAATCACAACAAGGATGCAAAAAGATGGAAATGTGAGGACTGGAACACAGAGCGGTTTCTAAAAATAAAGGTCAGTCTAGTGTATAAACACACTTAGTCACGCCTGAATAACTTGGATCTGCTTGATACACTCTGCAAATGTTGGTTTTCATTCACCTACAATGTGATGGTACTCAGTTGAGGGATTAATTGCACATTATGTTAGCGGCAGAAGTCTACGAGGGTTCAGTCAACAAATTCACAAGCTGACATTTGGATTTGGCCACGCACTCACACATTCACTCTTGTCTTTTAGATTATACCCACCAGACTTTGCCTTGCTCGAGGTTTGCTAGCTGTCCAAGTGGGCCCCCACAGATAAGCTGGAGGCTGGACAGAAGGAGAGCACATGCTGGAACCGACAGGACTGGGAAAACCTGGAGAGAGTGACAAACAGATAATTTCAATTTAAACATACTGATAAAACAGGCACCATATGCACTGTACAGGCTCTTTAGTAGTTACTGCTGTTTTGCTGCAGTTAATCATGTGCCATCATTTCTATGCATAAGAAAACATTGCACATATATATCGTCCAGAACATCTCAGTATACAATAATATCTCTATAACTTTACTGAAAATAGTAAAAACAAATGTAAAATAGATAGATTCCATCATCTCTATTACAGTCTCAGATTAAATATGCTTTCTGCTTCTTCCTCCTGCCATAATTACTGACTGGCTCCGTGTATGGCTGTAATAACCGTAATAAAACTTATCAGGTCCTTTACTAAGATATATAACCACAGTACATCCATTATTGTCCTATCCTTAACTGAAATACAGTCCACTCACCTTTCACTCCACTATCTTTTTTTTATTTTTTATTTAGTTATTACAGAGTGTCAAAGTCCTGTTTTATTACAGTATTTAGTTACCATTTGATATTTATAGCTCTGATGGGGTTAAATTCCAAAATTATAGTTTTATCTTGTTTAAATATTTAATAAGTTAATGAACTACAATGCTCATCTGTCTCTGAGTATGCAGACTTTTGTCGCCACAAATTTAACACTCTCCAATACGGTAATAAGTGAGCATGGTGAAGTGGTACCTATACTGTGTCCGGGTGAATGCTCTGATGGCGTGTGGACAGGGCTTAGTCCTGGGCAGGAGGGGCTCACAACAGGACAGCTGTCACTCATAGACCTACGCTTCCACCCACAAGTGTCCCCACTCAGAGGCCGCACACAGCCCTGCTCCTTCAGCCTTCTCTCTGTCTCTTCAAGCTCCTAAACACATGCATGTACAAGTACACACATGCACACACACACACACACACACACATGTCACTACTTACTTATTTCATTCACGTGCACAATTTTAAAAAGAACATAAACCCACAAAGTACAACATTGTCTCTTTTGCTATGTAACAAACTTTTTCTGTCATCTACTTCTATGTACAATAGATATTATGTGATTCCATATGCTGACCAGACGGAGGCGCTGTTGCTCTTTCTCCTGCTCAGCCAGGAGCAGTGACATCTGCAAGGCATGCTCCTCCTCCAGACGCCTTTGCATGTCCTCTAGAGCCTGCGCTCGCCTCTGGGTCTCCTCTGGTGATGTGCACAAACAAACACATGTAAAAAAATGTCAAGGTTTTTATCACTTTCCTTCACTTTCTCTGTCTCTCTATCCTACAATAATTAACCTAAAAGCTGCAGTGGGAGAAACAGTGATCTCAGTGGAAATTACTAAAATTAACTGTAGATTTTAGTAAATACAGTATGAGAAAGACTCACCTGTGTTGCTGGCCTGTGTTTCAGGTGCATTTCTAAGGACTGCTGGTGTGATCCTTCCGTTGTTTGGCCCCTGGGGATCGTCAGGCTCCACCCTAAGTGTGACCTGAGGCAAGTCAGGAGTCACACGAGGCCTCAGCAGAGATGGTGAAGGATTCTCTACCTCATACGACTGGTTTAAAGGGGCTGCAGGGGTGCGCCGACTTGGAGCCAACCATGTAACTCCTGCCATGAAGCGAGGCACCCTTTCCTGGCTGCGGTCTATGTGCTCAGCTCCAGAGGGGTAGGTGTTCAGCTGGCTGTCCAGGGTGTGGCAGCGCCGGCGAAAACCTGCAGCCAGGTGGTCATGGTGTCCCATCGGGGTGGGCACTGAGGCACTAATGGGGCTACAGGCCTCGTGCACTGGACTGGTTCCACAGTGACTGGATCGACGATTGCCACTCCTGCTAGCACCTTCATTCCCCACTGAGCCCCAGTGACCGGAGGACTTTATGGCTCCTGCAAGAGCTTCTCCCCAATCTGCCATGCTCGCACCTTCCCCTGACCGTCCTGGGCTTCGGGGGATAAGGTCTGCTGGGCCAATCGGAAATGAAATATGAATGTTGCCCGTAGATACTGGGCGTGGTCTGCGTCTCCGTGCACGGGGACTAATGCCAGACTCAGGACTGGGGAGACGAACGTATCGGTCAGGTAGAGTAGGTGAGAGGCAGCCAGACTGTTGGACACTGGGGTCATACAGAGTTTGGTGCTGGATCTGAGGTGTGCCAATAGGACTATGATGCAGACTGAATCCAAATTCAATGCCCGTGTCCCCCACAGGACTACAGCTCTTATTCTCCTTGTCAGAAACCACCTCAGATGGGGTGACTGTGTGGACAACTTTTGACCCCTGCTGACTCTGCTCTCTCTTCACATAATCTCTTGATCTCTTAAGAAGGCTGTCCAAACTAATGTCCTCTTCCTCCTCCTCCTCTTCCTCATCACTTTTCTCTTCTTCGTCCACCTTCACTTCCTCCACTGCCTTGAAGCCATTGAGGGTGGGGGTCTCAGAGCAGGGAGTGGCAGGTCGATCATTTGTCTGAAGCTCACATCCAGGGTCTCTGGGAAGTCCAGGTGAGTCAGTGACCAGGGTGTAGCCACTGACTGTCGCAGATTTAGAAACTGGCAGCTTGTCAACCTCTTCACTCTGTAGCTTCTGTGTGTGTGTCTGTGCAAAGATAATATGTGATGATGATGAATCATCAAATAATTGCAACAATGAGGAACGACCAGCTGATTGTATTATTTGCCCTATTTCACCAAAACTGAATTGGTATAAAGCAGTTCATTCATTTCCCTGACATATAAACAATAACA
This sequence comes from Lates japonicus, assembly GCA_033238685.1. Taxonomy (NCBI): domain Eukaryota; kingdom Metazoa; phylum Chordata; class Actinopteri; family Centropomidae; genus Lates; species Lates japonicus. Next base: position 209,431 of record BRZM01000169.1, on the reverse strand, counting down.
GAGGAAAATATCAGATAGTCCAGTGTTGGTTCTTAACTAAATGTCAGGTCCCTAAACTAAAAAGTCATGAGTCAAGACACTGAATGTTTGCATGGTATTTTTCCACTCCTGTCATCACCTGAGACTCTTGTAGTGAAACAGCTGACATTTATCCAAGTGTTTTAATGAACACATCAGTCTGGATTGTTGATGTTTTTTCAGTAAAATGCATTTATACCAGACCAATCAGGTTGATTCAAAGACCTGAAATTTCATTACTAGAGCGGATTTGCAAGTGGACAATATTGCTACGGATGTCGAGTTGACAAAACAGGGCCATCATCAGGTAAAAATAGCACAGCCTACTGGAGAAAGTGTTGAGTCAGACAACTTGTATTCAAGGCTGCAAATGTCACTAGAGATTCTGGGACAGCCTGTAATTCAGTTTTTGTGCTATATTGTGGGACTGACACACAGACCTATTTCATATTAACTTTTAGATGATACTTTCAAATAAAGTGATATAATGTTTTATTTTCTGAACAGACAGTAATAATTCATTCATAAAAGTCATTTCATAAAACATGTAAAATTTCTTTTTCCACTGGATCCCCCTACCAGACCACAACCAGGCCTGTGACCAGGACCATACTGTGCTACTGACCTGAGCTTGATCCAGAATGTCCTGAACTCGGGCCAAAAGCTTGTTCCTCTGCTGGTTCTGCCTGTCCAGCTCCTGCTGGACTGCTCTCTGTCTGTGGCCGCACATCTCCCTGCGCTGCTCTGCACTCAACTGGGAAAGGAACATATACACTACTCACAGATTCAACCTGTACCTTTTGAGCTAAAATTTCCCACCCCACAGACTCACTCACAATGTCATGCACATGAGAAGAGACTGGTCAAGAACTCTTTCTGATGTGGTTTCCAAAATACAAAATGTATTTAATTATATTTTTTCTGTTACTAGTAACACATTCACATTTATTCCAGTACATGTTTGTGTCTTGTTTGTTTGTGCAGGAAAGAAATCTTCCGCTGGCCTCTCACTGGCCTCTCCACCACCTGGCTATTCCTGAAAACTAATTTTGTAGCAGCAGTCACTGGCAGATGGATTCTCCTGACTAACATCAAACAGCCTCGATGTTCCATCATCATCAATTATCTCCTGTCTCTTCCCGATGCCAACTGCTGATCTAATTGGGACTAGTCAGTCCACGTGTTTAAGCTACATCATGTAGGTCTCACAAAGAGATAAGTGTTTTTCTCTGAATGTTACCTTTAATTTAATTTAAACTGTGTGACTTTGTACAGTATCTCTCTGCACATCTGTGTTTTATGGCAGAAATCTGTATCATAACATCCCTCTCATTGTTACCGTACCTGAAAAGTATAATCCATGCTTCCTGTTGCTATGCATCATAGAGATACACAACAACAGGATAGCAGCAGATATACAGACTCTCTAGGGAAACCAACCAAACATTTTGTCAGTAAAAAGCAGAGCCATCTTAGTAGCAGCAAATTACTTGCTCTGGATATCAAACCACCTGGAAACCTCTTAAGTTGATATGGCTTCTGTCTACTTTTGATGAATAAGCTTCATAATAATGGTTTGGCCAAATCTTGTGTTGTCCCTTTGCCTGTTTATTTCCTCCTTACCAGTGGCGAAAGCACAGCTCTTCCATGAAAGCAGATGACAGAGCGAGCCTTCAGGGAACACAGAGGCTTGCATGTCGTCTTCTTGAATTTCCCCTCCTCCTGCAGTATGGCCAAACTCCGCAGGCAGAACTCCTCATAGCTTTCCATCTCTGGACACCCACACATCCACACTCTGAATAGGAGACACACACCATGTATCCTCGTCACCCAGCTGTTAAATTAAACGGAGAGTGTTGAATTAGATGGGCACCCACAAGTCAGTGGACATGAGAGCTCGAACTGCCCTGGGTGTGGATCACTGGAGGAATCCATCTGGGATCATAAGTGGGAGAGCAGGATAAATCGCCTCCAACAAAAGAGGCTCTGTCTGCCCTTGTGTTTTTATCACACTCATCACATTCCTGCCATTCCTTTCTATCAGACCTTGCTGATGACTGACTTCCATTTCCGTGTCTCATGGAAATGGATGGAACAGTCAATCAATACAGTTTCTATTTCTGAAATGTCTATCAGCAAATACATAGTAAGTCCATGCAGAGACAGGTAGTGTAACACAGGGCGTTAGCCTAAGCGCACAGATGTTGTATAGATGAAATTATACGGTGTTTTTTTTTTTTTTTTTTTACTATTATTATCAAAACTGCTTTCTGATAGGTGCTGTCACAACGCAGTCTATTAATATATTAAAATTAACATCAATCGGTTATATTTTAATTCAACCCGGTGTCCTTACGATGCTGCCAGTATAATCCAGTGGTCTGCAGTCGCCTAATTATCACAGTAGCTACCCCACATTGATTGATCACAGCCTAGTGACAGCACGTAGAGGTGGGAGTCATTTTCTTTTTGTGCCCAGCTATTACAGAACAAGCTTTATACCGGCAGATTTGAAGGTGTATTCTAGGAAATACTCGATTTTACGGTTTCTTTTAAGCCAGAAAGACGCTTTAGTACAGCTCTACCTTGGTAGAATGACAGTTTATAAACCCGTTGCTATTACTCGTTGCCATTTTCTTACCTTCACAGTGTAGAACAAGTGATTTCTCCTTTCCTTTTTCCCGATGGTGAGTGTTAGACACTGACAAATGTCGCAGGGAGGCAACAGAGTGGCGGCTATAACGTGGACCTTATATTTCCCCTCTCAATCTCTGGTTGCCCATCACCTTCATCATCCTCATTTTCAACTCTTCCGGGCTCCAACAGCGCCTCCTAGCAACAGCACGCGGGCCACGTTCCAATAAGATCTACGTTACCTGTTCACGTCGCCTTCCCGGAAGATTCCATCGTCATCGATTTCATTCACGCGCGGATAAAGAAATAATTCTAGAATATTCTAAAGAATTATTTCTTCGACTGCTGTGACCACGCCTGGCGGGAAAAGGTTTATGCGGAAACTAGAGAGAAAAGCATTGAAGGGTGAAACGGTAAGAAAAATGGAACGAGATCTTTTACATCGTACCATTACCATTTCCATCGAAAATCACCCCATTTGTGACAGATTAAAAAGGTAACGCTTTACTTTAAGTCCCCCTTATTCACATTTTATGTTTACTGTTTACTGTATTTTTTGTTATACTGTGTAAACATTTCAATTATAACACACTGTAATGTAGTTGTAAGTGACTATAATTACATTTTTGAATTTTGTTGTAATGTTATTCATACTTAAACTTTTTTAAGGATGTGAATTCTACCCATTAAATTATTTTCTTGTGTTATACTTTGATGGCTTCCCTTTTTCTTTTCTTTTTTAAAGAAACAGATAGACCCAATAATGTGAACGATATATCATCTTTGATTGATTTATTAGTTTTAGACATGTTACAAGTGCCTATAAATTGGGACGGTTTTAACAGTTGAGTATTTAATCAATTTTGCAAATATTTATTTTTTAAGACTGATGGATTACCAACTGGGTAAACTGGACCCCAGTCTCCCAGGTCCCATGTTTAGTCCAGTCAACTAAGGTGGGTCTTGCATTAATAGGCAATTTTGTTTCTCTGTTTTGTAGAGGAGCCTGATGTCTAGATCAAATCTTTATTGTTTTCATATTATGTTGTGGTTACATAATGTGTTAATCTATATCAGACATGACCTATATCATTTGTTAATTGTTGGACTAAGGGATCTTTTGGCTGCTGATACACCACTGCCCTGACACACAGTGTGTTCTACAATGGGAAAATATTTCCCCTATTTAATTGTAAAAATATATTACAGATGCTACCTGCATTTTACATTGCTGAAAGTTGAAGCCTTCTGCAGATATACCCACCATTAAAAATCTTTCAATGATGTCTTTATTATAATGACACTCAAAAATACAGTATCATGACAACAAGCAATCACAGATTCAGTAGCAAGCAAAATGATGTTTTCACAACTCATCTCTTGAGTGCACAGGTGGACCTGAACGTCTAGGCTGAGCAATGCGCACGTTTTCCTTGTTGTCCTGAAGCAGAGCGTCAATGTCATTGTCTGTAAAACTGGTTTTGGAAACCTGTCACAAGAGTTAAACAATGTTAGTTCTCACGGGAGCAATTTAGTCTAATCAGATAGATATTTATGTTTATACTTTAACATTACCCACAGCCTACCTCAAAAGATTGGCGTTTCACCCCTATGCATGCTGGGGACTGCTCATAGCACAGGACTATCTCCAGATTCTTTGGTTCTTTATTCACCAAAGCTGCATGAAACTGGGCATAATAAGAATCTGGATAGGGATTCAAGAATAGAGCATTAATTAGACTGTAAAGATTAAATTACTCTGTAAACCCAGTGCTGTTTCATCCTGACCTTACCTAACAAATGATTGCAGGAGGAGGTCAATTTGTCCTTAGTGATATGATCATGTTTGTAGGACAGCAGTTTCTGACACACACCCCCACTGATGAGGTTCTCAACTACTGTCTGTCTGCTCTCAGCTGGGGCTTCCTTCATGGCTTTCTCAATCTCTGGAGGGCAGAATGCATATGTTTTTATTTACTATCTATATCTTAAAGAAAATACAAAGTCATATGAGAAACATGTAGCAGGCAGGCAAGTTGAATAGTTATCCACCATACCTCGAGCTGCTGTTAGACAACTTTCACAGTAGGTGTCTGTAAAAAAGAGAGCAGTCAAAAGGCTAGAGCCACAATCCAACAGAAACCAAGAATAGCCAAACAACAAATACTATTATGACTGGTTAAACCAAGCTAACACTGTTGTGATGTTTCATTTACTTACAGCGATCCATATCTTTAGGCTGCACAGGAAGAAGGTAGCACACAAATGTTACAAAAATTACGATTCTCATAGTTAATAAATGTAGACCAAACATGTACACTGTGAACAGCTTTCTACACACTAGAAAGAGATGAACAGTCAGAGCACAAGTTAAAATCATCTTCTCTTTCACATAATGTGGTCACGTGATCTCAGGGACAATAGGATCACATCACCGTCATTCCACAAATGACAGGTGTCCAGTTTTTCAGGTTTCCTCTGACTGCCTAAAAATACTGCTAAGACACTGAGCGGTTGTTGGTCTTTGAACAGGGGTCTCAAAGTACTGTGAACACCCATTTTACCACTGCACATCATCTTTCACAGTCTTGACAGACACATAGAATAAAACAAGCAGACTTAAGAGACAGTATTTCTAATATTAGGAAAGAAAACATATGGGAAAATATATAGAACAGCAGTTGACACACACTTGAACCTCGTTTGCAATTCAAGGTTTTTTTCTTTTTTTTAAAGAGCAGGTAGAACAGGTAACAAAACAAGCAGAACAAAAAAATCTGTTCTCATATGGTAACTAATCTTGGTGAAATAAGCCAAACCAATAAAATAAGGGGGGGAAAGACAAAAGAAAAAACAGGCACAAAGTATAAATAAAATACCACATAAATACAATGTAAATGGGGCAACATATTTTCATCATAAATAAGTGGTAATAGTTTCTATTGTGTTTCTTTCTTTATATATGGTAAAAAGTGGGACCAAACTTCATAAAGCCTTTCATAGAGTCTTTTTAATTATTAGTTCTTGCAATTAAAGATTCAAAAACTTTGGGATAATACTTGTGTATAATTCTGTAATTTAATGAGTAGATTACTGCCAGTTACAGTAATTTGTTGCATGTAATCAAAGGAAAACTGTAGATTTGTTTTTAGCACTGAGATATTCTAAGCATGAACATGATCAAGGTTGAGTTGCAAATAAGAGAGTCAGGATATCAATTTTCTTCAGTGCTTTATTTCTCTCAAGTAATGAAATTCATATTAATGTTAACTTTTCTAAAACTTTTTATCAACCTGTCAAGTTAGGAAACAAAGTCCTTGCCTTCTTTTTTCTACTTTCTTTGTCTTCTACTCTTTATTATTTGTAGTAGTAGTAGTAATAGTAGTTGTAGTGGTTTAGATTTTTTTTTAGTTAGTTGTCGTTTTTGTCAATGGCCACTAAGCGGCGCTGTCTTATATGGAAAGCCAGTTTCACGGCGTTTTGACAGGTTCCATATATGGTCATTTTTACCATATAAGGACTAACGCATGTGACGCTGTGGTCACAACGGAAAATATGACCGTGTGCGGGAAAGGCGAACGTTGGAGCAAGGTCCTCTTTTACAGGGGAGTGAATGTGCAACTGTTTGTTAAGCTTTAACCAGCTTGGATGTAACTGTCTACAGTATAAACCAATTTGCCAGTCAGTAGCGTTTACCCTCAACAGTCCGCAGTCGGAGTCAACATGTGAGTGGTCTAAACTTTTGTGTTGATAATTGTGACAATTAAATTCACGTGCGGTATCTCGAACTGTCACGAGAGGCTACATGTTTTCCAGTGTTGCACTTTGTGATAGTATCCTTATCGTTTACCGCATTTTTGGGGAGCACGTACGTGTTGTATCTTCTTTGAGTTTTTGTGCTGTAGGAGTCTTCAGAGGTTTTACTGTTAAGAAGCATATGAACATAAAGGAGAAGGCTAAAGACTAACTTGAGCATTTGTTTTCCTGACGAGTGCAGTAGCAAGAGGCGAGGTAGGCTACTTCTTAAATCTAAATAATGGTCATTTTGGAGAGATTGTCTATGAATTAGTGGAACACACCACTTCTACTAACTGCAGTAATGAGGTGGGTTAAAATCAAGTGCAGGCAGTCATATTTTAACTGACACCTCCTGCCTGCTGTAGCTATTTCCTTGAACTTCACATCAGTGAAGGAAGAGCATCCATGCGAGGCGAGGGGCTTCATCCCTTCTCACTTCCGTTTTTGCAAAAATCCGTCCGCGCATTTCAGGGTCGCCTATGTGCTTTATTTTCTTCAGCATGCACGTGTGTATATGTAAACGGTGATTAGGACTGTCCTGCCTGCATTTACACCATTACCTACTGTTTTGCATGTGGAAAATGTTTCCCTCGGTCACTGGCTGTTCCAGACACAGAGGACCGGCTTGAAGAAGGGGGGTATTGTTAAGGTCAAACAGCATGAGAGATAATAAATGGCAACGTTTTGATAGAGGTCTTATCTAGACCAAAGCAGGGTGTGAACAATCATATTGTTTACTCTTTGGCGGAGGGACAGCCCGCCTTCTGCCGTTGACGTCCAAAGGTCCCATTTGAGATTGGATTCAAAGTCCATCTAAGTGAAGTGTACAGACTGCCGTCCAGCAGGTGGCGCCTCACCCAATACCCTATGTACCCTCAGTTCAATTATAGAATTTAGATTTAGGTATCAATAATATCTTTTTATGCCTGTGTGGGAAAAAAAAATCTCTTTCAGCTGCAGGCATCAGATGTCAGTAATAGAATACACCTAAAAATTGTATTTAACTACAAAACTTGAGTATAAATGTACTTACTCTCCTTCTTTTGCTCTCTTTTTTGTCATTCTTTCTCTATTTTGCAATTTAGCCGTTGTTATTTCTTTCAGCTCTGAACATGACTGTTGCATACTGTCCAAGTTTCACCACATCCACATTTTTAGGGTTTAAGGATAGAGTGTGTCCTGTGTGGTACAGATTGTCAGGCCCTCTGAGGCAACATGAATTAACTTGGCTTGTCCAGGTCTTTCTGGGAAACAGTATTTGTCTGGGTAGTTTCCCCCCCCCCCCAGTATTTGTTTGTCACAGGCCAAATGTAGAGGTAATGAGGGTCTTAGCAGTGCGATTATTCTCGATCCGGATTTGACCATAAAGGGGATTGTTTGTTTGATTTTGGCAAAATTATTAGCCTATTGGTAGTGAGTTTGAATCTGCCTGCAGTGTTTTAGTAATATTTATTTATACATTACCTGTGTGGGTTACCATTGAATGGATTTATGCCAGCAGCTGTCTGGTAATATTTTCAGTTCCTTTTATCTTTTGGCCAAAAATGAAGCACTGTGTTAAAGAGAAAAGAAGCTTTGGGCACAGCATGTTCTGCAGCCTGTACTACCAGAGCCTGATGAAGTGCTGAGTGAAACATTTTGCTCTTGTCGATGTTAATAGAAGATCCCTGATCGACTTATTCATATTCCACATACATCTTGCATTTCCATGATATCAAGCACTGATGATCAGTGGTCTGGCCTTTTCTGTCCTCTCTCTTGTAAACTCTTTACCTGTTCCAGCAGCAGACTGTAGGGCCCAGTTTCCAGTGTGAGCACTTCTGTAATATGAATGTAAAGCTGGGTGTACCTGCAAAACAGCGAGTGTGCTCATTGGACTTTTGTTGGGAAAAAAATGGTTAAATAATAATGGTACACTTTCTCAGCGCTTTGTCTTGGATCCACACTTTTTCATTAAAAAAAAATCCTTATCTAATGCATTTCCAGGTTTCTAACAGGAGATTTGTTAATGTGATAGTTGGTAAATTGAAAACAGGATGGGGTAGCTGGCACACAGTGGTCTTCTGTCTTACTCTGGCAACAAAAGGAAATCCTGGATTATCGGTCAACACTTGCAGACTGTTTTGAGTGATATAAGCAATGCATTACTCAATGTTTTTGTTTCCTAATTAACACATTTGTGAGCTGTGTTCATACATCTTTCATTGTGTTGTTTCACTCGACTTGACATCACTTTCACTGACTGAATACATTGGGATAACACTGTAATGACATTTTCCATTAAATTAGAGCAATAGTTTATCGGCCAAATCCCACCTTAAAATGAATGTTGCAACAATACTGATGCCAGGTCTTCCTCTTACTGCACTCTAAGGATTAGATGTGGCATGTTTTTTTCAGTGTTTAATGGAGCACAAACTAAATAAGGCCATAGCTAAAACTGAGGCCAGTGTCCTCTATTTTGTATTTATTTTTGAGAACTGGGGCGGTTTAGTGTACAGAGGAGAGTATATGAGAAATATCAAATCATTCCAATTATTTTACAGACTTTTCTTTTTGAGTCTGGTCAGAAGTTTCTGTGCGATAGGTTTGCCTCAGGTGGATTTGAATTTTGAGCAAAAACAGAAATTAAATAATAGAAGAGTGTGTGTGTGTGTGTGTGTGTGTATATATATATATATATATATATATATATATACATACATACATACATATATATAGTATGAAAAATAAATGAACCCTCATGTTTTCATTGGTAGAAGTACACTGGGGAGCTGTGTCGTCAACTACTTAATTACAATGCAATAATAATAGTAATAACGTCGCTCATGACGCCAGAAATGTCTTTTATAGTTGTTTGTGGTGACAGATGTGATGCAGGAACCTTCAGTATCGGTTGAACCCTCCGGGGGTTCAATGTCAACTTAAACAATAATGTGATTCCTCTCAGTGCGCGGAGCTCTAGCAGCAGTCCTATACATGCAGTTGCAGCAGTGCTGTTTTCCTCCAATAGATTTAAAGTGTGCGCCCTGGCCGACAATAGAGGGTCTGGGAGTGGGAGGATCAGCTCGGCAGCGATCCTTCTGGCTTTGTTACGCCCGGGAAGCCATTTTGGAAATCTGCTTGTTGTGCACTAGCATAACACTCACTAGCTACTTGCAAACTTTTGGATCTTTCTATTAGGAAAAATAACGTTTAGGGTCTGTGGGTCCGCAGTGATTTATAACCTTTGGGTTTCCGTGCGTCGGGATGCTGGCGGAAGTTTGCGCATCTCCCGTGACAGTAATGTGTGGATCTTGTTCCTCTGGATTACGCTCTTAAAGAATAACAACATACATGGACTCTAACCACGCGGGCAAGTTTACATACGGCAACAAATTACAGCCTCTAGGTTAATATAGCTATAATTTTCATGTTGTGAATTAGGATTTATCAGGATTTATTTAATGTTTGCTGAGCTCCTTTACCCACAGCTGTTTTGACAGCGAACGCAATCTCCAGGCCTTATTTTTAAATAGTGATTTTCACAGATTTACGATATTACCTGACATTTAATGCGTTATTACACATTAAAGAAGCCAGTGAGTGCGTGTTTTAACTTGTAAATGTCGGATGCACCTGTATGGTAAGAAATGGGAATAGTGCGTCGTTGCACAAGCCTGTAAGTCAGAGAGTGACGGCGTTGACTAAATACATGGCGTCTAAATTTAGCACCGGGCAATGTGAGAATGTATCGGCTTATATGTCATTTGGCCGGACATTATGTGCAGTTATTATTAAACTAAATACGTGTTTCAGTCGGCACCAGTATGAGACACAGTTTTGACAGTAGGTGGACTATAGTCACAGTTGTTTGCCCTCGCTCGTCGCAGGTGGTTTGCGTAGAGGAGCCAGCAAATCAAACGTGTGTGGTGAAATACAGGACTGTGGGAAAATGTGTCACTGTGTAGCATGTTTAGACTGTAGCTGTGTGTTTGTGCTGTGTCCTCATGGTCTGTTACTGTTTAGCCTGTCTCCTAAATGAAGAGCTCAAGCGTCACATGCTATAATATCGCAAAAAAGAGAAACAATTCAGTCATGTGCTAAAATAAAAGCTGCAGAACATACAGCAAATTGCTCTTTATTGAGGACATGTGGTGAGACTACAGTCCAATTAGGTTGGGATGGTGAGCAGTGCTCTCTCTTATTCTCAGTCCATTCTGCAGTAGTTCTAGCTCAGCTGATGCACTGTAGGAGGTTGGTATTACATTTTGGGAGTGCACACATTTTGAGCACTTGTATCAGGATTCATTGCACCAGTTGACAAGTTTAAAAAAAAAAAAAAAACTAATCCCAGCTGAGTTAAAGCAGTGCTCATGGCTTTTGGATATTTGTTTCCGTTTATCCCTCTTTTCGGCTGGATGTGGATTTAAAACGTGATTAAGATTATTATAGAGATTTTGGTGGTAGGTTTTAGGAAAAGCCATCTGTTTTGTTTTTTTGTGCTGCTCCTTCTTTGCATCATCTCTCTGTTTTGAATGAATTGCTGAGTAGAAGTTGGAGGAGGAGTTCCTTTTTTGCTCATGATAAGTGAGGAAGTTTTGGTCACATGGAAAGAGTGGTATGCAGCATGGCTCACGGCTTGTTAGGACCACATATGTAAAATCAAACTGCCAGCCACAGTTATTACATTCTTGATATTACATAGAGAGAGAGTTAAACTTTCGTATGAACTGGCTATAATCACCTCATGTAAACCTGCATTTCCAATACTGGCTGTTTTTCAATTGTATGATTTTGGGAGGATGTAGTTTGTGGTGTTGTTGAACTACAGTGCATTACACAGAGGTGTTTTTGTTATTCAACCCACATTCACTGATGTACAAGGGGTGGAATAAATAAAAGAAACCCCTGTCAGTATAACCCAGTGTAATTCAACAGCATTACAAACTGCAGCCTCAAAAAAGGCAGAAGGTTGAATCGGCACCTCTCTAGGACAGTTTCATCAAAAACTGAACACTATAACCTTCGTGAAGGTAGGATTATTACTGGACTGTTGTATTAGGCTGGATAGGTGTACCTAATAAACTGGCCAATAAACTGAGTCTATTATGGTAACCTAGTATTTACACAGCCTGTTACAAAGTAGGTTTTACGATGAGATGCTCAACCCTCAGGCTAGTTGTTTCCCGCCCATTGCCTAAAACTCAGCTCCACCCCTTGCTGTTTTACTTCGTTTCATAATACTGCCTTCTCTCTGTGTGGAGCTTACCCAAGCAGTCACTGTAGGAGTAGCTGTCGTTGTGAGGAGTCTGCTTAATACAAAGGAGAGAGAGGATCGTCCTGTCTCTACCAGCCATTCCTATCAGTTGCCTCCTGTTTTCCGACCGGGAGAGAAGAGACAAGTCATTCATTACAGCTCCACTGGCGTCTGTGGCCTCCGTCAACTACCGGCCAGAGCCAACATGCAGGAAGAGGTCGGCCAGCTCTCATCCACAGTAGCATTGTTGTGTTCCTGGGGAAAGGGAATGTCCAGCGGCTCTCATTAGGGCCTGCTGGGCTTTCTGACATGGTTGTACAGTGTAGCAGTAACTGGTTGTTGTGTTTTCTTGGAGAGCAGCCCAGTGAATAGCGCTAGAATTGATTCAGGTAGAGGCAGGGAATTTGCCAGTGCTGTATTGTATTTAATGTGTAGATGCGGCTCTGAATTTGTTTTTAAAATACAGCTGCACAGTGACAGAACTTATGCTCAGTAGCAGAAATATGTCTGCAAGAGACAGGCTGAACAAGGCAGTGCATGCATTTTTTTGAGTGTGTATGGACGTTAGTTTATGTTCTCTGCGTTCCATCATGTCAGCTTTGGCTTAAAGAATCCTATTCTTTGCATCCTGACTCTTGCAGTCTAAACACAGAAGAATGACCATGGATTTTTCACAACTGCACACATACACACCGCCACAGTGTGCTCCAGAGAACACCGGCTATACCTACTCTCTCAGGTGAGATCTCAGTACTGTGCTGCTGTACACTGACTGCAGCATCCAACAGTCAGACCTGTGGCATTTCACTTACACCCTGCTTGTCATTTATGACTCCAGGCAACCTCAGAATGAGATCCTGCTGCTGCATTTTAATCAGTTAAGGCTTTGCAGGTTTAGCATCAACTTGCTACTTCATATTCCATTTACTCTTGGTTTTCCCTAAACAGAGTTTGCTATTGAGTGCTGTTAACCTTAATACTATTATGATAACTGTTGTCAGTTCACACATGTTATTATGAGAATATAATATACAATAATTTCTACTCTGCCAAATGATTCCAAAGGTTGTTTTATATTCATTACTTTTGTGGTGGTTTTCTGTTTCCTGTCTAAAGACAGAATCTTCAGGAGCAATGACTCAACTATATTGTTTTTAGGATGCAGCTTTCCTTGATAGTCGAGCCCTGTTTCTCTCAGCTGAGTCAGAACTGTAATTACACAGATTGGATTTGCAATTAATTTTGCAATAGGCAGTTACAGAATGAAATGTATTTACTTTTGACAGCATTGTTATTTCTTAACTTTTAGAGATTTTGTAAATCAATTTACTCTGTTCTCTAAAAAAAATCCTGTGGTTGTGGTTTTGATGACTCAGCCTCATGATTCAATTGGTATGTGTTTCTGTGCTTAGAGGGGAATTGGGGAGGCTTGCACAGGGTAAAAACGGAGCAAGTACCCTAGATTTCTTCATACATACTTTTACTATATTGTCGAATCAAGTTGCCTGTGCCAACCTCACCCTCTGCGAGCCTCATCCATGCATTGTTTCTTGTGCACCTCATCATCACACCGTAGGTGTGGTCGACACTTCACCAGGAAGGTCTGTGCATGTGGTGGAATGTTGCTGTCTCCAGTGCTGTCACTGTTGATGTCGGCAGCTTTCAGTACAGAGAAAGGCATTTGGGCGTGTAGGTCAGAAAATTAAATATCACCTTACCCCATGCTTAACTCACTTTCTTACTTTAGGGAAAAGAAGAGTTATTGCGTGACTTCTGTGAGCAGGGGCCTCCCATCGTTTAGGTGAAAGTATGAATGTGTCTCATTAAAAAAAAAAAAAAATCAAGTTTGAACAAAGACCTCTCATTAGGTTTATAGCTGTCTTGCAGAAATGCAAAGCACATTGTGAAAAGTGCAGTCAGTGGGCCCTCAGTACTTAGTGCTCTTTCCCATCCAGCTGAAAAAGTTCAGGCTGCAGTCTCTTTAAGTAATTATGTCACAGTATGTGACAGTTGTATCAGTTTTCTTCTCTATTTAATGTGTCAGCAGGTCCTATATTTTTATAGGTTGTGCGTATGGCTTTTATGCATAATGGGAATGTGCCTGTTGGGTGTTTTTAATGTTGACATCTAGAATAGAAGAACCTGCAGTTCATGTTGTATCATAGTATAAATGGGGAAAAAACACTTAATACTCTCATAATCTCAGGCCAGCTTTGTTGCACACAAAGTGCATTTCAGCTATGTGAGATCCAGTTCTAGTAACTAGACTTATGAGTCACTGTGGACTGAGGCAAAGTGAGATGAATGCACAAAAGCTTGTTTGACACTGGGCTGGAATCTGCCAGGTAGACTGAAAGGCTGGAACAAGCTAATCGTGTCCCTTTGAATGCAGTCAGCTGAGAAGCTATTAATGAACCTCACAGTCACAACCATGGCCCTGATCCCAGGATTAGACTAATAGTTTATGCCTCTTGACTAGCTGGTTGAGAGATCTGTGGTTTTTATTAGCCTGTGTCTACTGCAGCTGAGAGGCTAATGAATTCTCACAAACTTGATGGAATTTAAATGAGTAAGCTGAAGGAATTTATATGTCTGTGTCTCAGCTTACAGTGAGCTACTGCCTAGTCACAGTCTACAGTAAATGTTATATTTGCTTCTTTTTCAATGTTCAGAAATATCAACCCTTCACAGAGTCTGAGAGCTGATTGCGTTGAGACTTCAGATGGTGTCGGTACATTGGATGTGTGTATGGCCTACAGCAGTGCAGAGAAAGACAGAGTCAGGTGACAGAAACCGTTGGCCCATCTGTTGTCAAAACTCAAAAGAGCAGCGACAAGTTCTGTAGCACTGAATGGTTGAAGAGAAAGAGGGAAAGGAGGCCAGCCAATCACGTTATGTTTCCGTCCACACTCAGAGCTCTTTGGACGCTCCCACATACCAGGGAGAGGCCATTACAACCTGGACCACCAACCTGGTGTTAATTTAATCAGTACTGTGCATACAGTGGAGGGAAATGCTTTTATTAATAGATTTATAACCTAACTAGGTTTATATTGGTGAATTGGGAGATTTCTGTGCTCTCTCACTTCCTCACAGTTGCTCTCACTTTAGTCTTTACTGGTCTGATTCAGTGAATTCAGCTCAGGAGGCTGCAAGGTTTCACCCCATATTCTCTTATAGGTGCCTCAGTGAAGAGGGTGGAGAGAGATGCTGAAATAGATGGAAATATTATCATTTGAATGTATGTGTAACCTCCATAATTTCTCATATTTACACATACAAGCTCACTGATAATACCTCTAATGGACAAAAAATGTCTTTAAAAGAAGTACTGCATTGATAAAGTTTTGTGATTTGTTTTGTGATTTGCATCAGTGGTGCATATGTTCTTGACACCCTGCAGTTGAGTATTGAGCTGTACCACAGGCTGAGTACACCCATGTCCTCACAGAAAGCAGGTGGGTGTGCTGTGCATTGACTTGTGCAGATCTTTCATATTTTATGCTGGTGGAAGTGGGTCACTGGGGCTGGGGCCTCTGGTTGATATGCTTTTTTTCCCCCTCACAAGTGATTGCTGAACTGTGACAGTAGTAAGCAGCAGCAGTGATCGAGTTATCTGATACTGTATATGGCTGACTGAATAGCAGCAGCTGATAACTCATGTAAAAGACTTTTTTTTAAATTGTGGAGGAGATAAAACATAAAAACACAACCTCCTCACCCCGAAACTGCAGTTTTACTGAGACTGATTTAAAATATATTAAATATATAAAATGTATTTTTATAACTGACTTAAGCATCAATCTAGAAGAATACATGAAATGTAGTTGGTGCTCTCACATTTGTACAAAGAAGTTGTGCTCTGCAAGGCAAGGTTCAGGGGCTCTAGCTGAGTGCACTGAGTGCCAGCTGGACAGTTGTTGTTCACGCTGCTGTCACAGTTGTTTTGACATCTGGTCTGATTGCGTTGCAGTGCATGCACCACTGGTCAAGTGCCAAGCAAATGACAGAAGCTAGATTTTGGAAAGTCAGTCTCTGACATTAATTGTGAGGGTTTAATTTCAGACAATGCAAGAATTATTGTTTTTCAAGCCATTACTGCCGCAATTAAAATGTCCCTGACAAATTGAAAAAAAAAAAAAAACTGAATGTGTCTCCTTGTGTGCATAAGGCATATGCTGAGGTATTGTACATGTCAGAAGCATTTCTGTTTCTGATTTGGCCAGGCTTGTGTTCTTTTGTGTTACAGCATCTGTCTGTTGGAAGTGGTACATGTCCAGCCTCTGCTACTGATCACTTCTCTCAAGCCAGAGAGCTGTTTAGAGTGGTCGCCATAGCAACCATGGCAACATGAAACGGCACGCTATAGCGCTATAGCCTGGACACCACAGAGAAAGAGTGAGTGGGGCAGAAGGAAAGTGCTGTCTGTAGGAGGGAAAATGAGGGTGGGCTGGAACGATCCTAATCACAGTGCCAAATTCTACCCACCCAGAGATAGTTGGATGGAAATTCGAAGGTTCGTCGCTCGGTCTTAGACTCCCAGTTCCCGGCCTCTGGTAAAAATAGGCCTCAGCAGCTCATGAGAAAGAAGACTTTCTCCGCTCTGTAACGGCATGAGGAAATAGGAAGCAGTTTGTGCTACTTTTGTTCTCTGATCTGATGTTTTCCCCACAGATTTCCAGAGGCTCTCACAGCTGTATTTCAGCAAAACATAATTTCAGTAAACACATCGTGGTCCCACAGTGTAGTAGGGAAGAGATTTAAATAAATTGTTGACAATGGGTAACAAAATACTCAGCACATTTCAGCCACATAACAGCATCCCAAGTTTCTAAAATTATTTGTTGTTGGCACATATCTAACCCATGAAGATTTAGACACAGTGCTGTTGCCTCAAATTTGCTTGTGTTTGCGATATTCCCATATATCACACTCTCTGCTGCGTATTAGAGACACAGGAGAAAAAATGATTTATGTTGTTGTGATTGGATTATAGAGCCAACCAAACGAATTCCATTTTATGAGATGGCAGTTACCAACTCGCTGGTGGAAAATGTCATAAATGTGATTTAAAGATTTGATGTTTGACTCCAAACTGTTTACATTTTCAAGTGTAAAATTTTGTTGCATCTGAATGGTTAATGTTTTTGTCTATTGCACAGTAGGCAAGAATATCTATGTAACTCCATACATGCAGTACACACCAGCAAACAAATATTTTTCAGTAACTTTGATTAGCATTAGTTTTTGCTCCTTTGCTCCCCTTGTCTTTTCTGTTTTTGTACGTGTGAGGGTATAGGTATTCTAGCAAGCACTTAACATGGCTTTTGTAACCACACTTGCGGTTTTGAAGCTGAGATTTACAGCTCACGTGGTCTCTGTAATCCCTAAGATGTGTGTGTGTGTT
Organism: Lates japonicus; assembly: GCA_033238685.1. Classification (NCBI taxonomy): domain Eukaryota; kingdom Metazoa; phylum Chordata; class Actinopteri; family Centropomidae; genus Lates; species Lates japonicus. The sequence goes on along the minus strand of BRZM01000169.1, from coordinate 192,335 downwards.
TGTGTGTATGTGACCACAAATGCTAACCAGTTTTTTTGTCAAGGGTTTTGTGAGACACTTGTTACCGATCGAGCTCACTACAGTAGACATGGGTCCTATTATAAGATCATTTTCTATGCATCTAACATAAGAAGCAGATTACTTATTTTACTGTTGAAGTTAAGCAAAGAGGAGAGAACAACTATTGCATTTTCTGTATCTGGCAGACATTTTCATTACATTTCCGTTAAAGTTATTAGAGTTGAAATGATTAGTTGATTGCCAGAAACCTGGTAACTATAACGAAAACAGTTTTAATAGATTAATCATTTAAGTTATTTTTCAAGCAAAAATAGCAAACATTTCCTAGCTCCAGATTCTCAAGCCCTAATAATTATGTTTCAGGTAATGCATTTTTGCACCAGCAAACCAAAGGCAAATATTTCTTTGAATCCAAATGTCATTTTGGTGGAAATGCAGGATGGTATATCTGCTGTGTAGAGGGTAAAGAACCAGATCATTGTCGTTGCATGTAAACCTGATGTTTATGTCATGTCTCACTGTGTCAATTATGATGGGATCTCATGTTTTTTTTGCATACACTATGCAAAGCAGGCAGTAGGTGGGTGGATCATGACAGGTCCCTTTAGTGACAATAAACCAAACGAGAAGTGTAGACTCACCAGAGGCGACGTTACCAGAGTTAATTTTTCTTTGCCTTGGAAGGATTTGGCTTCAGTATTTCTCTGGATAGATCTGAAAGAAATGATGACAACCCGGTTTTGCCTCAAATGTTTTGGCAGATGCTGCAAACCTCATGTTGCTATAAAAAAATGAGTTGTCTTGCTGCATTCAGGGTACAATATCCTGAGGGAGCCGGTGGAGAGCAGAAGCTGAATTTTTAGTGCTTTCACCCCACGGGCAAATACTTTCTCAGTGACGCAAACACATTGATAATTTTGCATTACACCTGGATAATTGGCAGAGATCCATTCGTTCAGTCCGGACTCTTTCTGGAAGATCTTCCGTCACTCCAGATGTGCATGCGCAATTTGAAGTAATGTTAATTTTGTATGTCTGACATAGATCATATCATGTTTGGTTAAAAAATGTCAGAAAATAGAGAAAATTGATCATCACAATTTCCAGGAACCCAATTTGAAATAAATTTTTTTGTCTGAACAACAGTCTAAAACCTAAAGGTATTCAGTTTCAGAAACGAATAGAATTGATTCATCAACTAAATGTTTAACAACTATTAATGTGACATGTACTTGAATCTTAGCATTTTGCTGAATCATGTATTGTGATAGTGTTGTCTTATCTTGCATTATCCTCTTATTCCCACCAACCTTGAAGCCCATCCTGCTTCATTCTGCATGATAACCTATGTGAAAAATAACGAAGAATCAAAACGTAAGATACTAACATGTAGATCCTATCTGATCTGATGCTTTGTGTAGTTGTGCGTCGTAAGAAAGCCGACTGTGCCCACTGAGTGTGGGAAGAGTATCAAAGCTTTAGTGTTATGTAAGCAGAGATTCCAGGAAGCTGAATGTCAGGATGGAAGTGTCTTCTTTCTCTATACACTGTGTCTCTCTCTTCATCTGTGTCCATCTGTGTCTTCTTCTGAAAGCACAATGTACGTCTCTATTAATATCACTGATGTGGGCTGTGGGAGCCACCCGGAAGAGAGCGGCTCACAGATCAATTTGGATGCCCAGAACAAGTGAAAAGAGTTTGCAAACTAAACATTGTTTCCAGCTCCTGATGAGACAGGCTGGGATCTGCACAGTCATTGTTATTAGATATTGTCTTAGTCTTAAGGAGCGGTTGCCGTCACCATAGGGAGATACATGCTTTGTTTTGTAAAATCCGGATAGGGGATTGCTGGTTGTGTTGCTCAAATAAAGATCTCTGACTCCTGTTCGTGAGGTGTCAGGCAGAGCACAAGGTTTTAATAGTTTGTGTACCTGGCTGTAGGCTACACAGACAGACAGGTGTGTTTTCTTTCTCACACACACCCTGCCCTGCCCAGCACAGGGCTTCAACGCCCCAGGCACTCAGTCTTTGTCATTTCCAATGAACCCTGAGCCATTCTGGTATGATAAACTAAGTTGTGTGTTTGTTTGTATAAACACGAAGGCATGCCACAGTGAAGTTGTTTTTTGGCTCAGGATGGTAAGTGGGCACAATTGTTATTAACTTCAATAACTGTGTGGTGTTCCCTGCAGCTATATATTGCAAGTCAAAGTTTTGTCAGTAAGATATTGTTTTGTAGCACACTCACTGTCTGCTGAACTCACTGGATTAAACTGCTTTTCAGCTCACTGAGCCCGTTGAAATGAATTTAATTCTTGAGAGTATGAAACGGCATTCAGAGCATACAAACAAACTTCATTTCCCCCACAGCTGCTATGCCAAATTTGAATTTTAAATTTGAATAAGATGAGCAGGGTGATGTGATGGAAAATTGATAATCCTGTTGATATCTAGCCCACCTTTGTTCAGGTACATCCTGTTTGCTTTCTCAGTCCTCCGCTTAGACTTTTTCGTCTCAGGTCCCCATGTTCTCTACTGTCCTTACATGGCCTCTGGTTCTGGTGCCACAGGAGGTGTGTAACTGTAACAGTTCAGCACAAATGGAAATACATGGTCTGCAGTTAGATACAGATAATTTGTCAGTCATTTTAAATCTCACAGTGCACTTGATATTTGGATTGTACATGATGTTTATCTTTGAAGAAACATGAGTTGGCATTGCTTATAGTACTTGCTCCTGCAGGTAACACTAATGTCAGTGCCATTTACCACCTCCTTAAAATGACTTTAGAGGTGGGATATATACATTATATAATATGGTACCACTGTGTGTTTGCATTTGTTCTGGATTAAAAAATTTTATTTAAAGACTGAACTTGTGACTGTGGAAATTGACACTTGAGACATGAGAGGACAGAGCATCAAGAGAAGATGGACAGAAAATTAACCGCCAGTTATTTTGATAAATTAGTTATTTTGTAAATTATGAAAATGATTGGCAGATTAATCAATAATGAAAATAACTGTTAATTGCAACTTTAGCTTTAAAGTGATGAAGCCATATCAGTGACTGCTGAATTGATTTAGTATACAGTGCAACTCCAAGGTATTGGTTTTAGAAGCAGTTATGCTTGTTGTGAAAAGGCAGATCTTCTACATAAATGCACATGAAAAGGACTGGCACATGTAATCATATTCACACTCCTTGGCAAATGCTGAGCAGTAGAAGCCAGTTTTGTTCGTCAAACTAACAGGACACAGAGGGAAAGGTGCTGCCCTGGTCATGTGCTTGGAGAATAGCCAGTTGGAGCAGGAGGCAGGGTGAGGACGAAAGCACATAATTGGCTCTCGGTGAGAGTGTGTAATCCTCAGGGTTTATAGCCAGAGGGAGGGCCAGAGAGCAACATGCACACACACATGTACTGCTGATAGTGCTCAGTCTACAGTTTATCCTGTGTGCAAGACTCCACATTAATAGACTCACGCCAAGCAAGGGCCACTGACAGGGACTCTGTGCTTGTGCGTTGAACCAAACAGCTCTTGTTTACACAGGGAAGGTCTCTCCTTTACAAGTGTCTAACAGGAAGTTTATTCTCTGTCCTGTAGTGACAGATAAAGTGGTTTGCTCCTCCTCCTCATCCACCCTCCCCACCCTGTCTGTGGAGTTATTCTGCTTGACCTAGTTGAACGACACGCTGAGGAGTGTACACAGCCTGCGAAGAGAGTGCAGCGTGGTCAAGTCATTTCAGTTCAGTTAGTCATATTATGAGCAATCACACACCATTTTATGTAAGCTGTAAGTAAACACAATTGAGTCTGAAAAAATAGATTGACTTTATGCCTCATGCAAACTTATACCTGCTTTACAACAGAGGAGAAAGAGGGTGCAGTCATTGTCTTCTTTTTTTTTCTTTTTTTTTTAACGTTTTTTGTCAGGTTATACCAGCAGTGCGGGCTTATAGAAATTGTTTCTACAACAGCTCCAGTGAATTTCACAACTGCTTCCCTGTTGCCTGTTAGTCATGCTCTGCCAGGTGGGTGTGGCCCTGTGAGTCACAGCTGCACAACCCATGGCAAAGTCAAAATTTAAAACATGCATGGTGTGTTTCCACTTACGGTTGGCTTTGGATTACAGTGAGTGGCGATGATTTTAATTTTTTTTATTCAGCCTTGCATACTTTGGGATGTTTACTTGACTCTTTTCCCCAATTTAACTTTCAGAGACACACTGTGCCCATTCTTTCTTTTTGTTGTTGTTTTTTTTTTTATTGTTTGCTCCCTCCCTTGTGGGTGAGTCACTTCCTGTTAGGCCCACTGCCAGTTGCACGGAACAAGAGCATCACAGCTCTCTGAAAGCACTGACTGCTCCTGTGTTTCATTTGTTTTTGTTTGAAAAAAGAAAGCCACTCTGAAGTTGACGAGATGATGATAACACACGCACAGGATCATGAAAGCTGCAGGACATCCCTATTCAGTATTGATTTGAGTCATTTGAGGCCCAGTTGTTGTCTCCAAATGGATTTCCGTGCAGCAGGCACAAGAAACTTTCCACTCTGTGGTTAACTGTTTTGCAATAATAAAACTCTCTTTCTCCCCTACTTTCCAACTTTCCCGCTCTTCCTGCTCTGCTCCTCCATCCTGTCTCTTTCAGCTCCAGCTACTCCACAGCAGCATTAGAGTTTGAGAAGGAGCACCAGATTGCTCCTGTGTACGAGTCACCCAGGATGTCACGGCGGAGCCTGCGTCTGCAGACCAGTGCCGGTCACTATGGCAACGAGAGCCTGGCTGATTACTCCCAGAACCACAGCAGCAGCTACACCAGCACCAGGAGAGAGACACGGTGAGACTAGCAATGGGCGCTAACACTCTTGCACTCTTTTTCTAGTTGTCTCGACATGCCTCTGACATACACAGAACAAAACTCTCATCTCTACTCATTTCCTGTCACTGTTCCCCCAGGACGCTGCGGAGCAAAAAGCAGCAGGCCGGCTCCAGCTCCAGCTCCCTGTCTTTATCCCTGAGCCAAGCTGCCACACCGAGGAAAACCCTCTCCTTCTCAGCTGTTAGTACGCCAATTAACAATAGCAGCAGCTTTCAGGAAAGCAATGCAGCGTCTGATGCCTCCCTGCACAGCTCAATCTTGGACCAATCCCACCTGAGACAACGCACCATCACCACAACCACCACCTCTATGTCTGTGGATGGACACTGGGGTCAGTTGAATAGATAGAGATTCCATCTCAAATGACCATTAATGATTTTTGCAAATTTTAGAGGTTATTTAAAACATATTTTAATTGAATTCCACCACATATACATCTTAACTTTCTCTCTGTGCAGCCTACATTCATACTTTACTTTAAAGTGTTATTTAGTGAGTTAGTTATTCTTGTTTGTTATTGACATTATGCTAAGGGTTTCAGTTCCCTGGAGAGTTTCCTATAATGTTTTGGTTATCTTAGTGTAACTCACTCCGTGCCATCTAAGTTTGTTGACCTAACACTAATGATCCTGGATAACCTGTAATTACTCGAGTGAAGTATACCATGAGATAAACTGTTGAGCTGCATGGGAAAATTTGGCACTGCAAAGGCAAAAAGTAAAGTGCAGAGGGTTAAAAGATATGCACTTATAACACAAATTGAGAATAGTAGAAGAAAGAATAGAAACAGTAGAACCTATGTGGTCATTTTTTCATGTTAAGTAGTTAAGTGTGAGAAATAAAGGCATTACTGTGTTCTTATGTCTCACAGTGATAAAGATTTATATGTAGTTGCTGATATTTAGATATTTACTGTTGCTCATTGTAACTCAGTGTTTTCCTTCCAAGTGAAGCAATAGCATACTTAGTGACCTCTCTGCATTCATATTTTATGGATTTAACCATTTCTCTGTCTTTTTTAATGTATGGCTCTTATTCATCTGTGTTCTTCCTCAGGAAGGGGCTCCAGCACTGACCATTGTTCATCAAATGTCAACGGCGACACCAGTGTGTCAAAGTCCCACACCTCGCTTGCCAATGGTTACATCTGCAAAGACTGCTCTTTACACTCTCAGGAGATGGACTCACTCATTACACGGTCTTCATCATCATCTCAGGCTGCAGAAGCATCCACTGATGCCCTCTCCACCTCAGCATCACCTTTCACAAGTATATACTCCAGAGACAGGAGTCGGAGGAGCAAGACAGGTGAGACTGAAATGTTGTATTTGAAATATAGACTGCTGTTCTTCCTCACATTTGTCTTTCTAAATGCTAAAGTTGTTGGAGCTGGAGGGTTGAAGACCAGTATGTCCATATCTTAATCCAGCTGTGATAATGAGAATATACTGTAATTGGTAGTGGTGTCTCTCTCCAGGTGTCCTGGTGTCTATTTCTAACACGTGTATGCGATACAGCAAACGAGCCCTGGCCCCCATAGTGTCCTTAGTCACCCTGCTCTTCAACAATGTGCTCTGGCTGGGTTCAAGGGCAAAGAGCCCTCCAGGAAAAGGTATACAACAAGAGATGCTCTTCAATCTTTCCATTACTCGTCATTCTCTCTTTTTCTTCCTCTGTCATTTACAGCGGCTATTTTTTCAGATTCCCTCAGATTAAAATGAGTCTTGGTGGTTTTAAGGAAAAACTGACAGATTTTATGCTCGTCTGTCTTTTGCAGCAAATTCAAAATCTCTACTCCTTCATGGTTTGTGCCTTAGCAGGCATCTGATCATCATTAATGTCTCTGGTTGGGTCTATTTCTGTTTCACATGTAACCATTTCCTCTTATCGGGCTTTCCATGGCTTCGTGTCGTTTTCTGCTCTTCGGGGGATTTTCCTGTCATCCACTTCTCTCCCCCTTCATTTTATACCACCCAATTTAATTTGTTCTTTTTTGTGTCTCTAGCCATGCCTCGAGTGTGCATTTTGACTAACAGTGAGTGTGGGCGGCTTTGTCACCAGGTGTTCTTGCTTCGTTTTTGGACTCGATGAGACAAGCAGTGTCCTCCAGTTTGTCCCAACTGTGGCTATTTAAGCAGACCACTCTCCACAGGATGATGGGCCACAGGGCTAATGGCTATGAAGGACAAGGTACCAGCTGTTACTACAAAGGGCAAAGATCAAGGGTCACAGCTCCTGACCTCCTCTGCTCCTCTTCTACTAATAAACTTTCTTTTTACCATTTCCCTCCTGTTTAAGGAGAAAGGATTCTCATATTTGGATAAATATGTAGACTTTCTTTTAAAGCAGGATTGACTTTGAAGAAACTCTTTGTCATCTCCCTGTTTCTGTCTGTTCATCCAACCTTCACTTTCATGTGTTATCTTTCTATTTCTGAAGGAGGAAGGATACTAGAAACAAAATTAAAACTGTACGCCACCTAAAACGCCATTTCCTCAAACTGTCACTTAATAAGTTGCATTTTGATGTGAGTCCTTTAGTTCACATGAGGTTGTGCACGTGAATGACCACTCAAGCAGAAATAGAAAGACTTCCTGATTCCTGCCTCACTCCTCAGATGTGGTGCACTGACAGTTTTGGCTAACATGCACCTATTTCCATTTTACCACAGTGTTTGGCAGCAGGTCAGTTTTATTTCTAGTATACTGCTGATTTAAGCTGGTTCCTTTCACAGCTACAGAAGAATTTTATCAACTCTGTAGCCTGGGTTTCACTGCAGTTCAGTGTCACTGTGTATGCTGTTAACTGCTTTCATGCACTTCGGTTCTCTTTTTCTTCATGAAGACCTAGAGCTCCTCTGACATCACAGTGGTGACATGCACATTTACTCTCCCTATTCGTCCTTCTCTCATTTCATCATAATTTTCTCACACATCATGTTTTTGTTATGTAAATAAATGTGTTGTGTGTATGTTGCAGCTCACTCAAGTTTCTGTGGAAGCATGAATGTGAAGGATCTGGTGACTGAAGATTCATCACATCTTAATCTCAATGGTTCCCTGTGTAAGCAGACGCACACACAAACCACACGCACATGTTCTCTCTTTCTCTGTTTTCTTGTCATGATTGACAGAGTTAATGATATGCGTGACCTGTGTGAGGATCAGCAAGCAGAGGTTGTGTGAACTGCTTTAACTGGTCAACAGCAATTTGACCGTTGTGACCTGCAGTTGCTTTTCTTTCACTCAAGTTCGTAGCTTTAAACTATTACAAGGGGCCAGTTTAGCACCAGAACTTAACATAAGTGGAAATCGTTCCAGTCATTAAAAAAAAAACCTGCTTATTTTTTGTCTAGTTTTATTTTATTTTATTAATTTTTTTTGCACTCATACAAACAGTATAAAACCAGATAACAGAAGTGAAACAGACATGTCAGAAGATGTCAAGTAGCTATAAGCTCTTACAATGGACAGTTTCTCAATTAAGAGTTCAGTTGTTTCCACTCTGATCAAAGCCAGTGCCACATTTGGATAATGAGGCCAATAACAGTTAAAGTGAGGAGTAAGAACAACAAATTTGTTTGTCGGTCAGGAGACACAGCTGAGGAATTACAACAGGGACGAGGTTTTTTCATCAAGCTTTGCATGGTGTGCCATCACACACTTTTCAGAATATGCATGCAAGTGGCCCGCTTCTGATTTTCATTTCATACATATGATTTGTTGTTCTGTATTTCAATTTGCTCTGCTTTGATCGTTTGCAGAATTTGTTGGTTTTTTTTTTTTACTATTCTTTTAATATCTTCACCAGTTCATTCATACATCCTTTTGTTTTTGTGTTTTCTGTTTTGCTTGCCATCCATCATTTTTGCACACACAGGTGATGACTGTAAAGGGAAGCAGTATTCTGAGACACACACCATCACCCTCACAAAGTCCTCCAGGCGTCAACGCCTAGTGGGGGCACTGTGGAGCGTCCTAGCATACGCAGGTTAACCACCACTTCTCTTAATATTGCTGACAGTCTGTAAATATGCTGTTACAAGGACAAGTGTAGTACTGATAACTTTATAACTCAACATGTTTGTAGGTACTATTCTCTTGTGCTGCGTTTAGTCAATTTAGAGGTTTTCTTCTTCCATCTTGTCTTGCAGGTTACTGCCTCCTCCAGCCAGGCTACTGTGTGGTGAGAGCAGGGAAGGCTTTAGGGTCAGGGGCCGGGACAGTGGCACAGAAGCTGCTCTCATTGTTCTGGATGCTCCTGGCAGCTCCAGGTTGGTGGATCTTTTTTCTCATCTTTTTAGAAAAACATCCTCTGCTACTTTCTTGGCCAACATTAATTGCACTGATGAACACTTGACTGTGTTTTCATTCTCCATCTGAATATGTTTTTTCTATATGTTTTTTTTTTTTTTTTTTCAATCTCACCAGTGAAGGCAGGCAGGGGACTTCTGTGGTTTCTTGCAACTGGATGGTACCAGCTGGTGTCTCTCATGTGTCTCCTCAACGTCTTCTTTCTGACAAGGTAAGAGACAGACACAGTTAGCGACTGAACTGGTGAGTGAATATTCAGCTTTCATTCATCAGGTGGTTAATACCACAACTCTAAATGAATGCTAACATTAATTGCTCCATTACTGCTGAATGTGTACATAAAAAAATAATAAAATCAGTTATTGAAGGTTTAAATGTTCAAAATGTTCTGCATATTCACTAAGATTTAATGAGATTTTCATCTGAATAAAACCATTATTGTAATTTCCAAATATATTTACACTTCCAGTAAAGCCATTTCATAGTTGACAGCATCCTTGATAGTTATTTACCCTAAGTCTTGAAATACTACATTTTGTTCAATAATTCAACACATCTCAACAGATTATGAGCTGCACGTTTTCCTTTGAGGAGTTCGGACAGTGTAGATTCATAAAGGGTATTTTTCTTTTGAAATTAAAAGTATGTACTCCTGTCAGTTTTGTGTTAATCTGACCTGTGCATGACTGTGTTTCAGATGCCTTCCCAAACTCTGGAAGCTCCTACTGCTCCTTTTGCCTCTGTTGCTCTTGCTTGGTGAGTTTATGAGAACTCACAGTGCTCATTTCCTTTATCACAGGTGTAACCCATTTATGTAGAAAAATCAGTCTGTAGTGAGCCAGTAGATGTTATAACCAGCACGCATCCCCAGAGTATGCTGCAAATCCAGTACCAGATTCAGGTCAGCCTCTCTGGGCTCCTAGTGAGTTATTTCATTCTGTGCTTCAGCCTCGCTCACACATATTTACATAACAGTGAAACACAAACACATTTATTAAATCTTTGTTTACTATGTTTCTCCACTCTGTGCATGTGTTTGTTCCAATACTTGCTGAAGCTACTGTGTATGACTAGATTGAAGGTAATATTAAACCCAAGATGCCATGTTTTTTCAGCTGCAGCTTTACTGTACATTAAATGTAAATATCACAAAAATCTTGTGAGTTATTTCATACACATTTCAGCCTATTTGGTATCTGTGATCTTGACTAGAATTTAAGATATGTCTCTGAAGGTTCTGAAAAAAAAGTTTATATGATGTGAGTTTGTTGTGATTGACCAGACATCAGGTGAGTGAGGTTTAATTTACACTGTTTGTCTGTATGCAGCTCTATGGTTGTGGGGTCCGTCCACTGCTGCCCTGCTTGCCTACCTCCCAGCCATAAACCTAACTGAGTGGCGTCCTGCGTCTCCCTTTACCCTCTTGTCCAACTTGGTGCCAGCTTCTGCTCCAGTTCCTGCCTCAGTCCCCACACCAGAGACTCCACTGGTGCAGACCCCAGCCACTCCAGTCTCACAGGCGCCGGTAAGATAAATAACACAAAAAAGTCTTATTATAAAGCGATGAGTGAATGGGATGATCATGTTATATGAATTATCCTACAGGTCAGGCATTTTCAACTGAAGACTTTTTTAATGAGCACAGTGCTTTCACCCTGTTGACTAATGCACACAAACACTTTCTGTATAGATATTTTTGTATAATTTCCACCTTTCTCCTCCTCTCTGTTCACTCCATTCTCCTCCTCCTCAGCCGATCCTTCCACCGGCGGCGGTCTCGACTGTGGACTTGGAGCGTCTTGAACGTGTGGAGCGCCAGCTAGCCCTGCTGTGGGAGCGAGTCCAGCAGGGTGACCAGAAGCAGGAGCAGCGTCACAGGGATGTTCTGGGTCTCTACAGCACCCTGAGAGAGCAGCTACACACTGAGACCAACAGGGAGAGCCTGGGACTGTGGGTTTCCTCCCTGCTGGAGCAGAGGCTCGGTGTGCTGCAAGCAGAGCTGGAGCAGGAGAACACACACATGGCACAGGTAAGGGGAATGAGTATAAATTCATGTTGTTCCTAAAAGTGTAAGGGTTGAGTTCAAGAGGAAATTTTTGCTTAGAAATTCACATGCATCTCCCTTTTTTCTCTTTATCCCTGCTTCACACAGAGTGCAGAGCAGCAGAAACAACAGCAAGAGAGTCAGGCAGCGCGGTTGGCTGACTTAGAACTGTTGCTCAATGCTCTGGCTGCCAAGACTGAGGTACATACAGCAGATTCACTGTTTCTCCAGAGAGAGCACCTTGAAAGCAGTGTTAAAAAGACAAAATATCCTGACAGGTTCGGACAGGTAGAAGGCAGATCTGGTTGTTTTTGTGCCAAGTCTGTATACAAAGAAACAGTGGTGCTGTATCAGATGTCTGATGTCCGTGTGTTCCTGGAAAGTTCTCATGAAGGCTGACAGGCCAGAACAACTTTTCCCTCTTGTGACAATAATGTCCCTTGTTTATCTAAAATTGGGGGTTTTCTGGACTATGAAAATGAAGTTGTGTTTTCTTTGCACTCTTTGGTAATGTTTATTTGTGGTATGTGTTGTAGGAGGTGCAGCAGAAGCAGCAGCAGTATGAGCACGAAAAGGAGGAAAAAGAGAAAGAGGTTGTCATTTCAGCAGCAGACACAGCTCCTGTCAGGTACAAAAATTGAGACATCTTTTTTTAAACGTGCTAATCACATTTTGTAAAGTGAGCTCTTCAGGATTATGGTGACTTATATGTAAATTCTGTTCTTTACTCAGTGTGGGTGTGAAGCAGGAGGACCACGATGCTCTGCTAGCAGAGGTGCAGAGACTAGAGGTGGAGCTGGGTAACATCAGACAGGACTTGCAGGGTGTTGCAGGGTGCAAGGGCAAGTGTGAACAGCTGGATGCACTGCAGGAGACAGTGAGTAAAACAAACAATGTTATATCGACTTAATCTGCTGTGAAGATTTTCCAAACATTCAGTTTCTATTACATTTCTTCTCATATTTCTGTTTGTGTCTCTCTCTCAGATATCAGCCCAGGTGTCCTCTCAGGTGCGTAAGGAGTTGCAGCTTCTGTTCTTTGGCAGTGGTGGGTCAGGAGAGGAGCAGGGAGAGGTGCCTGAGTCTCTGATCCACTGGCTGTCCCAGCGCTATGTGAGCACACCAGACCTGCAGGCTTCACTGGCTGCGCTAGAGCTGAGCATCCTGAGAAACGTGTCCCTGCAGCTGGAGCTTAACCGAGCCCAGACCCTGGGCGAGGCAGAGTCTCAGGCCAAGTCCATCGTTTCGACAGTAACTGGGACTGTCCAGCACACTGCTTCTGCTGAGGGACTGACAGAAGAGGTAATGAACGCACACTTCCTTCTGTCAGCATCATCATCACCATGGATCTCCATTTTAATCACATAATCTAAGCAGAGCTCTTTAAAAGTGTTGGTTTGCCATGTGTTTGAGGCTGTTATTTAATCTTTAACCCTTGTGTCGTGGTCTCTCCCCCAGCAAGTGAAGCTGATCGTCCAGAACGCTTTGAAGCTCTACTCCCAGGATCGAACAGGCCTGGTGGACTACGCCCTGGAGTCTGGCGGTAAGAAGGAAACCTCACATTGATTTCAGGGCCCGTCCATGCTGGGCCTGTATACAAATCAGTAGTTAACCTTATCATGGGTAGAAGGGATTAGCAAGCTAGCTATTCCGTAACTCAGTACTGTGCTCTAATGTATATCTCTTATATAACGAGGGTGCAGGCATTAGCCAAGCTTGAGGACAACAAGGTATTAATGGCAAAAGCTTAGACTCCATTGTCGAGTCTGTTACTGAGCACTATGTTGACCTACATGGGAGATTCACCTCACAGTAAGAGTGGGCATTGAACCCCTCTATTAGCCTAGTAGTTCAGACACAATTATCACACTCACTTCTGGTGTCTGACCTGAATACAGCAGTGTTACTTTTCTCCTCACACATCAGTACCTGAATGTGCCTGTCTGAGTAGTTTGTCTCTTATTTTCTTAATGAAAACAGTCTGGGAGTGTGGAGTTAGAAGGCGAGTTTACCAGACCTCTGTAGCCTGCTCCTCATCACTGCTTGAGGCTAGTGGCTCAAGGTTACATTAGCTGCTACTACAGTAGTATTACACAGCAGAATCACTTACATAAAGTTTTAAATTGCATTGTGAGTAATAAAAAAGGCACAAGTGTTTTGACAATGAAAACCAATGTGTGGAATAGAGAGAGATATGTAAACACTGAATCTGCAATATATAAAACCAAACCGCAAACATTGCACACAAAATAAATTAAACATTTCCTGCTGCTGCCTTGATAATATGATATGGTTTGAAACTCTGCCTCTAACATCATTAATTCTAATAAAATCTTTTTTATATTACCTTAAACTCATCAGTGAATGAGCATTTTACCTTTCAGGATAATTACCGTTTCCTGTTTTCCTCTGTGTGTTTACAGGTGGCAGCATCCTCAGTACCCGCTGCTCTGAGACCTATGAGACCAAGACGGCCCTCATGAGTTTGTTTGGCCTGCCGCTCTGGTACTTCTCCCAGTCTCCACGCGTTGTCATCCAGGTGAGTCTCACCATGAGATATCAAAGAGACATTTCTATTTTGCTGATAATGGAAACATGTTAGGTCTAAAATATTGCAGTAATTTAATGGTTGATGGGAAATAAAACTGGCTTGTATGAAAACTTAGTCTTGGCAACTGTTATAAAACGAATGATTTTGACATTTGTTCCCTCACCTCCCCTCTTCAGCCTGATGTGTACCCAGGTAACTGCTGGGCATTTAAAGGTTCTCAGGGCTATCTGGTGATCCGACTGTCCCTGAGGATCCTGCCCACATCCTTCTGCGTGGAGCACATCCCCAAGGCCTTGTCCCCAACTGGAAATATCACCAGCGCCCCTCGCAACTTCACTGTTTTTGTAAGAAACACACTTCACATAAAACCTAACTCACAAATCAAAAGCAAGCATCACTTATTAATGGCTGACTTCACCGATGTTTGTTTATATTCAGGGCCTAGATGATGAGTACCAAGAAGAAGGGAAGCTACTGGGACACTACACATACCAGGAAGATGGAGAGTCACTGCAGAGTTTCCCTGTTTTGGTAACCATAGAGGCATTTCCCAACCTATTACAAATATTTAAAAAAAACAGTCCTAAATCTGTGATGACATGCTGAAAATTTTCCCCTCTTCTCTTTCAGGAGCAGAATGACAAGGCCTTCCAGATCATAGAGGTGCGGGTGCTGTCTAACTGGGGTCACCCAGAGTACACATGCCTGTACCGCTTCAGAGTCCACGGAGAACCTCGGCCTCAGTGATCCAACCACTACCATACACATTCATATACGACATATCACCCTATCTGTACATAGCTCTCGCCAACTTCGTAAAAAAAAAACAAACAAAAAAAAAACAGAGGGGACTCGGATCATAATTTGTGGACGTTTTTGTATGAAAGCCATGAAGACACAGAAGTTGTGGATTGTTAAAGGAATGTGCCCAGACTGAATCATGAACATGTTTTTTAACATTGAAAGAATCGCAGTAAAGTCTGTATGCGGACTGTCGATGTCACGGAGGAGGAGTAGAACCACGGAAGAAGCTAGAAGTCCCAGTCCCCTTTTTTGTAAAAGGCCTGTTGCACTGAATTAGCCTGTGAGGGCTCCACTGAGCGGACAAATCCATCCCCTTCTTGGCACCTTCCACTTCTATAGGAGGGTGGATGCTTGAAATGGGGGATTACAGACTCATCTCCACCATTTCCTCACACACTGTATCTCAGTCTGATTTTTGTTTTTTGTCGTTCATCATCTGTATTTAACTTAATTTTCCTGGTCTACAGTACTATTTTCAGGATCAAAGCGACTGCACCTTTGTCTGTGACGCTGTCCAGGCTTGTTACTCCCTTTGTTGCTGTCAGGTCTCTGCAGTGACTTGAACTGAGCTGTGTGGTCGGCCTGCTGGACTGGAGCACGCTCACAGTGGGTTTATACTGGACATGTAAAGTTCACAACATTCAAGGCTTGGCATCATGCATCCACATAGCCATAACTAAGATTTGTTTCTTCATTTTTTTTTGGAAACTGAACATGCTGCCTATGGACAAGCTCTGAATGTTCTCTCAAGTGGAGGCTCAATGCAAGTCATCCTTTAACTTACACAGCAACACTATATAACCACTGACCTGCGCTCTTCACTATGTACATTAAACAAAAATATGTGTATGGTTATGGATGGATTCCAGGATTAATGCTAGCATGTGACTCTTCCAGAACCATACTCTCTGACATGCATCATGAATTTACAAGACAGCGTGTCCTGAGCCTGGATCTCAAATTGCAAATCAACGTTGAACGCTAAATAATATAACTTCTCCTGTAGACGAGTGTGAATTTTCTTTTCCATTTCTATCAAGAGGAGACTCTCAGCGTCCCTCAGCTATAAACGTCCTCATGTGGGCTCCCTCTATTCTGAAACTCTGAAGGAATGTAATCTGTATATTTTATTGTTGATAGTTGGTCCTTATAATATCTGCTTTTATCAGTGTTGCTTTATAAAAAAAAATCATCCTGTCATTATCATTATTGTTGTATTACTACTATTATTTCTACTGTTACTAATTGTGTTGTTTTGCTTTTTTTGTTTTGTTTTTTGGGGGGGTTGTTGATAATGTCAGAGGATGCACTGCAGCAGCTTGTTAGAGAAATGTTTGGCACAGGTCTTCACAATTTGTTTAAAGATGGGGGGGGTGGGGTGTAGTCACCAATTTTGGTTGCAAATATGGGGAAATCTAAAATGTTATGTATAAAAAAATGTTTTCTTCACAATCTTATTTATTAACAAGTCAGTTAGTTCCTGCAAGATATGAGTTACTGCAATGTATATTTTGTGAAAAGCTGTTCAGTGCATTTTGGAACCATCTTGGGACTTTTTTTTAAGATAAATGGCTATTTTTGTTCAGTCATGAGATGACTTAACTGCTTTGGAATATATTCCAATAAAGACTTTAATTTTGAAGAATTTCCTCTAAATAATATGATAATGGCCAAAGAATAATATTACTATGCAGTTTTCATCAAAGTCTTTCTTTTGCTTTAATATATTTATTGAAACAAAATTGAAAAATCCCTTAAATATTAAGTGTACTTCATTTACATTTAGACTTTACTGAGAGAATCGTATTTACAGGAGTCTAAAATACATTTTAAAGGTAAACTGTAGGAGATGACTCACTAAATAATTATCATTTTCCTTTGCTGTAAGTGCAATAAGTGTTAATTTAGAATGAGCTGTGTTTATCTGTCTACAATAGTGAAAGAAGTATTCAGATCTTTAACATGTTAAAAAAAATCTTCATTTGCAAAGTAACTAGTCACTAAAAACATTTTTTTTTTTAAATAATGGAGTACCAAATACAATATTTGCCTTTTTGCCTCTGTAACTGTAGTGGAGTAGAAGTGCAAATTAGCAGAAATTTGAGGTGATGTAATTAACTTCTTTCCACCATTTGTTTTATACATTAAAGAACTGATTGGTAAAGGCTACTACCTCGGAAATTCTTATCTTTTCATTGCTTCCCCAAGAGTTTATCATGAGGCAAATGTAGAAATTGTAGATTTGTCCCTTTTATTATCTTATGTGACCAGATTTCACATTCTGCATCAAGTCCTCATAGGATAAACATTCAGCGTCAATGGTGAGTTATCTGCCGCACTCTAGTGGCAAATACTGGAACTACAATGCGAACAGATAGGTGCTCTAGCGGTTTTCTTTTTCTTTTTTTTTCATTGAAAACGGCTCAAAAGAAGAATATCTTCTCTTTCTAAAGAACACAGCTTAAAAGAAAAAAGGACACTTCGTTGTTTTCTGTGACGACGGATATAAACCACGGCTCCGGTAGTTGTAAATTGTGTTTACACCGGAAGTTGGGGAATGCTTCCTTGGCAACCAACGAGTCCTTGACGACCACTGGAGGAAACGAGCAGAAGAATGGCGAAGACAATCGGTGCCAAAAAATCGCTGTGGCAACAAGTGTGTGAAGGTGATGATAGACTGTTTTAGGTTTAAGCTTTTAGATTGGGAAAAATT
Source organism: Lates japonicus (assembly GCA_033238685.1). NCBI lineage: Eukaryota > Metazoa > Chordata > Actinopteri > Centropomidae > Lates > Lates japonicus. The sequence goes on along the minus strand of BRZM01000169.1, from coordinate 175,008 downwards.
AAGCATTTTTTGTTTTTGTTGACTGTTTGGAGACTATGAAGCTGAGCAGGCCCAGTCCTCCTGGAGTGCTGTGGACAGACAGCAGCTCAGGGAGCACCCACCTCCCAGTACAGCGCCAGTACACACTCCCCAGTCTCTATGGACTCACCAGCAAAGGTCAGCTCTACAACTCCACATCAGCTTGTTGCATGTGTCTCTGAAGTAGCCATGACAGTCTTGCTCCTGTTAGTGTCTGTGGATGATGATCCCTGAGAGACTTCTTGACCTGTCTCTATGCCACCCTGCTCTGGCTGGCTACCTGTGTTAGGAAAACCTCCTCCACCATCAAGTCAGAGCCTATCAGCAGCTGAAAGTACATTGCCTCCATAACTCCATGAACGTAAGAACCTCCCAGGAGCCCTGATGCAAAAACTTCCTATTGACTTCCATTACATTGCACATTCATTAATTGCTCAGGCAACCATAAACCTACCACTTCAGAGTTGAAACGACATTGATTGACGAAAAGGATTAATTGTTACAATTTTTAAAGCAAAAATGCCAAAAATGTATAGTGAATATTTGCTCTCAAATGCACCTGAATTTTTAACTGTTGCCTGTACAAAATGTGAATTAATTGAATATTTTATTTAAATATTGTTTTATTTGGTTCGTGAATAATGAGGGCGTCATCATTTTCTGATATTTTATTCATTGAACATTAAGTCAGTCATTGATGATGAAATAACTGTGTTTGTATCAGATCCTGTCACATACCTTATGGAGAAGAGAGTATTTCCAGTGTTGTTGCCTGACTGAGGCTTTGTTGAGAGAAGCTCAGAAACACAACTGTTTCCAGGTCCGAATTTACTTGATAAACCCAAATAATTAACAAACTACAGGTATCCAGGCTGGGCAAATGACCACAGATTGATTCAAAGAAAATCAAAGGAATTTGTGTGGTTTTACTGCAGGATAAAATGGTGGAATATGCCCAGTGATGCAATATAACCAAGTCTATCTGTTTAAGTACGGTACCAGTGCAAATTTCATTATAGGTAACTCTATCCACACATCTAAAGGTAAATACTTTTAATGTGCTGTATTTGTCTGTCATCTACAGTTACTAGTTACGCTTCAGATCACAATTATTCATGCCTCTTGTCCTTTGAAAATCACGATTCACAACTTTGATGCGACTTTGAATTTGAAATTTCTAATGAAGGGAAGGCAAATATGTTCCTTTATGGGTTGAGGGAAAAATATTTTCAAGGTTTGATATTTAGTAATTAGGTAATACTTACTTTCACTCAAGCACTGTGGTTAAGCTTCCAGTTTTAGGAACTGTGTGTGTGTGTTTTATTTTCTGATGTCTTGTCCTCTTACTGATTTATTTCTCTTTGGTGTTGCAGAGGAAAATAACAGCATCTAACCCGTGATTTCTAACTGAGTGGCTGTACAAGTAAGGCCCTCAACTTTTCAACAACTCTCTTCATCCTCACCTCGTATATTCTCTCAAATGTCATATTTAAGTGCTGTGTGTGAAAAATCATGTGTAGATGTGTTTTCCTCCTGCCGCTTCTTCCTGTTTCCTCAGCTATAACCCCACAGGCGAGGACAGGTCCCTGTGAAGTTCTGTAGACATCCCTTTGTCAAGGACCAGCTCAGCATCCAGTAGTAACTTCTCAGCCTGTCGCCTGTCTCACACACAGGCTACAGTTGTTACCTGCAAAATCACTGTTTGTGAAGAATTAAACTAACTGTTATTTGAAAATTTGCTTTTGACATTTTGTTCCTGTCCAGTCTCCAGTGTCTAAAATATAGATTAAACTCTAATTTCACAGGAATAACTTATGCAAAAAGTAGATTTAAGTGATGACATGCAGTGAATGTACATGTTTCCATGCTGCCTCTCTCTTGTCACATTTTTTTCTGCTTTTCTTTCTCTCTCTCTGTCCTAAGTCCCAGGTGTCCCATCCCTCTGTTTCTACTGCTGAGTGAGACTGTGCCGTTTGCTCATCCAGGCTTTCTGGAGGGGATACAAGGTACACTGGACATGACTCTGATCAAAGTGGTGTTTATAGGCTTTCAATCCAGCCCTTTATAAAAGGACTAGAAGTAGGAATGCAGACAGAGAGAGTTACTAGAAACTTGATTACAGGGGTCTGAAAAGCCTTGAAAAGCACAGGAAATAAACTTAAACAAACACATGAACTCAAAAATCTGAAGAATTTATGAGAATTTCAAATTAAAAGCCTGGAAGAAAAATGCAAACAATTTTGGAATGCGTATTACATGACCATGTTTATGAATCTATCCCTTTACATATTTATACATAATTTTATGTCTGCCTGCCTGGGCTAGTCTCGCTTGCCAGCTCTAATTACCACCTCCCAAACTTTTCATATTGATTTAAGAAGTTACACTGTGGTAAAAAAAAAAAAAAAAGATTCTGAAGTCAAAAGCATGAAGGAACCCTGCACTTACCCCACACACCACAGTGAGCCTGCCTGCCTGCCTGCATGTATGTGTGGGTCTGTTAGGAAAAACTAGGCGCCCTCCTGCACATGCATTGGCCCACAGTATGATCTTGTTGTATAATCCCATCCCGCTGAAAAGCCCCTCTTCCACAGGGACTGCAATTTCATTCAGTAGCTTGATTATGTCATCAGTGATGCCAGGCTCTAATTCTCTTCCTGTGTGGGCGTCGCGGTCTGAAGTGCTCTGTACTGTGATATAAATAGAGATACACAGACACTACCAGAGGCAAAGAGCTGCAGTTTCTCCACACACGGATAAACCCACTCTCCTGTCGTGTAAGGATGCAAGCAGGGGTCATGTTTTTAGTTTGTCTCACCAGAACCTCCTATTTTTTTTCTTATCCTTTGTGCTTGTGGGAGGATTCAGCTTCAGCTTCTTTCAACAAACCATTGAGAGGGAATAACGGCAGCTGTGCTGTCATGTGCAATCACATTCTGTTTGAATGATCTGAGACTATGTTTTTGCATGCAGTTGAATTAGTGGGTGTGTGCATGAGAAGATGTATCCAGATGTATCCAGATGTATCCAGATTTATACCACTATTACACCAGAAGGGGGCAACACCTCCTCTTTTTTATTTTCTGTACCAATGCAAAATATAATTGGCCACTGCTCACATGAGGTGGCAGCAGTGAGCAAGCTGCCTGTCACTGCTCAGTGTGTTTACCCCGAAATAAGAGAGGTTCAGTAGGGCCACGGATAGCACTGCAGCCATGCACCCCCAAGGGATTTAGAGGAAGAGAGGTACAGCCAGAGAGAGATGGAGTTAGGAAGGATGAAGCTCAGGCCGTGTAAGGAACATTTTCGGATGGATGGATGAATGACAAAAGGGAGGAAAGAGGCAAGATGATGTAGCAGAGCGGCCTCGGATTAGGACCAGGGCAAGATGGAGGGAAATGCAGCGTTGTCAACATCTGTAGTAGGTACGAATAGGGAGAGAGAGATGGAGGATGACGCCTCCAAGAAGCACAGGGAGGCTGTGAACGCAGCACAAATAGAGTCCTACGTTGAGGCTTAAGCACACAGAGGATCATGACTTATTTAAGATACACAGGGTGAAGATATTTTGGGGTAGGCACTGAGGCAAGGTCCTGACAGACGTTGTAGTGTGTTGCCGCTGCTGTTACCTTGGCTCGAGAAAAACAGCAGTTAACAGCACAGTGGGCAACAGAGCAGGGACGAGGACATCAGCACAAAGAGTCAGCTGTGCAGCACCGATACACTGTAAAACCTCATTTGTCTCTCTGTGTGTTTATGTATGTGTGTAAACATTGTTTGTGTTAGTTGCCATGAGAGCGTGTCCCTGTGTGTTTGCAAACATCATCTCACAATTCAGTATCATCATTTATTTTCTCCCATTATGAATGCCTTCTTGCAATATCTCTCATTGCATGTTATCATGGTTCTCAGATCTCCTATCTGAGTGAACAATAACAAGCTATATTTCACCATAATCTGTCCCATTGTGAGGTTTTTCAGTACTTGAGAATATCTTTGAGGGTTTTATGAGAGTATAATAGGATTATGAATACCTCACTAAATATTATAAAATGTAGATACTGAGATAATACCCTAATAATTACGCTGATACAAATTCTATCCTAATTGCACACCTCTATCTTTATCAATATACTCTGTTCTATTCACCCCACTCCACACACCCTCTCTTTTCCCCCTCACTTTTCACACTCTCTGCTGTTATATAACCTGCCTGACGCAGCGCTGACTGCAGAGGTGCATGTGTGTGTGTGTGTGTGTGTGTGTGTTTCAGGAAATGTGTGCGTCTGTGCAGACAGACAGGCTGAGAGCCAGGAAGCGGGGAAGGAGAGTATTTTTGTAGACTGGAGTTTTATCCCTCCATTATTAATCTCTTTCATCAAAACGTATTGAGGACTGGAGAAGAGCAGCGGTGGAGATGGTACACACAGAGACACACACCAACTCACATCTACACCCAGACAATGCGATTGTCTCTTGTTTCACTCACGTTGAACTATAAAGAGCTGGTAGGTCTAAACATATTACATAATCTTCTTTGCACTGTGTGCCTTAGTCCAACTCTAATCCATTCATCCATGCCTGCCACTGTAATGCACACATACAGTATGTACGTGCACACGCACACTCACTCCACTGATCACTAAGACTTCTCAGGCTCTCTCAGGTCTAGTCAGCTGAGTTAGAGTAATGTGATAGCTGCGTAATGAATAGGGATTACAATTAGGCGGTCAATATTAGGAGGTCGTGGTCAGGTGGAGAAGTAAGCTTTTATGAAAATGATTTCCACTGTCTCCATCTGCAGATTTATAAAGCGTACACACACTGTGGTTGGCCACATCCTGGCTGTGGTCTACACTTACCTAGCATAATTCACATTCCAGTCCAACCAAGGTCAGATAAGTGTGATTGGTTATCTCATTTCGTAATGTGTTGTCAGATGTGAGCCAGGTTGTTTGTTTTGTTTTGTTTGATGAGAAGATTGATACAACTCTCATATTTCTCCTGTAAATACAAAGCTGTAGCCAATTAGCATAGCTTAGCATAAGACTGTAGATAGCAGGAAAAAGCCTGACAATTTGCCTTGCCATTTTATTGGGGTTATGTGCCAGACTATTTCTTACTCCAACTGCCACTCTTAGCCAAGAAACTGTCTGCTCAAGAAGTTCTTCAACCCGAATGACCATATAATGACCCTGGCTTGTTCCTCCACTTGGATATGACCCATAGAAACGTACCAGCAGCAGCTGTACTGGAACTTAGCCATCAACAATAATAACACAAGGTTAAGGTTGTGGAACGCTCACAGTTTGGTCAGGTTTAAGCACAAAAAGTACTTGGTTAGGTTTAGGAAAAGATTGGTGTTTGACTAAAATGTCCGCTCTGTTATGGTCCCAACATGTGTGAGGAAAGTATTCTTGGACTAGCAGGCCCAGTTATTGTTAAGAAGTGGGGCACCGAGAGAACTGAGTGGTATTCCATTTGACATAAACTAATAGATCTGGTTCAAAGAATCACACACACACATACGCAAAGAGCTATATAGAAGTAGGTCTGTGATTCCAGCTGAATGATCCGAGGGCAGAGATAGATGAATGGCTTGGATTCAGGTTCAGTGTTAAGTCAGTGACAGGTCACGTGCAGTGACACTCATGCAGAAAATATGCCACAGGCGCTCAGGACATCCAGTAGCCGGTGTCTCTGCTTTGTCCTCACTTAGCCCTCTTGCAGAGGGGCTGTAGGGGCATGCTGTCCCAGAAGCAGACAGACTGGTCATAGCATAACAGGCCTACAGATGTAGCCCTGTAATATCCACTTCCTTCTGAAACACGAAGAGTATTTTCAATCTTATTTACATTTAAGTGTTCTTAAAGGGCAGTAGGGTCACAGTGTAACCACTTACGGTGTGTGAGTCCACAGAGGAACGAATCAGATCTCAGGATGCCTGGCTGGTTAAACCTTGATGGAAACATCTGTCAACAAAAACATGATGGATGGGTGGGTGGATGGAGTGTGGAGGGAGGATAGGGAAGGTGGCTGTGTCTTTATACAGCCTGTCAGAGTGGCTGGTGATGCGGCTGCAGCCAGTCCCTCCAAACAGAAGCCATTGTGCTGCTGCAGAGTGTGAGACTGGGAGAGGAGCTCAGTCTCACAGGCAGCTTTGCACAAAAAGGAAGGCAGCTTGAAAGGCTGTGCAGTAGGATTGAAAAGTGTGTGTGTGTGTGTGTGTGTGTGTGTGTGTGTGTGTGTGTGTGTGTGTGAAAGAAAAAGAGATAGAGAGAGGGTGAGGAGGGCATACTGTGCACAATTTGTGTTTCTGTGTGATTGTTGAGTGTAGTGGGTTCTGCTTGTGCTGCTGATGGTGTAGGCTGTGAGAGATGGAGGAGGATGGAGTCCCTCTTTTCAGTGTTTTTGCACTGCTGTATGATTTTTCAACACGTGTGCATTAGCTTGTGGTTGTGCTTTAACGTATCAAATAATGCATGCAAATGCATGCAGCCTTTCAATGTCTTGCTAATTTTTTCTAATCACTCTAATCCCAACCTTCCTGCAGACTCAGAGCATGAGAGGACTGACTCACGTGCACACTGAAAGAGACTCTGTCACATGTGCAATGCACATGGACGATTATAGCAATAAGATATTGTATTATCAAAGGTTCATTGACGATTTGCTTCAGGAAGAATGAAGGTTTATATAATTTGGTGGCATGAATTGAGTTCATATGTATATACACTCACACACAGCCTACATACACACAAACACACAGTCTTAGACCAGCTTCATGCTCACAGTCAAAACAATACCTCACCCCTGCTAATCAGCAGTGCTGATGCACACAGACAGGCTTCAAAACCCTCACACACACACACACACACACACACACACACACACTCAACTCGGCTCTTTGTCTCCCGCTATCACACACAAACTGTCAACATCCTGTAGAGAGCTTTTATATTCACAAATTTAAGCTTTCCAAGAACTGAGAAAAACAGTTTTTTTGTCTTCATGTGTGCGACACATTATAAAGCTCTATCACAAGAGCCCTACCGCTGTCAAATATTTCCATCTTCAACGGAAGTGTCACAGGGTAGAAAGAAATCGTGAGCAAACAGGACAGAGTCCCCACCCCCCACCACCACCCTTCCTGACCCTCACCCCTCATTTCCATTTCTATGGTTTGCTCCCTTCAGCAGAGGGGCTGTTGCGGCGCTGTGACACCCCGTGAATTAACTATTGGAGCTCACTGGTCTTACCCATTCCTCAACCCATCACCAGGCATATATAACAGGCCCACTTTCAAACCCACTGCTAATGGCAACACTATTGTCGCCACACAAGCAGGCACTCGTGGGAGAATGTTGGGGTCGAATGGAGGAGGAGGAGGAAAACAAGACTGGGGAGCAGAGAGGTGGGAGAGAATACAGAGTAGAGGGGAGAGAGATGGATGGAGAGGGATGACGTGCTGGAGAATAGGTTGTTGGTATGAGAGACAGTATCTGAAGAGAGGCACACCCCTAAGGAAAAGACAGGGAAGGCAAGAGTTGGCCAGGGGCAAAAGATGGGAGAAGAGGAGGAAACGGGGGGGAAAAAAGAGGAGAAGGAGGCTTAGTTAGCAGTAGGAGGAGGATATAAAGAGGGGAAAGGAGAGCAAGCTCTTCAGGGATATTTTCTATTAATCTAAAACAGCATGTCTGTTTAGTAATCTCTCAAGAAAGCCAGCAGCCCACACACAAACACAAACAACAACTACAGGGAGTTCCTTGGAGAACAAAAGAGCTCACGCTAACTACAGACTGAACAGAGAAAACAAAGAGACAGCTTACTAACACTTAGACTGCTGCAAACTCTCCCCAGTTTACCCACCTATGTGGACACAGACACACTCAATTACAAGTTTAAACACGCTTCATCGACAGCTAGCTAGTCTCTCTGCAGAGCAACTCAAACCTCTCAGACATAATATCCACTATACAGCTTAATATTCCTTAATTCTTTAATGTTCCTCAGTCACTATCTACACATTCACACAACACGCACATAGATCTCAATAAATTGTTTACAGCAATGCTATGTAATAGCATCAAAGTTAAAGCTGCAATTCACAACTTTAGTTATGTCAAAACTAGAATAGTGACAATGATAATAAATAATTATATAGCACCTTTGAGATTAAAGTTTCAGATTGCTTTATATGGGAAAACAAATCACAATTAAAACAAATGAAATACAATAACATGCACCATAAGATAAGAGTATTTTTTTTAATGGGCTTGGAGAAGTGATTTAAAAGATGTTACTGATTCTACAAACCTCAGACCCTCAGGCAGTGAAGGCTCCCTTTTTGTGAGGCATCAACTGTTCACCTGTAGTTTTTAAGTACAGCAAAGATGATACAACATCTAATGGCATGTTTGTTAAGTTGTCACTCTGTTGTATTAGAATGCAGTAAAGATCTCATCAACTTACCACAGTAAAGAGAATGAAGTGTGGACGTTGTGCTGTCTCCAGCCACAACAAATGAGCCACTTTCACTGTTTAACCACCACACAAGTCAATGAAACTGAAAGATATATTAACTAAAACACATAACGGACACTGTAAATAGGCCACTTGAGACAACACTGGTCGTTTACTAGTACTGATCACTTTGCAACCTAATTAAGTTATTGATGATGTTTGCTTATCTGAATTCATGCATGTGCTGCCTTTGCACATGTACTTTCTGTGTGTGTGTGTGTACATTTTATAGATCAGGGCACGCCCAGATGTGCAGGAGATGCGCCAGTGGCAGAAAGAACTGAGAGAGAACCACAACATTGCCAAAACTGTCGAGCGATTCTGGGCCCAACAAGAGAGCCGAGGTGAGAGCGAACACACACACACACACACACACACCCACACCCTCACATGGTATCACTGAATGCCAGGCCCCAGGGTTGCCGGCAACACAATAGCATTGATCTTGAATTTTCTCCTGGTGGCCGACAGCAGCTGCTGATGAGCAGGCCGGACGCCAACACACTTTAACACTGATACACAAAAAACTAGAATGCATAGATATTAACCTGTACTAGACATATTTATACAAACACACTTATATCGTGCACAGTACAGTCTCAGGCACACACTCACACACCTAGAAACTACAGAGATACAGCATTCATCCCAGCATGGCTTTGAAGTTAAAGCAGAGAGATGAAGATTCTGGGAGCAGCAACACAGAGAGAGAATGAGGCCAGTGACAGAGATAGAGGAAGAGAAAGAGACAAGGGGAGAGAGTAGGAGGAAGAGAGAGAAGATTGCAAGTGAAGGAGAGAAAGAAAATGTCTGCAGGGCTCAGGATGTGTTTGTGTGACAGAGATAGAGCAGAGGATCGGGAGGGCCAGGGAGACGTGAAGAAAGAGAAGAGATACAAAGCGAAGAGGGAGGGAGATGAAGACAGAGAGACGTATAAAATGATAAAGTGTGTCTAGGCATTGAGTGAGTGTGTGTGTGTGTGTCTGTGTCTGTGTCTGTGTCTGGTGTGTGTACTGTGTGCACAAATGAAGGACGGAGAAGAGCAGCTGAGAATGCAGACCCATGTCCAGTGTGACTGACCGGCATTAGAGCTCAAAACAAGACACAAAACTTTGTCCTTGAAAACACACACACACACACACACGCACGCGCAGTGGTACAATAAACAGTGGTAGACTGTGCATGACTCCCAAGTGAGAAGCCCCTAGTATTCTAGATGGTACTTATGCAATTATCAAAGAGGACATGAAAGACTGTGGCAAAGTTCAGCTAATTTGAAAAAAAAAATTATGGAAAGTTAACACATAAACATGGTTACAAATGGGTTTGTTGCTGATTTTACTTATGGCAATGTCAATCCACCTATGTCTTGGTCTGTTGGTCCAAATTGAAATATGGTCCCCAGATGATGAACCTACTGGATGGTTTTCTCTATGAAATTTGTCACTTCCCCATAAGGATGAATTGTTATAAGTTTGGTGATTAGCTCACTTTTCCCTTAGCACCATTAACAGGTCAAAATTTCAGTTTGTTCAGTTTGTCAGTATTTTCATTTTTGACCAAATACCTGCAAAACTAATGACATTCTCATTGGCTTCAATTATAAACAAAATATGCATTTTGCCATGGTAGCATTACAATTTAGCTCAAAGCACTGCTGTACTTATGCCTGAGTACAATCTCACAGTCAACTATTAGTCTTGTTTAGTATATTTATTGTAACAATACCCAGTAACCCTCCTGCTACAATAAGCCGACTGCACACGACACACCTCAGTTTGCCAAAAGAAGTCAAAATAGATAAAAGTAAGTGATAAATGGTTGAAACTTCTGGATTCAGCCATGCCACATGGTATTAGCAGGATTATTTTGTCTGCTTTTTCTTTGTTTTTTATTTTGTTTATATAGATTCCCTCTACAACAGCAGTAGCTGCTCTTCCTTGGGTCTGCATAAATTTAGTGAAAATGATACTTTGACATCCATACACACAATGAGACTCAACAATGTTAATGACAAACACTGAGACAGAACAACATACCAACCCACAAACCTGCCTAGTACAATAGATGGCTCTACATAATATTGTCACATCATATATTATCACCCCCTTTAGAGAACTGAAAAAATCAATGAAGCAACATTCATCCCCTGAGCACGAATAAAGAGAAATATAATTATAAGAAATATAACTAGATTTCTATTTTAGCTACTCAATTTCTTGCCTAAATAATTACAATCTTTACATTTTATTAAAGCATGTTTTGACTCCTTCTGCAAAGAAATAGAAAAATAAAATGATCTGTGTCACAATGGCTCAATCATTTATTGTTCTTTGTATTGAACCAGTTCTACATGGGTGCAATAAAAATGCCCCTCAGATGACTGCCTCATCAATTAATGATGTCTGTCTCAGAAGAACAACAGATTTTTAAATTGTATTTCTGTAAATGTAGTTATGATGACACTGGCTTTAAAACAAACTAAGGAGTAACACCCTGTTCAAAAGGTTACTGGAGGGTATTTTAGTCCATCTGACAGGGCCGTGGAAACAACATCTGTTAGGAAACATTGCACTACACTACTATTATGACAAAGCAATGGACATGCTACAACCAGAGGATTGACTGTAAATTAATGTGCATACAGCCGATAACAAGACTCTAGTGTGCACATCTAGTCATGGTAACATCTCTGTTTTTGTCACTCACAAACAATGACCAACGGCATCGTAAACGCAGGTTTGTTTCCACACTGACACATTCCACACAACAACAAAGGCGTTCACTGCGGCCGACGAACATTCTTCCACTGGGGTGCCACAGCCACACTGTGCTGCTGCTGCTGCTGCTGCTAACCACTGCTACCAATACTGCACCACTAATGCTGACCTGACATTCTAGCAGGGGGCCTGGGGATGTGTGCGTGTGTGTGTGTTTGGAAAGGGGTGTGTGAGTGTCTGCCCAGACTGTGGTCCTGAATAGAAGCCATTTTCTGACCTCTTCAACAGAATCTGAAATGGATGAGAATGGGAGAGAACTAGAAATGTGTGAGAGAGAGACAGAGGCAGGGAGGGAGGGGAGGAGATTGGTGCTGAAGTTGCAGTTTGTTTGCTGGTCTTGCCTGTTATTGTTTTGGATGGAACCAAGCAAGCGCTGACAGATACGACAGAAACGACCCATGTTTGGGACAGAGGCAGGAAGAGGGTGAGTTCGAGAGATGGAGAAGGGGAAATTATTCCCTCCCTACTGTATACACGTTCTTTAAGTTGATGCAGCAACAGCTGCACTCATCTCATTTGACCCGAGGAGACCAGCATGTGATATCTCTTCTGCCATTTCAAGTTTCGCAGTCTGAAATCAGAATTAGTCAGAGATGGAGAGAAGAACAATACAGCAGAGAGCATAGTAACCCAGAGAGCAGACACACAGTGATACTTCAAGGTCAAAAGGTCACGGCCCAATGGACAGGTGCAGCTCTCAACAGCTCATGAATCACCATGTGACTGCCCTTGACTGTAGCTTGACACTGTTTACCATCAGTGCAGGCGCTGTTCAAACACAGCAGTTGGCTAGCCTGGAAAAACACTTTTCCTCCTAGTGGTAGTGAAAATAATGAGTCAGAGTTCTTGGATCAAAATAGCAATTCATGTTGCTGCCAGCAGTATATCATGAAGTGAAACACATATATTAACGTGTCAGTTACAGTTTATTATTCTGCATGTCTGGTTGCACTCTGCATTTTATATTCTTATTTTCTTTCTTTATTAATAAAGACCCTCAACACCATGTTAATAAATGGCACATTATTACAAGTATCAGTCATGGAATCTGAAACTGGAAAATACATTTTTAGATGATACTGAGGCTCCTAAGATTAAAAAAATGTAATTAGCACTTAGAACCACAGTTATAGTCATTACTGTGTAAATATAACAAACCAGATTTCACTACCATCATTTACAATCTGTCAGTGGTTCTTGTGGTATAAATGGACAAATATAGCAGTCTATTCATCATAGCTTCACATTCATAATGTCAAAGCCATTGCCTTTTACTGGCAGATAACAAAAGGCCGCCACAGTAGCCTTGCAGCTTTCACAGTAAGAAACTGGCTGAATCACGGTTTGTTAAACAGGTTCACAGTTTTTTCAGATAAGGCCTTATTAAAGTATTGTTTTAATCACTTTTAATTGGGAATAGCACCACTAATATTTCATTTCTGAAACACTAATTGGGCAGCTGTTAAGGCCTTTACTTTTATTTGGATAATGTACTTACCAAAAGCAGGATGCTCAGAGTACACTAATTACATATGTGTAGGTATAAATAAAAAGGGGAAATGCAAACTATTTTTTCTAAAAGGATTTGTTGATATTTTTCATTGCAACATTTGTGCTAGAAACAGAAAGCTGTGCAAAATAAAGTCTATAAAACATGACATAAAACACCCTCGTGGGCATGTTTTGGTAGATCATTTAAAGATTTGTCTGACACTGCAGTGAGCTTTTAATTTTTTAACAGGAGACATTTTCTGTATTTTTAAAGACGCTAAACAGTTGCCTCAGCAGATCACAGAGTGCAGCAGAATGGCACGAATCTCAAAAATCCTGCTTATTTTTAAGGTGTTACATGCTACATTTTTACACTGTCTTCTTAAAACAAACAGTGAACTTATACATATTAATGACGCAGTTCTTGTTTGTCTCCAGTGGGCTCAGCTATGACAGATCTTCTGGAAAGCCCCCAGCCCGGTAACTCTGATGTGTCCATCCAAGTAGTTTCTCCCACCCCCCAGAGCACCGTGGTCCACACCCCCACTGCCCAGATGACCTCTGAAGCTGGTGAGTGGCTGACCCCCAGCCTGTGCAGTGTGGAGGGAATGGCCTCCGCATCACCGCTGAATAATTTCCTGGCCATGGCCGAACCCGGTGACAAATCCCTGATTGCAGTGTCTCCGTCCTTAGTGGGAACTCGCAACCTGAGATAGACTGGTGGTACCGTTAACTGAATTCATTACCGCTGTGTACAAGGTTTTTCTGGTGTTTAAAGGCTATTAAACTCTGTTAGGCCGATGTCAAACTGACCAAAGTGATCAGTCAAACATGCCATTAAAACCGCCTGTAACCAATTGGATATGGCCAGGCAGGGATTTATGGTCCAGAATCCATGTCTAATTAGTTGATTGCTTTCATTGCCTTTTTGATGGATCACTTCCTTTCACGAGTCTCACCCATCAAATGAACACCATATAGTATGGTTCACATATTATACTGTCGGGAGCGAAACCTCCTGTAACAGATTTAATATTTCCTCTCAGCACCTCTACTGGAGAGCTCACTGGAAGATAGTCATATTCCCTTGACTTGTCATTTCCTTTTTCCTTAGCGGTACATAACACTCCACAAAAGAGGTTATAGCGTTTCCATTCAAGCCAGGAACTGAGGCCAGAGTGAAAGGTGACTCAGCATACAGAGCTGCACTTTCTCTCCTGTTTATCAGGGAAGGAGGAAATTACCCTGTCATGAAAACAGAGAATTTAAAGTGTTCACTGGTGGGTGATTGACAAGGATCCGTTATATATGGCATTCTCAGTAATGCAAGTTGGACATTATGCCCTATTTTAAATGATATATGATAAATGTTTTAATATTAGTACATATATACTGTATATATGTCATGGAAAAGCTGCTAAATGTCACAAATGAAAAAAAGAAACACATAAGCAGCAAACTTGTTTACTTGTTTACACATTTTGCAGCACCCCTGCTGAGTCTACCTTCAGCTGTCTGTTTGCGGCCGGTAGCGATCAAACATCCTAAATGTCACGGATCAGCCGTGGAAAGTTCATGAAATTTGATTTGCAAAAATATTCTAGATAAAAAGACCTGCCTGCTTCTCAACTGACTCTGCAGTTCTTTGCTCCCCTTCATGCCAACTTAAAAGACTGTGCAGGTTGTAACTGTCTTTTCCTGACTGTGTGTCAATTAAAGTGAATAAAGTGCACTCCTGGCATATTTCCATCACTCCCTGAACCCAGGGTGCCTGAGAGGATGCTTCTGGTTTCCTCTCCAGTGGCTTCGCAAGAGGAGCGAGGCAGCGGTCTTTTGACGGATGGCTTTTCTGACCATCCCAGTCACTGATGCACTCCGCCTCACGGTGAGGCATGAGGAGGGTCATGTATCTCCCTTTGCAGGTATCTGGATGCCTGGGAGACAGCTGCCACTGGGTGAGGTGATAAAACAGCCCATTTCATTCTGGGGACATCTGATAGTGCAGCCAGCTCCACAGAGTCTGGCAGCACTGGGCCCGACTGAAACTGGATCACACAGCAGCAGGAGGGAGTGGGCACCAGGCTGTCAGAGCAAAGCCAGATAACAACTGGTTCTGGGCTGCAATTCCAGGATGAAGGTGGAAGTGTAGAATACAACTGTGTTTACACTCAGAGATCCTGAGTAAAACTGAAACATTTCAGGTCTGTGTGGGCTCAGAATACACTGATTTTATGTTACACTAGCACCATTATTAAATGTAAACTGTATACCAAACATTGCTGAAACCCCTAAAATGCACAGGATGTTATAGGTCTTAATTATATGAGCAGCTAATTTGGTCTAAATATCGCCGTGTAGAGTTGCTTATTGTTATACTGTCTGCCCCCTATTTAAATCATATCCAATCAAATTTTTAAACCCTCTTAATGACCAACATTTTCTGAGAGTTAGGTGAGAAGATATTTGAATATCAGTACACTGAATACAGCTGGTTAGCTGAACTTAGCTTAGCATAAACACTGGAAAGCCTGGCTCTGTCCGAAGGTTTGTTGCTTTTGGATAAGGCCGTGCTAGCTGTTTTCCCGTTTCCAGATTTTTGTGCTAAGCTAAGCTAACCTAACCGACTACTTGTGTTAGCTTTACATTTACTTCACATGAAAGTAATATCAGTCTTCTCATTTAAGTCTCAGCAAGAAAGTGTCACAGTTCTTTAAAATCTTTTTTTTAAAACTATATCGGACTATATTGTTCTCTGATTTTTCAACACATCAGCATTGAAATTTGTATCACCTCGGTCAGGCTCTTATTTTGACACTCTTCACTATTTAGGGAAAAAAACGCACCACATCCAATTAAAATTAACTACAAACATGACACTTTTATTGAACTTTTTTTCCTGAATCAGTTACAGAAACAAGAGAGTTAACTGTTTTTTTGTTTTTTTTCTAATCAGGGGAATCAAGTTCTATACATAGGCATGCTGCGTCACTGCACAGTCACAGCTGTGAAAACCAATATCACCCCTGTCAGCTGCCCCGCTGGAACAGTCTGAAGGCAAGACAAATCAGGAGAGGACAGGCAAGGACATGTCAAACCCAGGGAGGATGGGTGTTCAAATGGGCTGCCCAGGGATGACAAACTTAACATATAGAAGTTTTGTGCAAATTTCACCACAGTCTATTTGATTTTAAACACAGAGACAACATCAGCCAGAAGATTCTCTTTTTTTCCCCCTCCCCTTGAGTCTTCAAACTAACTAAGAGGAAGTTATTATTAGGTCCAGTGATGTTGGCATTTTGTTCCTATTTTGGACCATTTTCCCCTGACTTTAATCTCTTTGCTTCTCCAGAACCAGCTCCCTTTTGTGTTTAAGAAAGCACAGACATTAAGTGTGTCATCGGATATACACTGAAATTATGATTGCTGTCACATGACCTTTACATAAATAGAGTTAGTATTCAAAAGTACGTCTGAGAAAGGTCTTACATGTAGAAATGGTGATAAGCATGCACAGATAGGTAGTCGACAAGTGCAAAATCTACGAAGTCACATGTTATTCTTTTTTTTTCTGTACTCCACATTGAGTGAAAACATCACAAGAATCGAAACCTCCCCCCGCCCCCCCCTCCCTCAGCTCCAGAGCTTGGTCTCGTTACTGCTGACCATCCAAAACCCTGAGGACAGTTCTTCTTCATGGGCTACGACTCACGGATTCCAGGGTCCAGTAGTCTGTTTCTGACCAGGATCGGCCCAGACAGAGCTCTCTTTGGGCATGGAGCTGGCCTGCTAGTGCCAGTCCTATTTTAGAATAGCCAGTGGGTAAGACATAAACACACAGCAGCAATCTTTTCTTAGTTGAGGGTTGCTGTAAGACCTGGGGGTCATCAGAATGACTATAGGTGGGTTTAAAGTTAGTTTATTCTGCCCTTCCTGCTGTTTTTTTTTTTCTTTTATAATCATATCACGGAATAAGTCATTGTATACTGCATGAAGTGCCAAAAAGTCTTCACAGCCACTGTCATTTTTCTGGGGAAAAAAAAGTTTGTATCCCTGTGACTGTTAGAGCAAAGAGTGGACCACTGTCTTGACTGCGCAGGAGGTACAAACAACACAAATCCCTATAAATGACAAATCATATAATTTCCATGAACATTAATCAAACAAAGAAAAAATAAAAGCATATCTAGTGTTGGCAAAACATTTCCAAAATGCTAGTTAAAAAAAAAAAAAGACACCAGCAAGAGAAAAATAAAAGCATAATGTAACAACAAGCAAATGTATGAACACAAAGCAAACCAGTTAAAAAAAACAACAAAAAAACATCCCCAGATAAAAACAGATTGCAGTAGTCAGTTCTCCAGTAGGTCATATGACACTGGTGTCTAAACTCAGCCTACAGTTTAAAAAAAGAAAAAAAGTAAACAAGCAAGCAAAGCTTTACAGCACTACTATGTACACAGCTTCTCGGGTGAAAGAGAGAGCTGGTGTCACGATGAGGGGAAAGGGTGTGAAACGGAGACTCCAGTGAAACAAGAGTCCTTCTTGGCACAGGGGGGGTGGGGGGGGCTTGAGCTACAGGAGGACGGTGAGGTGGAGGAAGAGGAGGAGGGAGGGAGAGAAGCTTCACCAGATAAAGATGACAACCACACAGAGCAGAGCAGCACGGCCGCCTCCACAAAGCGCACAAAAACACACACACACACACACACACTTGGACAGACCGGGGAGCCATTTTCTCGCACAGATCGGAGGCTGAACTGAAGGAAGTCACAGAGATCTCGCTGTCGCATTGGGCTCCCCCCGGACCATCTCTTGCTCCCTCCTTCCTCCTCGCTCTTCCTACCCCCTTCCTCCCTTCTCCTCCTCTTGTATTTGATCTCCTTCTTTCTACCTTGCACTGTAAATCTGATCTTCCTAAGGCTCTAGGATATCTCCACACACCAGCCACACAGCTCTATATATAACCTGTCACTCACAGTTTTTGACTGTATCTGGATCAGGGTTGCCCCTGTAGTTCTGTGCCTCGCTGGGGAAGTTGCGTGAAGGAATATTTAGCACCAGAAAGCAACCTTGACGTTGAAATTCTTTTTTTTTTTGTTGTTGTTGTTGTTGTTTTTTTTCCCCATCAACTCCCGACACACATAAAATCACAACGCTCACGTACGCACACATAAAAACACACAGATAGAGGAACTAAGAACAGGAGACCATTTCGTTTCCTCGCTCTGTTTCCCGCTGATATAAAGTGACAGTTTCTCCTGGCTGGTTCAAACCGCCAGTGGCCACCGGAGATGTGGGAGAGCAGCACAGCAGTCTGACCTAGATTCATGAACCAGCGCTTCCCTCTCCCCCAGCCCCCACCCCCACCCCCAACAATGACTGACGCCCCTCCTCGTCCAATCAGAATCCACTCTACTCCATCAAATATCAAATGGCAGTTCATTAGCAGCTTGTAATCCCTCCGTTCAGGTGCTCCCTCCGATGCTGCTTTTTGTTGTGTCTGCGGTCACAGCTGGGAACTTCTTTTCCCACCACAGTTCGGGGGTTTCACAGTTTTGTTTTTTTTTCTTTTTGTTTTTTTGCAAAGTGTCCATGCAGGTGGGAGGATGAGGCAAGGTGAGAGGAGTTATGTGTTATATTCACAGAGAAGTGCAGACCAGAGATAGAGATAGAGGGAGGGGGAAAAAGGCTAGGGGGTGGGGAGGTGGTAACAGTCTGGAGAGAGAAGGTTTGTTGGAGTGGTAGAGTTGAGATGTAGGGAATAGACACAGACTCTTTCCTCTCATATACTGTACATACACACCCACAGAGGCTGGGTTCTTTTTAAGCAGGCGGTGCTCAAGCTCGTACAGTTGCCTGTGTGCTTTGCCTTCACCTACGCCGTGGATGGATGGAGGACAGAGCCAAATGTTTTCCACTCGTGTGCCAGCGTTGTGACGAGCAGCAGAAAAGACATCCTGACTGACAGGAAGAGAGATACAGAGCAGGAAAGAGCGATAGATTTCACAGTTTTGGAGGATGCTTACAGTGCTGCAGTCTCTGGGAAGCGAACCAAATGAAAAAGAAAAAGAATACTGCTCGTTGATATTTTCAGATCTGAGTCAGCGTGTGTTTTGTTTTGCTACTCGCTGGTCACACTTTGAGATTTTTACACCCTTCTATGGAGACTTGTGTGCTAGAAGAGCTTTAGCTCTGTCCTCCATACCCTACTCTCTCTCAGTCTCACACACACTCATACGTCATAATAGTTGATTGGCACACAGTCAGTGTTAAAGTCTGTACACAGAGTGAAAGGGCCCCGCTGGCATCCGCATCTGAAGTCCAATCCAACCAGACAGGCCCCTCGTCCCGGACCCCTCCCTCCTCACCCTCTCTATCCTCTTCTTCTCTTCATTTTCTACCACACATCCTCTTTCCAGTCCTCTCACTCACCACAGCTGCCTCCCCGTGTAGGTTGGAGGGGCAGAGGGCACCTGTAGAAGGAAAAATTACGTTCATAAATGATAGACAATCTGGATAGCGTATTCAAACATGCATCTTTGCACACATGCGCACAGTAGCTGCAAAGGTCACCATGCACATTTTTTACTCATGTCTACAAATCTCTGGGCAAAGACAAAATGCATCTCTGACTGCAAGGCCATAACTTGCACTGTAATGTACTTCTTCTATCAGAAAATATCATGTTTCTAATGAAATTTAATGGAATTA
This sequence comes from Lates japonicus, assembly GCA_033238685.1. Lineage (NCBI taxonomy): Eukaryota > Metazoa > Chordata > Actinopteri > Centropomidae > Lates > Lates japonicus. Next base: position 155,485 of record BRZM01000169.1, on the reverse strand, counting down.
ATTCATGGAAGTTTGGCACTACTGTTTCTTGAAATTAGACCAGTAATTTGAACAGCCTGATAATGAATTTCATTATAATATGTCATTTAATAATAATTCATAAGATTTATATAAATATATAGATGCAACCCCCCCTCCACCACCACCACCCCCTTTCTGAAAACAAACCTTCTTGTCTGACAATCTTTTACTTATTTTTACTTTGACGTAAACCCTTTCAGACACTGTTCATACCTGGCATTAACATGTGTCTTGGGTGATCCAATCCCAAGCGGTACACCAGTTCACATGTGGCATTAAAATGCATCTCCACGTGTTTTAAGTGACCACTTGTGATCAGATCGCACTTCCCCGTTCAATGTGCAGACACACACACAAACACATACATGATTCGTCATCTGTTTTAACGGGCAGGATGCAGTGCTACGCTTTTTGTGCCTAGTCTGCTGGAAATTAAAAGAAGAAGAAGAAATCAAAACAGCACAGACAGGGTCTATTCCTTGGCATGTTCCAGACAAACCAAATCACCCAAGATGTTTAACGCACTCAACCTGTATCTCTATGGGGTTTTTTAAATTTGGACACGTTATGGAGAAAGCCAGTTTACGTAGTTTGAGAACCAGCTGAATGAGGACGGCAGTTGAGTGGGCGGTCCTTCAGTGTGGCTCAGGACACATTTGCATACACACTGCTAATAGAGTGTGGCCATATGTGTCCTCATTGCATCTTGGACCTGTACTTAGAGCTATCTGCTTGTGATCTGATCACCCAAGATGCATGTTAATGCCAGGTATGGACAGGACCTCTCGTGTCTTCTAGTGGCTGTCCCAGATTTTAAGGTAGTATTTACTTATTTACTTACAAAGCTGCAGCAAATCTCTAGACTTTTACCTGCTTTAAACCCAAGTTAAAATGTTTTATGCTCTCCATTCCTTTTGAGACATTTTGGGAACCAAGCTTGTTCCTAGCTTTCTTCGTTCCTAACTACTTAGTGGTATTGATTTTTTCATCTAATTCTCTGCAAAAAAGCAAAAAAAACTATTCTGTTCACTCAATCTCACACTGCACTGCACTGTCTTCTATGTAATTCTCTGCACTTTCATCTTTTTCATTATTTTCATCCTTTTAAACTGATGTGTTAAAAGCTGAATTCCTCGTTTAATATCTTCTATGCCTCATACAAAGCACTTTGTTTTAAAAATGCAATATAAATAAGCTCATCTCTCCTTTCAGATTGATGCACAAAAGCACTGGTCGTGCAAACTAATGATATTTTATGCAGAGCAGCTTAAGGAGAAGTCTGCTTTCCCTTTGTCGGCTAAATTAGCACACCTAGCTGCAATCTCTAGGAATAGTGGCTACAAATTATCTTTTAGTCAGTAGAGAATGTTGCTTCAGCATTTTAGCCTGTGTGTGTGTGTGTGTGTTGTGCTGTTGTGTGGCGGGTTTAATTCATAACAGTGGCTGGAAAATGGTTCACCTGTGCCAGCCAGAGCGCCCATTCATCCTGCATAATGAAGGGTGTGACAGGCCCCGCAGACAGTCACATCGCTCAGTGGACGGATAGCATCGCAGTTTATTTACACACACAGGAGCACATGGACGCTCTCTCACACTCACCCGTGAACGAATCAGTGTCAGATGAGTGACCGTTTGTGACAAATACCCATCCGTGCACGTGCCCATGAAAATACAAACACACATAGGCGCGTGAACATGCGCACACGAAGTGATAATGCACGCACACACTCACACCTCTCCCTCATTTTTGTGCAATGACGTACGGTCTGGAAACGCACAAATGTGCATGCAGTCTCGCCGGTGTGGTCGAATGAGAGAGCGGCGTGTAAGCGGCGTGTACCTGTGACTGGGAGGATGTACTCACCGCTCCCCCGTTCAGGATCATGGTCATCTCGGTGGGTTGGTAGACGTTGCTGCGGAAAGGAGCGCTAGGCCTGGCGCCGGTGTTGGTGTTGTGTTGCCCAGCACCACCACCGCTCCTCAAACCTGGCATGAAATAGACAGGAGTGACGGACAGAGATTACTCACTGTGACTCACCACGCCACTCTTGAAGAAAGAAACACTTGCTGTGTAATCCTGCACCACATAAATTTCCTCCTGCGCTTATTTCTAGCCACACATGCAAATTTCCTGGTATTCTATTACTCACTTTGGCCTACATTCCTCCTACAGCCTGTCCACACATATTACGCCTGTCTGCTTTAAAATAGCAGATTGTACTGTACCTGCAGTGTTCTCGTCGTTGTATCCGTAGCCCTGGTTCTCCACAAACTGCCTGTGAGAGAGTGGGATGTCTTCATCGAAGCTGGTCTCCCTCATCCGTGTTGAGTTCTGGGAGGTGTCGAAGTAATCTGGGGCGGTGGGCTGTGGTGGGGGTCTCAGGCAGATGTGGGATTCAGGAATGGCATGGAAGATGAGCAGCAGCCAGCCCTGAGCCACCAAAGCTATGGCCAGTGCCGGGTCATTCCAGTCCGGGGACCTTCCCAGCCAGGCGTTGCCGTACAGGTAGAAGCCCACCCAGGCCACCCACAGCAGCAGCGACAGAAGGCAGGTCACCAGCAGCCAGATGGCGTTGCAGCGCCACTGGCGTGTCTTCCCACACAGGGCCAAGGAGGCGGCAGTCAGCGCGGCTAGTAGGAGAGCTAGCACGTAGCTGCAGGCTAGTGAGAAGTCCAGGGGCAGGTACTGACAGGCAGCTCGCCCCTCCCGCAGCACGGTCAGGAGCAGCCACTCGGCGGCAATGATGCCCTGCACGGCGCTCAAACCCAGAGCCAAGCCCGTGAGGGCACAGCCTCCAGGGCTCCGACGCTCCCGGCCCAGCCTGCGCAGACGGACACCCTGAACCAGCAAGCAGGAGAAGCAGACAGCAAACAGGAGACCCCACAGGGCCCTGCGGAGCAAGCATAACGATTCATCCTGCTCGATCAGATAAGCAAAGCTCAGGCCAAACAAGCCAAGGATGCCAAGGAGCAGCAGGAGGATGGGTCCAACACCACTGCGCTTCTCAGCCTCACTGATGTGGCGTAAACGGCACAGCAGGACTAGGGCGAGTAAGATGGCAGCCAGCGCCCCACCAGCAGCCACAGACTCGACAGCTACACCCCATATGGAGTCCAGGTCACAGAGGAGGGTGTAGGGACGCACGAGGCCCCAGCCGCAGCCTCTTGGGAGAGCCTCAGAGTCCTCGGAGTCCTGACTGCTGGCACGATGAGCGACAGTCAGCAGCAGCAGGAGGAGGACCGGGAGGAACGCCATCTCTGAGAGATCAGAACAGAACAGAGGACAGAGAGGGAGATGATAAGGAGAGCAAGGAGCAAAGAGGGAAAGAAAGGAGAAAGTCAAAGAAATTGAGAGAAAGGGGGGAGGGAAAGTGAAAAAGAGTGAGTCATTCTGGTCATAAATGTTTGGAAGGCGGCTACAGAGCCGAGCACTCAGTCATTCCCACAGTAATCATCCGCCTGCGAGTGACAATACAGACAATCAGCCACCGCTGTGTTTTAGAGAGGAAACAAAGGACAGTAGTTCATGCAGGGTGAATGACTGAAGCCTTCCCAAACACAAAACACACACACATATCCTGTTTCACCAATAGCACCCTATAGTCCTGCCTTTTTTTTTAGCCTTTTAAATGCTTTAAGGTTTCATTTTGTTGTAACACCTTCAAATAAACAACATACACGTGGCAGAAAAAAATACCCACAATCCCAGAAAAACCCAGATCAGCTGCCTTCAGTTCAGTCACAAAGCAGTGAGGTCAGAGTCAGGGCACCTACAACGCTTCTAAAGAGAGTTTCAGGTGTGTTATTTGTCCAGTCTTGTCCAGTGAACCGGCAGCCGGAGCGCTGACAGGGAGGCTGCAGCATCATGCATATTTTTATGAAAAAAACAAGAGATACAGAGAAAGGAACTAGCGCGTACAAGCAAGTTCGACTCACTATCGGGCATCTAAGGGCGCCTAGCAAGGTGTGAGACGATACATAATACACTGCACACAAACGCACGGCGCCTCGAGCACAAATACAAACACTCCTGTACTTTTGAGAGTGTCCCAGTGAAAAGAAAAACAACAGGCGTGCGTGCCAAATCAATGCTGTCTTAGTCTACCTTTTTCTTTATTCATCACAACCGTCAGACAGCCAAACACACACACACACACAAATAAACATTCTTTCGTTTCATTGAGGTCTTTGCTGGGATGATCAGTGCTGTCGTTTCACCTGACGAGCTGTGTGTTTTATGGGAGGATGATCTGCATTTAAAGCCACAAAAACCATACACACACACATACACACACTAAACACATCCTCTTGCCAGGTTACTGTCAACTGTCTCTCCACTACATCGCTAAGCTTTCAGAAATTCTTTCCAAGCTGGCTCAGACATTAGTGTGTTAAACAATCCACTTTCGCAAAGCACATACACACACTTTTCCATCCTGTCTATGCTTGAAGCCACACTTTGGATTGTTTATTTCAGAGGACTTAAGTCTCACTGTAGTTTCGACATTAAAAAATCTCCTGGTGTCCACAAATAGATTGTGCCACAATATTTACATACCACATAAAGGACAGTGGATATTCCCAGCTTCATATTCTCTCTCTCTATGCCAGTAAGTCAGGGAGAGTTACATGGTCAGGCCATCAGAGGAGAGTGCTAGGTTTAACTACACATCAGCCAGGGCTACAGGTCACACAGAGTCCTTCCAGCAGGTAGCTTGTTAAATGGGGCAGACAGCGAGAAGGAGACAGACCTTAGATACTACTACTACTAGATGCTGTGATTTATTGTATCATGAGGAAAATAGGGACAGAAGTGGGAGGAGGTGCAGACTGGATGCTACAATGACTCACTATCGCGAAGTGGTATTAAGAGGCAGGTTGGGCCAGGGGGTAGCTGGTTAGCATGCTAACTCCAGTAGAAGAAAAGAAGTGATAGAAATAGAAGCAAAACAAGAATTAACGTTGCTGTTGCTTTCCCCTGCAGGACACGGCTCTTGGCGAGAAAAGGAATGAAGTCTGATGCTGAAATCGCAATGTTTCTTCTATACTGGTAAGTAAACAGCTGTTGATGCTAACATCGGCTATGTAGTGATAGCAAAAACTGATAATATATATATATAATCTGTATTTTTATAGTAACAATGTATCAAATTACAAAATGAACTATGAACTAACTATGTGACACTGTGAAAGGGTTTTCTGCCTCAGCAGGCACCTGTTTTCAGCACCAAAAAAAAAAAAAAAGCTCCAAAAACCCACTGTACACTACCTGCTCTACATCTAATGACAGGAAGACACAGTTCACAACTAGCTGATGAACATTTAGCAGCTAATGAGACATATATCTCCCTTAGGAGATGGTAGAGGCCAAAAACAGAGCTAAAATGAGAGTGAATATTGGACTTCATTCAGCAGGTGACCAAAAACAGGCTTCTGTAACTGCTGGATGTGTAAGCTGATGAGGTTAACTGCTAACAAGTTCACCATATCAACTTGAAGGGTGAAGACATGTCAATTTTGTGTTCACAGCTTGTTTCCCCTGACTCAAAGCGTCCAACAAATCAGTTAATGCAGATTTAAACATTATTTTGTTAAGAAAGGTTTGTCCATGAGTTTTTGCACATGAAAGGGCAATGAAAATGAGAGAAAAGCATGATTGATCTAACATTATTCTGTTACTGAGCTCACATCCAGTAAGACAGTGTGTATTCAAAGACTGGCGGACATCCATCTTCTGAGCTTCTAAGTCCATTTTAAATCAAGGCAAGTGGTTTAATTCCTCCCCAAATGTAGGCACACACTCTGCCGGCATAGCTGGCCCATCCATTTATTTACAAGCTTTTGATGTGTCTGTCTTCGTATCCATTTAAAAATATAGTTGTTTACAACTTGTGAAATACCATTATTTATTTCTTTGGGCGGAACAGTGAAAGACACATGCGTGCCTATATGTATATGCGTGGTTTGTGCATATTCATTTGTTTGGCGCTCTTTCATGTATCCCTCAGAGATTTTCACCCTCCAAAAATTCTCCTTCACGCCTCCTCATTACTAAAATTCTTCGCGCCCTCATTTCCTGCCATTATTTCAGCCTGTTGTTTCCTGTCGACTTCCTTCCCTCCTTGTTGCAGCAGCCCACAGCCGCTGGTTATTATTGGTCTACATTAACATCAATCAGCGCTTACAGAGGGATGAGTCACCAAAAAAAGGCACACACACAAAAAAACACAGTGCTGGAGCTCATTACACGCACAACACCTTACCAAAATGCATACCTGCATAACAAAACAAAAACACACACTCCTGATAAACTCGAGCTTACTCCCAACATCATTTTTAGTGAGCCCCTGATAACCATGGTTACGCCCCATCTCTAAATGACAGAAATAAAACAAAAGGGAGAGGAGACAAAGAGAGAAAGGCTCACTCATCCTCAACAAGCCGAGCAGACTAACTGCTCCTCCTCTGTCTTTTTTTGTACTTTTCTTTTTGTCTGTCTCCGTCGCCGTCTTTGTCACTTCCTAATCACAGAGCCTGTAAAACCACACAGAGGAGATAAGTGCACACTCTCAACAGCAGACACAGAGAGACTGGAGCTTGTTTCCCTCACACTAGTGACTTTTTCACTCACTCACCCTCTCACCCAGTCACTCCCTCTTGCACAGATGGTTGCCCTGGCTGCTTTTTGAGTGTGACTTGGCAGACCGGTGGGGTGAAAGCTGAGGGATGGATACAGAGGGCTGCCAGCGGCCACACATGATCACACGTACACAGTCGGCCAGACATGCATGTGCAAAACCACAAGCTGCTCATGGGAACATTCACGACGCACAGCAGAATAGGTAGCACACACCTACAGCACACATGCCACACACCAGAGCACTCTTCCCTGCTCTTCACTAATGAGTCGTGTGAAAAGAAAGAAAGAGAGAGAGAGAGAGAGAGAGAGAGAGCCCCTGGCCTTCCGCTTTGTGCAGCACAGAGGATGCTGCCGCCGTCTCATCCTCCACACCCCTCCTCCCCCCCTCCCTCCCTCACTCCCACATTTCTAGACATGTTTCCCTCTCTTGTCACTCCCACTCCACGCAGCCATTTCTGTCCTCCCCTCCATTTAAAATCCTCTATTCTGTCTGATTCTCAATGCCACCTCTCCTCCGGAGCAGCAGCAGCAGTGGTCTCATCCCTCTGCTACATTTGAAGATGGGCTGTGAAAGATGCGTCTCACACATACACACACACACACACACACACACACAGTTCTCTCCCCACATTTTCTCGCTCTTTCCCTCTGTCACCCCCACAGTGTGTAATCCCAAACACACACACCCTTTTCCTTCCATTTTGACTTCTCCTTCTTCCTTTCTTGTTCCCCCTCTTCCTCCTCCTCTCTCACCCCCACCTCCTCCCCCTCCTCCCCCCTTCATGCCTTTATTCTTGCTGTGTATCTTATGTAACTGGGGGGAGGGATCCAGCTCCCTGCCAGTTCTGCTGCATGGCTGCTGTTTCTCAGGCATCATCTTCCTCAGTTCCAAACAGCCCACTGGCACTCAGAGGTCCATCATTTTAGCTTTGTATTCTGCACGTAGCAGGGGGGTCACATACATTCATGCTGCACGTGTCACCCTCTCACACACATGTAAACACACACACACAGTCCGGCACAATGCCCGTGTGCGCTGGCTCTATTTGCATGTAAATATAACATTCAGTTTTTTGGTGGCATGTATTATGCATGCGTGTGTGTTTGTGAAGGCACCACAGTCTCACACAAAGCTGAATGTGGCAAGCATGCAGCGTGCGTTCCCTATAGCGCTGCCATTGACACACAACGGGAGCACAGGCATGAGAGTGCAAATGTGCGCCACTGCAGTCATTCAAATCTGCTCCAGGCTGGATAGGCAGGGATCTAGCGAGCCGTCCTGTACAATTACAACCTCCTACAATTATCAGACATAGCACACAACCAGATGCTGTCTAATTACCGTGGTGATAATTGAGAGGATTATTGCATTTTGACGACTCGCTTCAATTCTCATTTTCTCTCCTACTGTGTGACTCAGACTTCAGGGACGATAATGGAGAAAATGTGTGTGTGGTGTGTGTGTGAGAGAGAGAGAGAGAGTCTAGGGTGTGTAGGTATATGGCTAGGAACACATTGATCCAGCTGTTGAGGTGAGCAGGTCATTTGTGGGTCCTGTGCTGGCATCTGCTTTCTAGTGAGGCCGTCCGTGTCTCCGGCCTTATCCGCTGTCCCCTCTAACACTAACAGACCTTTCCTACTCTGACACTGCATAAATTTACATCCTACATCAGTAGCTGGGCTTACATAATGCCTTTGATATCAGTCATAAATTAACCCAGTCTGTCTAGAAGTCCTGTCTACTGTACAAGATTTACTTTGGATTAAAAACACATCTGTGCTTCAAAATAAACTTGTCACTGGAGCCATCGCAGAGTAGTCCTTTAAACTTGTTTTTTTTACTCGTACAGCATCTGTCTCAAGCTCTTCCAGTTTTCTCTAAGTGAGAATAATTGGCTTGAAGTGGCTTCCAGACTTGGAGTCTGGCCTGAAACAGCTTTTTAAAAGGAGATGAAATAGAGAAGGTACTGTTAAGGGCCTGCCTGTCTTACCTGAGGTGTTAGATATAAATGTGTTTCTTCCTCTCCGATTGATGTTTTTCTTTGACCAGCTGGTTTACTGGCAAATCTCCTCCTCGTCTCTTTTACCTGTACATTTATGACATCACCAGCCCGCCTTTTTGAGATTGACCTGCTCTGGAGTTTTGGAAAAGCTCAATTTTTGGTTGAGAAAAAGCAGTTTTAGTTTGGACAGAGGGGGAAAAACTGAGGGGGAAAAAAAGATGTGTTTTTAACTTGCACTGGTGTAATGCGGATATACTCTTATCTAGAATGGATAGGAGGTCTCTTTCTCACTGAAGGACACTTTGACAGGACACAAACCCTGAACTTGTGACTTTCCAGAGAGATAGCCTTACCAATGGGGCATTCAACTACAGTCAGAGACCTCCCACACAGAAAATTGTGAAGCCTCTGCCAATTTCATGAGATTTCCAAGTCTGCGTTTTGAGGAAGATATTTCTGGTGCAACAAACCTGACATCAAAGCTGCTCATGCACAAAGTGAACCTTTAATACTTTTTCTGTGCATGGATTTACACTCAAAAACACATCTACAGTAACTTGGATGTTAAGTATGGCATAGTTTTTTTTTTAATTTTGTGTTCGGACAAATATGTTTTTTTCTTGAACAAGTACACTTTGTCACCGATCTCTACACATCTTTACCCCTCCAGAGTGACGTCAGCAATCCCTCGCAGCTTGCAGTGACCGATAAAAAGATGCAAAATAGAGGGGATGAAGAGGAAGTAAGAGGGGCAGAGAGGCAGTAGACGTCAAGGTATGACGTGTGGGGCTGCTAAAATATTGAAAAGGAGCTGAGGACAAGTTTTAGGAAAAAATAGACTCGCAGACACAGAAGGAGAAAGCAGGCCTGAGAGGGAGAAAAAAAAAGAGAACACACCGAACGACGAGACTAAAGAGGGGTGGTCCATTCACTGCATCAGCCTCCTGGGTGTCATCATGAAAAAAAACTGACAGTGGAAGCATTTTCCCCAGCCTCTTCTTCAGACATCCCTGGCCATCCTAATTAGGCCTCATTACCATGTGACTGGGCTCACAGCAAGACCGTATGCTAATTGACTTGGCAATTAATGGTGCCAATGTTTAATCTCACCCCCCCACCCCACCCCTCCACGCTCCCTCCCTTTTTCTTTTTACACCAACAAACAGTGGGGTGATCGGTCAGATGTGAAGGCATCCCGAACCCAAAAATATGCAACCTGAAACCAGAGACAGACCTCCGGTGTCATGTGTTCTGCCTCCATGTGATATCAATGAGCATCTTCCATTGTAGATAAAGTGATGGGATGAATGGGGGGGTTGATCACAGGAGCCCAGAGAGATCAGATCTGGTTTACAGAGTGTGATAGTGATCAGAGGAGCGAGAGAAACAAGGAACAGCCGGATGTGCGGAGGAAGAATTGGAGCGAGCCGTGTGCCTGGAGCGTGTGTGTGTGTGTGTGCGTGTGTGTGTCTCTGAGTATGTGTGTGCGTGTGTGAGGGGAGGAGAGGCATGTGCATGAACATAAATGCACATATGAAAGGTGAAGCAGGGAAGTTCCTGTGTATGTGATATCTGCACCCCAGCTCTTGCACTCAGCTGCGTCATGTGTATATAAAGAGGCCACACACACACGCACACATAATCATCCAAACACGGTACATATGGCATCAGCCCCGAGGAGATACTGTAGCATGCTCTTTTCCCAAGAGGAAGCTAACTAACTCATGAAAGCGCAGCCTGAGAATAAACAGCTCCACTCTGCTGAATATTGATTAATGATGGAAAACAGAACACTCCAAAATAGGCCCGGGAGCTTTCTGAGTACACAAATACTGCACTGACAGTGGCTCAAGGCTAATGTATCATCCATCTATTGACCAATCCATACATTGACATCAATTTCCATACTAACTTCCTTTGTCTAATTAGACCCAAGTGGGCATTTAAGTGCAATTTCTTGCCGAGTTAAACGACCAATTCAGGGCCCTGCCTCTGGTCTACGAGGCCGGCGTGGGAGGGATGTGTCTCCTGGAAGGGACACCCTTGGTTTTAGCTGACCTAAGGAGCAGCTTAATGCAAACACACACACACACACATTTGGAGAATGCTCTTTTTTCTTTTCTTTTTGCAGCACTGCCCCCCTTCTCTTAACAATACCGGCCACATGGGAGGGTCCCTGGGGGGTTCCAGAAGAGTGTGTTTGTTTGAGGGAGCAGCAGTAAGACAATTGTTACTGAGGTGTGTGTGTGTGTGTGTGTGAGAGAGAGAGAGAGAGAGAGAGAGAGATCCAGAAATAGAGGATGACATCTAACCTCTAAACTAAAGAATGGAGAAGTGATTGACACTCCTAAAATATCCCAGTGTATTGTGGGACGAAAATGGAGGCGCAGCTACTAAAACAAAACCAACCTTTTCATCCTCGTGAGAAAAAAAATGTGCCACAGCCAATCAGCCGCTAAATTTCTCACAGGTCAAAGTCCTACATAGACGTGTCTTTATTTAAGCTTAACGTGGGTTTAGTCAAACGCCCCTTGAGGTCAAGGCCATGTGTACCAAACCCTGTACGTAAATGTGCATTTCTCTGCAACACATTGCGTGCCCTCTCTGCTTCACACACACACACACACACACACACACACACACACACACCTATGCATTTGGTGCATCGACATCGCCTTTCTCCCAGGGTTGTCAGTGATGTAACTTCCACCTCAGTGGTGATAAGCCCCGAAACAGCCATAACACAACACAAATGATGATGCATTCACACAAATCTAGACTCCCACTAGATTCACCAGCTAATATAGTCCTGCTCACTGACTATATATCATGCACACACATGTCCAGAAGGGTATCACACTCCCTTGCTCCTCCGATTCCTGTCAATCAATATCCTATGGGCTACATGATGAGCAGCACGTACCTTTGTCGATGTAAACAAATCCGATCGAGAAGGAAGGCAGATGCACAGTTGTCAGGTTTTTGCAGGAGACAGATTTTTTTAAAAATGTCACATTTCGGAATGAGCTCCGCTCGCCGTGTTTGCGTATTCTCTCTCCATCCACATGGACTTGTACGCGATCAGACCAGATGATTCCTCCTGCTCCAGCTCTCGGACCAGAGGAACCCGGTTTACTCAGCCTCGTCCGTCGTCCTCACAGGCAGAATCGACATGAATTCCGAGTCCAAGTCCAAACAGGGGAGAGACGAAACGCACCACGGGTATCAGGGTTAAAATGTGGAAGAGATTTCTTTATCGTTTTCCCCTAAATCCTTTGTTCAGCGGTGCGCATCTTTGACTTTCACTGCACCAGCGAGGGGGCAGTCATCGAAATAAATAAAACCCACAGTGAGCCGAAATCCTGTGATGTGCAGAGACGGTGTTCCCCTCCCCGAGCCAGCCGGATCCCCCCTCTCCTGCTTCTGGGCTGTTTCTGCCGCTCACTGTCCGCGTTGACGCTCACTGCTCTCCGCTGCACATCTCCCGACTGAATGCATCACCAAAAAACTGCGCTCCGCATAACGTGCGTAATGATAATCCCTCTCCGCACACGGGCACACACGCGCATACACACAGAGAAAGTGACAGCTCTCCGGAGCTGCCACAGTCCCCACTGACTCCTCTCTGCCCTCCCTCCCTTAAACTGTTTTACTGTCTGATAAATTAATTGGTGCCTGGCGGGGGTTGGAGACCACCTTATTAAATCCTTTCTAGACGTACAGCGGCTCTCTCCTACACACGCGCAGACACACACGTATTGTCTTGATGCCACTGTCACGGACTGTCCGCACAATTTGGACTCTCTAAACGCTGTTTTTGCTCAGTTCCAGCTGGTGCGGTACTGTTTTTCACGCGTTCACTGCGCTAAGTCATAGAAAATGAGCCGATACTGTGTCAAGTTAAACTATTCAAATTTAATTTCCGGGTGCATCTTTCAGAATAAAGTTCTTAGGATACGTGCACCACTGTTTATCTTCTATTATAAAAGTCACACCAACTCATTGTGAGAATACTAACACAACTCTGCTTTTTCGTAATGTAAAATCCATAGCGGTTATATAGCATTTTCATCCCAGACACTTTACTTTTGCTCGCACACTTACACAGCAACTGCTGCGAGCCACCATGCAAGGTGCTATCTTCTGTCCTCATCATCAGGGACAATTTAGGGTTCAGCATTTTGCTCAAAGACCTTTCAGTGAGTGGATGGCTGGAGAAAGGGGATCGAACCATCAACCCTGCCCTCAACGGGTCACCTCCTCTGTCTGCTGAGCCCCAGCAGCTACAAAAACACTGAATGTGCTGTCATACAACTGCATTATGGGTCTTCAGCAAAGTCCCACTGCCATCGTACTCTCTCAGTTTGTAGGGTATTTGTTTGTTTGAATACTTTCAGCTTTCAAATCCCTCCTTCTTGTCTTCTGCAAGTTTTGCACAGTCCTTGACTGTTATTTTGAAAGAAAAGTAGCCTCTTTTCCGGAATTACTCTGGTTATTTCCGGGTCTTTGACAAACTGCTGTGATGCTTATTATTTCTCCTTCTCGTCACATGCTTGTCGCCTCAGCTGCTCCAGTCCATCTACCAGGGAGGCTTTTTTTTTTTTTCAATGATGGAGCCCCCCCCCCAACTACCTCCTGCCACCTCTACCCTCCTCCCCCCATCCTGCCTTAATCCTGGTGCATGATGTGAGCTGATGGAAGTGATTTGTGGCAATGCTGTCACAATGTTTCATACAGGCCCCCAGAACTGTTTCCACTGCAGTCTCAGACATGCAGGAGCAGAGCATGGCAGCCATGACACCTCTGACTAGGTAGTCAACTCAGCTACCAGTGTGGTGCTGATCTATAATATTATCAGACAATGCAGCAGTGAACAGCCTCTTCTCCATCCACTCACAGAGTTAGGTCTCGTTTTATGGGATTGCTAATAATCCAGTGATTTGGAGTGTGTTAATCTACATTTAATGTTTGCGTGTCAATGGTGCCAAGCCAAATCCTGCTGCAACATGAGGGTAACACTGGGAACCAACAACCAGTCACGCTCACATTTTACACACCCACATTCTGCATGGGATCGCCCTTCTTTTCCCCTTTCACACACACACACACACACTCACTCACACACAAACGCATAAATACATGCAAAGTGAGATGACATGTGGGCTATGGGCAGTAAGAAGGCGTATCATATGGAGTGGTAGCTGAGGATGTGATACTAATCTGACAGGTGCAGGCTGAGAGAGTGACAGCATGGGAAGAGGGGGTGGAGGAGATAGCAGGAGGAGGGGTCACTGCTTGAAATAGGATGACTGAGGAGATTAATGGTTCTCTCACTTTATCAGCAGACAGGCTCAGGCAGTATATCATCAATACCATGCTTATACTCATCACAGTGAGAGACTGTGCACGGGAAAGGGAACTACTACACTACTACACATAGTTAATCACAGTAAATGGATTTGGAAGAACACGCCACTCTAAACCCCCTCGTCATTGTAGGATAATCATGCAATTAAAAGATTTATTAGCTATTGTGCCAGCACACTATGTAGTTGAGTGCAGAGCTGGGAGGGTAACTAGACACTGAAGTAGGACACATATCACGAGGTGTGTATGGCTGTGTGTGAGACAGTTAGTTCTGCAGATAAGCACCTCACTCTACCTCACAGACTTAAAGGGGCTATATGTAAGTTTTTTTTGCTATAGGCTTTGCATTAACAGCTGTTTACCTTCCAGTCTAGAGGAAATGTTGCAAGTTGAGCATCAAACGTAATTCCTTTACTTACCAAGAGCTGTCTTCAGCTATGAAAGCAATGCCAATGTTAACTCTTGTTTTTCTTCTAGTTCCATCACTTCTTCTCTTCTACTGAAGTTAGCATGCTAACTGGCTAGCCCTCCAGCCTGGTATGTATTTTTTCTTTTATTGCAGAGAGTGTGATGAGTAGAGTCACAATATATCTTTTGTTTGTATTGTTAATATGTGGAGCTCAGCATTAGCTCAGCATTAAGACTGGAAACTGGGGGAAACTGCTGGCCTGGCCCTGCTAAAGCTGACAAAATCCACCAGCGTGTCTAAAGCTCAGTAATTAATATTTTATATCTCTCATTTGTTTCATCTGTACAAAAAATGAAATGTAAAAATGACACATTGTGGGTTTTTTTGAAGGGGTTATGTGCTATACTATTTCTTGGCCCAGAGTAGTAACTTCCTGGAGTCTTGCCTGAGGTCAGGCAGCGCCAACCATAAACAGTCCAGCATGAAATCCACTGTAAAACCACAGCTAGTTATTTTTACATTTAGTTTTTTGTACCTATTAAACAAACAAGACTACCTGTCTCCCCCTGTTTCCACTCCTTATGCTAAGCTAATAACCAGTTGCTAGCTTGAGCTACATATTTATGTTACTGATGTGAGAGTGGTGCTGACCTTCTCACCTAACTCTCAGAAAAGCCAGACAGCGATTTTCCAAAAAACACTTCCCTTAATATACATATACACATATATTACACATATTCACATGCTTAACTGTCATCAGCTCCCGAGGCGAGACTGCCAGCCAGTGGAGGACTCCAGCCATTATTTATAGAGGTGACAACTTGGACTGGGGTGGTATGACTGCGTGGGCCCAGTTGCTGACCAATATGCTTTACAGACAGGCAGTACACTAACTTTGGCTCTGCCTGGTGAGTTATTGTCCTTTAATGAGAGAGCATGCCTTAAGGTGTCATCTGTCTACAGGAACAAGAGCGTCACTGACACTGTCTGGTTGCGTTTCTGGCTATTTAACTAAAGAGTATGCGTTACACCGTATATAAAGACCTTTTTTCAATCTCTGCTCTTCCATCAAAGCGTTGATCTCCATTTTCTCCATAATCTGCAACCCCACATAAGTTTTTGTTTCTGCATGTGTTCTCTCTTTCCCCCGATCCTCTTCCCTCATTACATGCCTCCTTGCTGCCCAGAGGTTGCCTTCACATCTTTGTCAAGACCCTGCCTGTAGCCGCACAATAACAATGAACCACGCAGTGACAGCAGGGTGGCCGAGACACAGGCCGTGTACGCTGCATCTGTTTCCAGCGACAAGCATCAGGATGAGAGAGCCAGACATTACAGGATGTATATTAATTATGACAGGATGGTGTCCAAATTAGCAGGAAGCGAGTCTAATTTTAAAGAGCATTTTGTTTCTAGACACGCATCCTATTTCAAACAGGCCGCAACTTATCTTCCAATGACAGAGGAAGTAAAGTGTGATAGTCGCGTTGTTTGGTGAGGGAAAGGCAAATCATTTTTTTATTAATTTTTTTTTTTTATAACAGAAATAATGAACGCATCATGTCTGATTCTACATTCATCTCTAAATAATATGAAAACAACTGATAGTCCATAATATTAGTCCATGTAAAACACACAAATTCTACCTCTAGGCACGCCACCAATTTAAATACACTGCGATGAGTATATTATGAGTTTAAGAGTACTGCTCAGCTGGGATGAAACAACTGTATATTGTTCTGCTGGCCCTGGACCAGCTTTGTTGAGTCTTGAGGTGTTGAGACAGACAGCAAAGCACGCTTTTGCTTTGTGTGTATGAATCTCACCGCCTATAGTGTACCAACTGCACAGATATTAGCTGTTGTAAGCTAACTAGAAATGGACGCACTGACCGTGTGTGTGCTCAGTGGCAGCTCAGCCCTAACTGATCCCATATAAACCTAGCTTCTGTCATTTGCTCAGTCTCTCTCTTTTATTTCATCTCTGTACATTTATGAAGCATAACTTTTCTCTTCGAGTTAAAACTTTGTCCAACGATACAGACACGCCTTTTGCCTCTAATTTAGTTAAATTGCCTAATTCCACCCACTTACACCTTCTCTTATGGCATCATTTGAGTGCATATATCTTAGGCTTGGAGACTGTAGATGTTAAACGGAAAGCCTGCTTTTAGAAAAACGATGGGTTAGAGACGTGGGTATTTACCTCTAAAGGATTTAACAAAAGATTCTGTCAAGTTAAATTTGGGAAGTGTAGATCCAGTTTTGAGCTATCAACACTGCTGATTTGATTGGTCCAGTATTCTTTATACATCTTGTGAAGCCACCAACTTTCCCTTTTAAAACATATACTTAGTTATGTTACTTGAATGCTTTTAAATTAATTGTAAATGTTGGTTTATTTGGCATTATACAGTAACGCTAATAAACATTCCTGTAAGTAGTGGCAGATTTGGGGAAAGGCTATTTTTCATTTGATTCTATGTGCTGTGTAGAAAGTCGTACATTATGGGTCAATGAGGTAATGAAGGTTAGTATGTTTAGTGGGATAATCCTCACTCACTGTTTACCATGGTGACTTTACTCTGGGCTGCTCAGAGTCCCAAAACCTGCAGAGGCCATGACCTCAGCAGCATAGCCCCACAGAAGGAGGGGGGGATGATATTAAAGGTCATTTGAGGTGACCCTGTTGTACAATAACACTTGTAAAATAACCCATATGTAGATTTGTAGTTGTATCTGAAGGACACAGATATATATCTATAGGAGCACTCACACATACACTTTGCTCACACCCACAAACAGAGGCCCGCGATCACCCCCTCAAGACCACCATGGACCGCAGGAGCACGAGCTACATTCAGTGAGCCTGACCTTTCTGCCAGCTCCTCAAGTCTCTCAATGGCCTCAACAGACTTAACTCAAGGTCAGGAGGTCAGAATAAAGGCAGTCGAGATTTACTCTTCTCTCTATCAACCGTCACCGTGTCCACATGCGATATATTGTTTTTAAAGCCTGTCCAAGGCTTTAAGGTCTGGTTTCGGCCAGAGGTGATAAGAGATGCCTTTTTCTCAGCAGAGCAGAAATGTCACCTATAGCACAGAAAAGGTGTGGGAGGGTAGAAATAGGAAAGTACCTGAGGATCATCAGCTGGGCAAGATAACCTGTCTACTAGCAGGGATATCTTTTAGTCCCAGTTGTTGGTGTTTAATTGTCTCACTTGGCGTAGAAACAACTTTGGATGATCGTATAAACATTTGTACAGATTCATGATGTCCAAAGAATGGATTCTGGCATGACTTTGATGATCCCTCTGACTTTTTCTACACCATAGCCCATGACATTGTAGATTCTGAGTGAAATGGCTCAACAACTAGTGGATGGATTGTGACTAACACAATCACCTGGTCAATTTGTCCAATGATCAAACACTCCAAAAGTACCTCCTAATTCCATTGTCCTCCACTATACTTTGCCTTTATGCTGTGTCTGCAAGTAGTGTATTAAAATGAGAAGAACAGGAAACCCGTTCCAGCTCTGATTTGAATGATTTCACGATGGTTACCCCTGTTCTAGCCTTCAAGTCAGATACAAATTTAATTACACTTTTTATTGTTGTTGTTGTTGCTGTGACTCAGGATTATGTTGCAGCCGATGTTAATGGTTTTTCCCATTTGGCTGCCTGTTCTGGTGTCACACAACATGAACACAGAGACAGGTTATTCGGCAAATGTTAGCATGCTAGTATGCTAACATTTGCGATGTAATGTCCGCTTTGTTGAAAAAACGGACATTACACCTGATAAGTAAACATCAGTGTGTTTTGCATTGTTAGCATCACTGTGTGCATGTTAGCATGCTGATGACAACATTTAGCCCAAAGCACCATCAGTGCCAAGGCACAACCTCACAGAGTTGCTAGCATGGCTGTAAATTCTAGTCATGCTAAAACACTAATATCAGAGTAAATTAGACTACAGTTGAGTTATATATTAAAGTCCACAGCTCCTCTCTTCCCTCAGCCACTCTCTCTCTCTTCCTGCCCAACTTCTAGGAACCTGTGTTACCCACCCTCCCGCACAATACTCCAACCAAGTGGGAAGCTGCCCTGTCTGGCATCACGAGCAGAGTTTGAAAGGGGTGGGCAGAGTAGAATAAAGAGGAGGGGAGGGGTGTGAAGCTCCCTCCCATCCATGCAGAGCCCCATGTCTGCAGAGTCCTGAAGGGAGTAAAGAGATTGGGGACATGGGTTTGGGATTACCGGACAAGATCATAGGCATGTTTTCACAGATAGTAGAGCGCTTATTATTGGCCACAGCCGGCCGATTTTTAATCCCAGTCAATCTGCCTTCAATGCTCAGACATCCAGCTAACCCCTGCATGGAATCAGACACCACACAGACAGAGAGAGATAATCCCTTAAAAGTCTGTCATTTGATTTCGCACCCCCTGACTACATAAATAAAAATGTATAAAATATGCATATACATGCAGTGCACGCACACACACACACACACAGGAGGAAGGACGGAGGTCACAGCATGCAACTATGGGGTTTGGGTGAGTAAAGGATTATTGATTAAGTAGGGCAATGGCCAGATGTAGCAACACATTACAGTAAAATTCAACGATAGTACAACGCTTTGCAAGCAGTCTTGCCAGTGATAGTAACATCTGATTTGGAGTACAGAGAGTGAAAGCTTGACATTGAGTACTTTCACTTCCATCAGTGTAATGGTCTTTATAATGTGTCTCTCTCTGAGGCCGTTCATTATAAGGTCCATCAATCCGCAGACAATAACTGATTCTCCTGTGTCAACATCACAAATCCCAGGTCTTGGTTTGTCCTCGCTCTTCATCTGTAAGGCCATTTTCCATTTCTTCATCCCAGCCCTTTGTTTTCTCTAGCCTGTCAAACATCTCACTCTGCCTCCTTTTCCGTCTCCTGCTACTTTTTCCTTTCAGCATCCATGCCGCGCTCATCTCCCATTAGCCTCAGATTTTAGGGTTTAATCAGGGAAATAAAATGAAAGCTATGCAGTTTGATATTTACATGATATCTAAGGATACATTTAGGCGAATCTCAGTGTCGGCTTAGTTTGCTAAGCTGAGTCTTGCTTGGAGTGTGTTTGTATACATAAGTTGACATATAAATGGAGCTGGCAGGACCAGAGAGCAGGACCAGACCTGTATGAACTCCACTCAAATTAATTCCACTGACGGCCCAGCAAAGGAGCGAGTCATTTTTGGGTGTAAGGAGCCATCTCCTAGGTGAGCACCATGGCAATAGCCAACGGGGCCCCAGCTTTCAGAGCTGTCCTTCGCGCCCGACTGCAAGTGGCAGGCCAGGTTTTTTGTTACGTGGCGCCTCAACCTCTCTCTGCCCACATTCCTTCTGCCTCTCTCCTTTCTCTCCCTGCATGATGGTCCTGGCCTGTTCACTAGGAGGCTGTGAGAAACTGGAGTGCAAGGTTCGTGGGAAAATGTTGCCAGACACACAGGGTATGTGTGACAGTGAGGGTGTTTAATATCATTCATGGGACAAACTGGGGATATGGGACCAGTTTACAGCCACACCACACTTTTTTCATTTGATAGCATATGCAAAAAATTATGAAAAAGAAAGTTTGCATGAAGATATACATGTGACTGGTATAAACACCAAACAAAACAATATATCGTAGTACCATCAGACTGGACCTGTTTTTATCCGTAACAATACTGTTTTTACCTCATCTTATCTATATAGCCATGTTGATTGGGCAGTTGACCCACCCTTCTGGTCCAGACTTAATTATGTACACTTGTTGTTTTGTTTCTACTTTCTTCAAAGTTACATGCCTCATTTGTCACTTCATATTTTCTGGTATTACTTTACATGTGGTAATTATTAATTCATTCTGGTACCTTGTTAGTTTCATGGAGATGATGTATGTACTAAAGATATAGTAGGTAGTCTGGGATTGTTGAAACAATAAAACAAGATGTTTATCATCAAAGGTAAAAATTGGAAATAAAATAGCCTCATCTAATAATTCCACATGACTTATGATATTTAATGATATTTCTAGTATGTCTGTAGCAATTCCAGTAGCAAATACTCTCCAACATACACTATACTTCACCCAAAACAAACAACAGTAATTTGCTACATGTCAGGTGTGTGGTGTTAAATACATCTATAGAACAGTGATTACCAGGAATGTTACAAGGTAAACAACTAGTACAGTAGTCGCCTAAAAATAACATCGCTAGCGTTATTAAAAGTCATGTCCACATCACAAAACACACATGCTGAATAATCACTAATCTCACTATAATGGCCCTATGGATGGTAGACACATATAGCATACAGTAAGTGCTTCTGTTTATGTTAACAGAGCACTTTGTGGATAATAATGGGGAAGTACAGACAGTGCACAGATGACAGCTGAGACCATACAGTGTGTTGTTCTGGTAGTTTTTCCATCAGAGATGGTATATAAAAGACAGAAAGGCAAGATGAATGAAATAATGAGCTAGGAAGTACCACATGGAATGTTCAACCGATTCCCGTTGTTTTTATTGTTATGTATAATCACACCCGTATCTTAAATCTGTAAACATGTACCTTCTAACTACCCATCTAACGAGCCTCCATGAGCGCTGCAGCCAACCGAGGTAGCGACACTTTCTGGAAAACAGCCGTTGCTACAGCTCGGCCCCTGCCGCTGGCCCACCACCCCTGTGAGAAGAACACCCCAGCAGGCAAGGGGCTGCCGGAGCCATGCTGCAATCGCATTGTGCGCAGGAGCGTGCAGCCCACCATTTATTGGTCATCAGGTTGGGGTGGCTTCTACAGCACTGAGGCAAACTCACACCAGCTGGTTAAGGGTGAGCTGACCTGGAGAGCAGATGTACCCAGGGGTTCTTTCCAGCCGTGATGATGGTGGGGAGCCCGTCATCAAGATGCTCTGCAGTCTCTGGTAGACACAGGCAGCAGTCACCTCTTAAAGGTTGGTGATGCGGTCGGGAGAGCTCAATCAGAGCCAGGTTACTTTTCAGACGCACCTCCACGAAAGCGCGCGGTGGACGGAACTACCCACGAGAGCGCCTGCTGCCGTCCATCATCGCTGACGCCAGCTTTGCCTGGAGGTAAGAAGACATTCAGGATGATGGTGTTTCAAGCCATGCTCACACACACATATATAGAGTCAATGATTGGTTGATTTATTGATTGTTGATCAAAAGAAAATTACTCTGCAACTATTTTGATAGATAATCGTTTAGTAATTCTACAAAATGCTAACATTTGCTGGTTGCCGCTTTCAGAAGTAAAGATTTGAAATTTTGTGAATACTTTGAATCCTTTTTAAAGAAATCATTTTTTTCTGTGATCATTTGTCACCCATATTGTTGACTTTCGCGAGCGCTTTTACACTTGAAAATGCCTCTCTAAACCTTATTGTGCATTTCCAGCTTAACAGTGCATATTATTTAGTTAGTTTTTAAATTACATTTTGAAATAGGGCCAAATAATTATATAAAGAGATTAATTATATTTTCAACATCTAGTAAAATTCTGATTTGAAAATATCAGCTCAAAAATATTTCAGTTTGAAATAGAAGAGATTGCCTTCTGTAAAAGTTAAAACTTGTTCTCTCATACACACAATAAGCCAGATCCAAATTCTGTCAATATTTCTTATAATGCTTGTGTGTAGTTGAACTGAACTAAATTATATCCTGTGTAATACAATACTCTATCAACTTTATTTCAAACATGGCCATATAGATACCAATAACTGCATTTGGCACACTGTATTAAGAAAGTTTTACTAAAGTCTCAACAAGATACATTTTGAATAGATAGAGGACTACTGTGTCAACCCATGATATGAAATAAGGAATTAGATATAAGAGCCTTTATTTATATATGACTTATAAATACAAAATGCTTCTCCTCTTATCCTCTTTAACAGTATGCTCCATCTGTTCTAATTCTCCCTTTCTTTGTCCGCTGCTTTGTACCTGACTGCACTCATCCACCTTTCTTGCTTTGGGAATGGAAATGTCTCTATGTTACATATTAGTAAGTAATCAAGTAACTTTTATATTTGCTTTCAAATTGTTATTATTGTTGCTTGCAGTTGCATAGGTGCTATTATGTTTTGTCACTTACCGACGCACTCTAAGGCGTGTGTTTGTTGGCGTGACTGAGCTGAAGTCAAGACCACCAGATTCTCTCAGAATCACTCCACTGCAGAAACCTGGCCAGACATCAGAAGTCTTCAGGAGAGCCCAACAACACAAATGAATATGTACAATAAGACCCTCACTAAGTGGAGACTCTTTTTGTTATGTCAGCAGTGGAGGGGACAATTTATTAGGATACTCTAGAACTGCAGACAACCAGTTGTTGCTGCTGTTGCTGGAGCAGTCTGGTCCTCAACGAATTAGACTGCCACTGCTGCAGGGAATGAAACTGAGAGGGGCCGTGAAACAGTCATGATTACTTTTCTCTCGCTTGATTGTTTCTCCCTCTTAACACTGGCAGGATGCACCTGCAGGCCTCGCACTTATCCTTATATTCAGTTCGACTGAGCTTCCATCCAGGCGCAAGAATTGGTAGACGTAGCCTGGTTTACAGAACTGGGAGCAGCCCTGTTCTTCAAGACGACAGGGTCTGAATATTCAGCCAAGAAAACAGAGAAGGGAGGGTTGCAGCGCCACACCATGGATAAAAGCAAATTAACGATGATGATCACATGTGACTTCTGGCATCTCCTCTCACCTTCTTCTCACAGTGGACCCTGTGAACCTGACTTGCAGACGCAGTCGAGCTTCCCACGCTATGTCCAACACAGGGCTCCATTCTTAGGGTTCCCCACACTGTCTCCGCCTAAACAGACGCGCCAAGTCTATGAGGAGATCTACAATGACTGTGCAGGATGGAAACTCATATTTCAACACAGCACCACCAATGTAGACAGACCAGAAGACATCCTGTGAGAGAGAATTATACACGGTAAGTGCACAGTTGAAGACAGTGGGGCTTCTCTTCTGTCATTTATACAGTGCATTCATGAAAAACAAGAGGTGACATTGGGAGGTAATAAACAAGAATCACAGGAAATCCTGAGCTCACCGTGCATGAGTCCTGGAAGAACCTTCTTCTGGCCTCTTCTAGGTGTGCACCTTCTATGCAGCCTGCTCCAGGTGGAGGTCCGGGAGGGTTACTGCCGACGCCCTTCTTCTGACGGAGATCACTGCAGGTCACCAGTTGCCTATCCAAGAACACTGGAGGAACAGCACTTTCAGCTGGTTCATGCACAACAGATTGAACCTATTTGGTCACACTCGATTCATAGTGACAAGTTACAGAATTCACCACCTGTTTTGTAGGCGGCCCCCTGAATCTGAATACTTATTATTCTTCTTACGCAGAGGCTAGGCTGACATGTCATACCAGCAGGCTGCCATCTTGACCTCCTCTTTAATTCCCCCAATTCTTTCTACTCCCTACATCTCAGACCACTGTCCATTTGTTTCTAAGCTTCCAGTCTCATCTACCCACGCCAGCCCTCTCACCTGACTGGGGGTCTGAATGGCTGCTGCCTAATTCTCGCCACAGAAGACACAACAGAGCGTAGATGGGTGGAGGAGCCCATGGTGACATCTGAAGGCGTGATCCGATTCAAGAGTCGTTGGTTTGTTAGGGATCAGCTGTGTACTCCTAGAAAAAGCAGATTACAGACACAGATGAACAGGATGACGAAAGAGAAATGAATGAAGAGTAGTTGAGAAAGTCAGTTATTTTAATATCTAAAGGTTGTAATGTTAATAAATTATGGTTGTGTATGCAGCACAAACATCAAATTATTAAGACACTTACTTAAGAAGAATAAAATTATTTCTTTATGGAAGCTGGCTCACGGTTTACAGAGTAACATCAAACTGGGATTATTAGGAGCCTCTGCTGCAAGGATGTGTCATGGAAGTTGTCTACCTTTGTTGGATGCCAAAGTAAAATGCGTTAAGAAGCCAACCTTTGATTACAGTTGTAACCGTATTCTCTGGAGAGAGGCAGTAAATCTTGACTTTCATCCAAAAGGTCAGGATGGGATATCAAACCTAGGGTTATACAGGTACAAACATATTCCAGGCACCTTGTGTGTGGGAAACCCTTGAGCCATAGTCACGTCTGACTAAGTTCGTATCCACAGCTGCTGCTGTGATATAGGGATCCTAAAAGTCTTTGCAGACATAGACTCAGGAGACTTAGCACCTCAAACAGTGTATAATTTGTAAAGGTCAGGTGAAGGTTGAGTCTGCACAGACCAAACACACCTAAAGGCCAAAGAGTCTCACGGTTGATGAAGTAATTTAAAAGGTTAAAGAACCTCAACATGAGATCTCTACCAGTGTCTTACCCTCCTTATTGCTGTCATTTATAGTATATTATTTTGAAGAGGACTTCCACAAGGGAGCTAGGGTGTGACAGCCTTGTTGTGGGCGTAGCAGAAGAAGAGAGTTCAGGTAGGCATGTGAGGTGCAAAGAGTCAGTCACTAATTGAAGACAGAACAGTGTGCAAGCACGCCGACTGGCTCGTGATATTCAAGTGAAGGCCGCCCTATACAGAGAGACTGAAGGCAGGTATATGGAGGTACAAGAACCTGCTGAAACTCCAATGACTGGAAAAGTCGGAGACGGGGCTGAGTGACAGCTTACTGGTTCGAACTTTGACTGCTTCTGATGATGTTGGTCCGTGGAAGTGGCATTGGAGGGGACAGACCAACCTGCTCGGGCGCCTGGAGGACGCTTGGTTCGCAGAATACTTTCATCTGAAGAGGAGAATGGATTCATTTTACCCGGGACACATAGAGAGCTGTTTCCTGTTGATAACTGAATGGTCAGCCGCCAGCCATATCGAATAACAGAAGTTGTCCCAGCTGGAGCAGGTGCCCGGCCCTCATGGAAGGCATCTTCACCACGGGGCCATCAGCAGGATGAGCCATGGCATCAGTTGGAGCTACTCTGAGAGCTGCTGGATATCTCCTGAGGTACATAATGACTTTTGCTTTAAAACAGTCCTCGCTAAGTATGGTAATATTAAAACCATAGATTCACAGAAAGGCTTCCTATAGAGTGGTTATTATGCCGGGATCCGTAAGATTAGCAGAAGTGGCCTAAAACAGGATTATTAAATGTCAATTTTGACAAAGTTTCCGACGCAGCACAAGCGCCTTATATTTGTACTTATTAAATAATGGGTTCTACCCAATCCATTGAGTCTACAATGGAAAAATGCTAATAAACAGTTTAGAAATGCATTTGGTCCGGTGTCCATTGGTGAGATCTCCCTAATGAATTAAAGGGCTAAAAGACAAGTAAGGTGTGGTGCTGCAGAGGATTTCCCATAATCTGGCAAACTCAAGTTACCAGTGACTTATAATTGATCTCTACTAAACTATTATAAACCCTCTAGGTCGAAAAAGGCGTCAGAAAGTGGTGTCCATAAGTGGGAATCTGTTCTTCAGTTTTTGGTTGTAAATAATTGATTAGTATTGATCCAGTAAATGACTTCATTGTTTTGTACCATCAGTGATGGTGCAGTTTTTTCCAGATCAGTGTTGTGTAGCATCAGTGGGCCTTACAGACCCTATCGGTTTACCTGACTGTAAACAAAACACTCTCTGGCCCTTAAATAATCTAGTTTACGCCAGCCAGTCAGCTCACTGGGAGCTCAGTGTTTATTTGTTTAAGGGCCTACGCTCTGGCTGTATAGCTTTTGGCATTCAGATACATTAGCCCGCGTGGAAACAAAGGTGGAGTCAGATCAGCTGTAACGCATCTTGTGTGCTGCCGTAATAAACGCGATGCTGCGTTTCTACAAGCTGGCAATGTTACATGCACAAAAACATTAATGGCATCAGATCCGTCACTGTTTGGTGGGTGGATCACCCTCGGCAGAGACCAACATGAGTCTGTGTATCAGCCGAAATAATAATAGCAGCAGAAGTAGCAGTGATGTTCTGTACCTACCGCACCGCTCCGATAGAATCAAAGTCACCAATCCGGCCTGATCCCTTTCCTGGTCCTGAAACACTATGCAGCTTCTTTGGAAGGATCGCCTGTCGATTCAAAATAACGGTGGCTGAGATTACATCCAAGCCTGCCTGTCACTCTCCTCACCCTCCCTCTTCTCTGTGTGTGTTTTTACTGCTTTTGATGGTGTAATTACAACGGTGAACCACCTGAGAGCGCTGTAAGACAGAGCTGACTCTTATTGTGCAGCACAGCATGGCCTGCAGACTGTTAATAATAACACTGACTCCTGTACAGTTTGTTATCAAGAGCCTGCAAGGCACATAAAGGTCGAATTTATCCGGCCATGATGTTAAAGTAATAAACAAACAAATAACAGGAAATCAACTAAACAACACCAGGGTCAGAAAACAAAATTAGGGCTAAGATAAGATAGCACTTAATTCATCCCAACATAATTCATGTGCCCAAAATGCTCTGTATAAATGGAAAATAAATATTTGAATAATAATATGCAGATGTTATTGCTGACATCCCCTGCTTTCAGTGGCCTCTTCAACTTTGGTTTATAGATCTGCCAAAGAGGTCTACTGGGATCACCAGATAGTTAGAGGAGAAGAAAACAGGGGGGACATGTTACACAAATTTGTGTGTAATATTTTTGTGGCTTTACTGTAATTTTCGCTTTATCAAGCACTGGGCACTTTTCATCTCTCAGGCCTCAAAATCTTCAAATTAAAAGTCGACAGGAAACAACAGTCTTTTGTTGAACTGCTCAACCACCGTTAGTGAAACTAGCAACTTAATCTGCAGACCTGTTTAACATGTGTGCTGTAATAATATATGCAGCTGGAATCTAGAAGGAAAATCACTGCTGAGTGACACATACAAACTTAGGACTGCTATTTTCCTCAGCTGTGTGATGGCACCGCGAACTCCTCTGATGCACACCGATCAAACAAAATGGGATGCTGCCTGTTGTGATCAATAAGAGAAGCCTAAATGCAAACAACACACAGCAGTCTAGACAACAGCAAACAGACAATGACCAGATTGGAGAGCCTACAAATCCCAGCGCTGTTGTAAAGCAGAAGTAAAATCAAAGTGGACAGGGAGGATCAGATGGTAACTGTTGAGAAACTGAGGGGCGGAGATAGAAGTTTTTTTAAAAAGTGCAGAAAGAATAACAGTCTCAATGGCCCATATCTACAGCGAAAATAAAAGGAGGACTAAAACATTCAGATCAGCAGAAGAGTTATGGAGCCAGTATTTAGAGTCATTGCATATTTAATAATCGTTTATTAGTGATTCGTGGTAGCAGTGATGAAATACACACACACACTGATCAGAGCTGCTGCAACTAGGTCATCATACACGCTTTTCCAAAACCAAAGTCGCCCTGTGGTTTTATTTTCAGTGATTGTTTGTGAGAGCAATGTACGGCAGACAGGGTCAGGGGGCATTAGTCCCAGCTGCAGCCGTGTTAACTGTCTCCATTTCCCAAGTTCAATAATGGCAAGTGGGCATTATAAGAGCCTGCCTGCATCTGTAGCTGGTCCCTGTGCTGGACAGGGGCAAGAGCTGGACCTGCCCAGTCCAGGGAAAGAGACTTCTACCTATAGGTGGGGGAGGGGACAGCTCGTCGGCCCGTAGAGCTGCAGTTAGATGTGTGTAAATTATTAGATTGTGGTAATTTCCCTATGACAAAAAGGGTCTGAGGTGAAACCCGAAGTTATTGTTGAGTTCATACATGTGCTTGTTGTACTGTATGTTGACTCTGTGCACGTGAGCTGGCTTACAAGCAGCAGTAGTGGAAAGCTCCCCCAATCATCCATCCATCTTTTTCTGTCAGTTATGTTTTATTCAATATCCAGCTCTTGTACTGTCTCTCACCCTCTCTCCTCTCATTATTCTTCGAGTGCCTGAATTGAGGGGAGCAGGAAAGAAAGATGCTAGTGTTCACGTAGACCTCCCGCTGAATCCATTCTCTTCAACCGGGATCCACCTACAGGCGCATCTAAACAAACAGCTTACGCATCACAGAAGGCATCCACCACGCCACCTGATACTTGACAAGTTTCTGATGGATTTAACAGCCTGAAACGAAATCCCCGGACTCCTTCGCCTGAGTCTTGATTATTACTTTCCTGCATTTCCATTGTGTGGCTGTTTCACTTTTTAGTAATGCTAGCAGCGCAGCGCTTAGGGATGGCAATGTCTGGTCAGTCCATTGGTCCAACACTTTGGGCTTCAGAATTGTCTTAAAAACTGTGGGATGGATTACCCATGAAAGTGCTTACAGACATCCGTAGTCCCTATGATGAATCCTGATGACTTGGGGAATTGTTTTCTAATATTCCCGTTTTATTGGCACATCAACTTCATTGCCTATGAAAGCTGTCACTTGGCTTTCCATGTGTGGCTGTTTGGAACAGCTATAACCTCAAGTGATTTCCGACGTGGTTGGACGGCACATCTTAAGAACTGGTACTGAAAGGCCATACAGCCCCTGCTGTGTGCATGGTTCTTCAGAAGTGCTTGCTGGATGGTCGAGTAGAAGCCCAGAGGCCCCCGAACGGCCGCACCTTTTCTGACATTCGGATTGGGTCAGTCTGGTTTCAACCATTTCTGCAACCCCACGTCATGCCGCAATTGGCTGGCTGTGAGTGTGGTTGTTCAGAACAACTATAAACACCTTTGATTGGACAGAATTTTGTACGAACTAGCTCTGATTGAGCGTAACTCAATCATTAGTATTGTTCCCCAATTATGTTGCCAGTCGTCTGTTACATCCAGGTGTTTGGTAATTCTCATAGGCAAGGATCAAACACAATTAAACAGCTTCAAAGTCACATAGATCAGCTTTATCCTGCCCATTAACAAACCAAAAATGTTAACATGGCATACAAACCAACTAACGTTTCTGTGCTGTTTGAAGCAATAACACTTGTTTGGTTTTGCTCGTTTGCACATGTCCCTGTGTGATAGTTCAGTTCATTGAGGACCTGACAGTGTGAGGTCCCCAGACAATGTGTGTAATGATGATGTAATGGATTAATAACACACACACACTCACAAAAACACACAAACACAGTAACTCTTAGATGCACACATGCACTAATGACCTGCATAGACCTTCCTTAACTCTGACCTCATACAGCACATATCACTGCAGGAAGTAATGAGGTCAGGTGGAAGTATGACCACAATACATAACAACCATAACCTGCCCTGGTTTGGTTTTGAGGAGTAACACAACGTTATAGTTACCGATCAAAAATACGCTCACACACATGTACAGTATCTGTTGTCCTATATTGAATCCAGCTGCAAACAACAACCCACACACAACACAATCACGCTTATATCAAAGCGCCAGAAGATTGTGTGTAATCGAGTTTGTGTGACAAGGACCAATGATGATGTTGTATTAAGTACTGGAGAGCAGGCAGGCGCAACCCCTGTGGGGGTCTTTCACAGCTACGCTAGCTACTCTTGAAGAATCACCTTCCTCTGTCCCACATTTCTCAGTGATCAATTCACGTCAGCAGGCCATATTTTATTTAACACTTAATCGTGGCACTCCCCTCCCTGCGTCCCCTGCAGCTCATTTGTTCACACGTGGGAGAAAAAAATTAAGAGCATGCGATTGCTCCTTTTCACTCTTCTCACCTATACCCTCTCTCCTTCCCACTTCATTTTCCTACATCTGATTCAAGTGGCACTCTGCAGAAACAGGTCAGCCATTGTTGAGCATTCTTGTAATTAATTAACCTATCCTTCCAGTGCCCTCCATCTGATGGGCAGAGGATGGTGTAATTGAAGCTCCAAGCAGGTGTTTTAGATGCTCCTGATTCTCTTCTGTGATCTTACACTTACCACAAGCTCGGTGACTCATGGGTTCTTTTCTTCCGCAGAAACCTCTGTCTTTCTCTCTTTCTCTGTGTTATAACTCTTTAAGCTTGTCCGCCCTCAGGTCCTTGTCGCAGCCGCATGGGCTACCTTTTAGATGATGTGAAGTATCTGTCTCAGACGGCAGAGTCTGGCTCTGTTTGCTCAGACCTGTGGATCGGTGGCATAGGCCCAGATTGTGCTGAAGAGGCACAGAGAGAGCAGAGACACAGCTGTCAGCTCTCTAAATGGACATGATGTTTCACTGTGCTCATGCCAGAGCTGCTCTGATGTCTGCTTTCAGCACATATAACAGCTCCTACAAGCCCAAAGGAGTCTATAAATCATTCATAGTGAGAATAATGAATACTATATATTCACAGTGCTGAGTGCATACTGTAAAAAGCACAATACTCCCCATGGCTTGAAAGTTTCTCCTGAATAATATCCACAATTTTCCCATACTGAGGAAGAAGAAGGGCACAGAAAGAAGTTTTTGGGAAGAAAAAACTCTTCAGTAGTGCAGGTGTGGTCTTTGTTCCAAAATTATGGCTATAAATCAGTAGTGGAAGAAGTATTTAGATAATTTGCTGAGCTAAAACTAGCAATACAAATAATCCAATATATGTAAAATAATGTAAATGTACACAAGCAAAATGAACTTTAAGTGTCAAAATGAATTAAGCAGAAAATGGCTTAATTATCATTATGAAATATCAGATTATTAATGAATGACTACTGTTGAATTAATGTATGAGCAGCATTTTAATGCTGTACCTTAATGCTGGACAAGCTGATTTGAACTACTTTGTATATACGGTTGGTGGTTTAATGTGTGACGGTGCATCATGTTTTATACAATGATCATATATTTTGTGTGTAAAAATCTTAATCTGTGCTGTAATTTTAGCTGTCATATAAAAGTTATGAATGCAGTATTTCCCTCTCAGATGTAGTGGAGTAGTTGTATAAAGTGGGATAAAATGGAAATAACTGAAGTACCTCAAAACTGTATTTACATGGGGCAGACTTAATTGAAATTTTCTGTCAACAAGTGTTGGCATGGTAGTGAGAAAAATAGGGAGACATATCAAATATTGTTTGTTTGCAACAGGTTGTTGAGTTGCTTGTTTTTGTCCTTTTCATATTATTAGACATTGATTTTTTAAAATTGTTTTTACTGCTGAATAAGCAATTTTGAGACATTGCTTTCAAAAGCAAATTAATAAACAGCACCCACTTTGCGTTTCAATATTGTGCATGTATTCCCCAAACATTTTCAGGTACTTCGCGTGCACCCGCCATTAGGGTGGCGAAAGCAGTGGACTGTAGCTGAAAATGTTCAGGGAATAAACATAGTTATTATAAACATCTCATTTCTTGGACACTGGACATTGATTGTTACGATGGTCTACAAACTGTGTGTTCTTTGGATCAGAAATTACATTTTCTAGCCTAAACAACGAAAAGATGAATTTGTTAAGACTGACAGACGAATCTATAAAGATAATAATAGTCGGTCGCTGGCCTGCTGTCAGCGTCAAAGCAAGTGATAAACCAGAAAGCTGGAGTGTGTCTTATGAAGGAATAATTGTGCTTTTCAGTGTCAGCCTTGTGCTCATTAGCACATCTTAGCTAGAGATTCAGACAGTTCACACTGCATGTCAAACGAGATTGAGTCCCAACCCCCACTCCCACTCACACACCCTCACGTGTCCAATCACATGTATTTATACTATATGTTATTTTCATGATATGCAAATAGACTTGTGGACGCTTGTTTAGATTCAAATGCTCGTGCGCTCATTTGTGGACAAATGGTCAAAAGCAGCAGTCAAGTCAGTGAATGAAGACACTAATAAAGAGACAAACACACAGATGAAAACAACATGACAAGGGCAAACACACTGTCCTTTTTCACAGTCAGCGTAACCCTCAATTCATCTTCATCTGTCACAGCAGTCTCCTCATCAGTTTTATTGTCTCTTTCTGTTCAGAGTGCGTCAAACGGGAACATGTTACCCCTCTGAGCACCCCCACCCCACCCCACCCCCCCAGCCTCCCTCCCCGCCGCCCCCCACTCGGTCTCTGTCTCTCTCCTCCCTCACTTCTCCACAGTGCCCTTGCTCTCCATCTACCTTCCTTCTTCTCCCCTCACTCTCTCCTCCCCTTCCCCTCCTTCCCCGTGCTGTGCTCTCGCTCCCCTCCCTCCCCACCACCCCCCCACCCGCTCACCCGCTCATACACACACTCAGGCAGCATCCTCCCCTCTCCACTTCTACCTTCACCACTCACCTCTTCGCGCCTCCCTCTCTCCGCTCCTCTCTCCTTCTTGCTTTCCGTCACCTACTAACACATATCATCTCTCGCATCTCCCCCCCAGTCTGCTGTCTCCCTCTCCATCCGCGCTCTCTCCTCCATCTACTTCCCATTCCTCCCTCCTTTCTCTCACACACACTCAACCCATTGCCGTCTCGTGAGAGCGCACGCGTACACACACACACACACACTCATGCTGATTGGCACCCAAGGACAGAGCACCCTCTCTCTCAAACCGGCAACCAGGCGGTTTGCTCGTACTGCCAGGCTTCTTGACACTGAGATCAGCTGAGGAAGAGGAAGATGACGAGGACGAGGGCATGGAGCACAGCCACATCTTCTCAGCTTTTTCCCCAAACGGGAGCTCCTGGAGCCCGGGGCAGCACCCCTCCGAGGGTGCCCAGGGATGCCCTCTCGGACCACTGCCTGTCATCTACTACAGCGTCCTGCTCTGCCTCGGCCTGCCGGGTAAGAGATGTGATTTATGTGTTTGTGTCTCTCTAATCACATGTACGTCTCATTCGCTGTTAATTTCCTCATATTTTTGATCAGAGCCTGTATCAGTGGGATGGAGGAGCTTTGCATCTTGATTTGTGCACTTGTCTGCAGGTTTGAGTGAGTGTGTGTCTTGCACAGCTGCTCCTGACTGCCACACTTTGCACACACACACACACACACACACACACACACTGTTGATTTGTCATTCTGACCCAGACAGTCACCTGTATGCATGCATTTTGTTTGTGCCTATGTCTTCCGTCTGTCTGGAGTTTGTACATTTGTCTGTTCAGTTGGAAATATTCAAGCACCATTTAACAAAAGAGGAAACACAGCAACAGTATGCAGTAGAGCATCACAAGTCTGATCATTAACCCATCAGTGTTTCAGAAAAATACACAAAATAAGAGAGTGCATCTTTTGTTAATGTGTTGTTATAGATGTGATGTAAGACAGTTTACATGACTAATGACCCAGGTTGACCTCGGGACAAGTGTGTGTATTATGGCTCCTCTTGATGACCTGAATTAATGACGCCTTGTTGCGCTCTTTACCATTGACTGACGAACCCTCACAATCACCGCCGGACCCATCACGGGCCTCCGCCCCACCGCGATCTATCAGCTGACCCAGTCTCACCCAGGGAAGCGCGACACGCACTGTACATGTCTGTGAGCGTAGCGACAGCAGACAGACAGAAACCTAAGGTCAGATGAGGAAAAGTGCTGATGCCTAATCAGAGATTGGGGTTCAGATGTTCAAAGCCCTCTGACCGTCAGATACATCCAGTCTGCTTCAGCCCATCACCAAAAGTGGTCTAACAGCAAAAAGGATCATTTAAAGGCTAAAAATACACTATATTGATTATGAAGAGATTATTGTCTTATTTATCCTATTGGCATCAATATATCTCTCAGCTTCCAACCCTTTTCGAGACTTGGAATGGGATGTTATCAACCTGCATGCTCTGTTCAAAACAACTGCACGCAAAGTGAAAAGCTTTGTATGCCAAGACTGCAGCCGCCTGCCAGATTTGCTAACTTGTAAAAGCAAAAGTGTCTCATCTGGATCAAATCATCAACGATTTCCCCAACGGATTGGCCGGTCGTGGTTCTGCACAAGATTTCTCTGTCACCAGAAAGTTCCGCTATTTTATTTGATTCTGCTGCTGAGTTTCATTTAACGTACAAGGCTGTTTGTTTAATCTCTGAGCGGGCGTATGGCCTGAGAGTGTACGCAATTCACAGTAGCTGTCTGAATTAATGGCAGGTACAGCGCCGCGCGCTGATACTTGCAGCAGCAGTTCAACTTATTCAATCATTATGACGGTGCTCGTTCCACTCACGCTGAATCAGCGAATGTTTCATGAGCGTGGCATGTGTTGGTAGTGGTGCAGCGGACCTGGCACGGACCCAGGCGTTGCGATGAAGTTCAATACTGTTGAGATGAGGCTGTTCGATTGCACAGTGTCACGAGTTAATATAAATAGGGCTTCAGCATCTGAACGTTTATTCTTTGACCTTTGGGCCCACAGACGGGGGCTGGTCAAGAGTACACAGATTGGATGGTGAAAGGCGGTAGAGATTAAGGAAGGATGAGAAAGGGATTACGTGTCAAGTGGCAGGGAAAGATTATCATGGACTCGAAATGATGAAGCGAAGCTCGGCACAAAAAGGGAATGGTGGGTGGCTGGAGTAGAAGGAAGACATAGACAACCCCAGAAGTAGACTAGGAGGAAGAGCGGACAGAGCGGTAGAGATTAATAACGGCGGAGCCAGTGAAGTAGCACCTCTGAGCCCTGAGTGGGGGAGCCAGACGTATAGAGCCGAGACGACCAGTTACATTTTAATTAATCGCTAACTCGCCTCTTGCTCTTCTCACCACACCACACTGCTCGAGACAGTCAGACGTGGTGCTGTACAGCAAGCAAGCAAAATAAAGGAGTCGGTTCTTTTGCCTCAGTCTTGACATGCTGGGATTACAGGATGTAGGCTCGTTTTTTGTACAGTACAGTATGTCTTAGCACTACTGCTAAGATGCAACTGTACAGCTATCAACTGATGAACCGTGTGACATAACAATGAAGCTGCTCTGAGTATCTGGGCCAAGACAGCTAAGCTTTCATGTGTATGTTTGAGTCAAACATTTCGTACCCAGTGTATCTATATTTCTATGAAACACACACTATCATCTAATGTTACCTTAAAACCTTCTCATTGTACACAATGCAAATGTTCTGGTGTTTCCTTTTGTCCTGTGAGCTGAGGACATCCTATTTAATGCCTACCAAACAGTGGTGGAGGAGCACCACATCATTTTTAAGAGCTTTTTATTGAATATTTTATAAGCTAATATTGTGTTTTGGTATGCAAAGCTTAATCTGCAAATTACCTTGCAACTAGCTTGAAAAATAGAAGTAGGGGAGTAGGATTTACAACATTTACATGTTTTACAAAACGTTTTCAATACCAAATCTGAAATTAGACGGCATACTAACTATTGTATGTAATGACTGTACTAATTTACAGTTATTGAGTAAACGACTTGACGACTTTCAGCTACTTAACTCAAAGAGTGTGAGCATAAAGGACGCTTCGTTTTTGACCGAGACAGGACGGTCGTATCAAGAAACAAGGCTCACACTTAAAAACTGAATACTTAAATTCGACTTCCAGAAATTGCTTAATGTTTCCAAACACACTAATGTTATTCGTTGGTTCATAGAGCTAACAGTTTGAGAGTTATTAGATTGCGGAAGAAATGCTGCAATAAAATAATGAAGATTTTTGTTTTGACAACACACACCAACTTTTCCACCTCAGCCAAATGTATAAACCTTTTTGCAATATTTGGACTTTTTTTTTTTCATTTTCACCAGGTTTTTTTTTTTTTTTTTTATGTGCAAATTGAACTGCATAATAGTAGATGGATGGAAATGGATTTATTGTTATATGGTCCACAGAGGAGGAAGTTAGATGAGGATAGATAACAAATGTCAAACTCAAAACATGGAGTGGACTGGTCGTGCACCATTTCATTAACAGTCAAATACATTTATCTATGATTGTTTCTTAACAGCAGTGACGATGATGTTGGAGCACAATGTTTCCTAACCTAACCTTAATTCTTTATTTATTTATTTGTCTAACCAAACCAAAACCAAACCTTAACCTGTGCAGTTGTATTTGGAAACAGTGTGTGTCGCTCTTGGTCAAACAGCATTTAGTTGTTTACATTTTGGGGAAAGATATGCACTTTAAGAGTCAAATAAAAATGAACTGGCTTGGATGTCAACATGTGACAAGTGTGGAACATTAAATCAACAAGTCAACAAGTGGTTACACAGTGTGTGTGATGTGTACATTGCGTGAGTAGAAACGTGCACATGTTTGGTCCTGTAAGTACTCATAGAGGATCCCTCCTCCACTCTGTGCAATACAAACGTGTTCTCCCACTTATTGCAGTAGCATGTTGGTGGTTCTTCTGTCCCTCAGCGCCTCTCAGTTTGTGTGGCTGTCTGGCAGTCATGGTGTAACTGGCGAACTGGAAAAACATTCCTCCCACTCCGCAGCACTCATCCACAATTAAGGGGAAAAAGGTCGGACGGTAGCACTAACAACCCTGTTCTATCGCTATGTAGGCCAGGTATCGTTTGTTAATGAAGAGGACCCTATCGATTTTCAGTTTGACTATTGATCTGTCAATTGCACCAGCTTATATATGGCATCTGTGGTGGGATGGAGGCTTGTTAATAGATACTAATACCTAAAAGTGGAGTCTAAGTTTAGGGGGCGGTAGGCTGATGAAGAGAAAAGATGTGAGGGTTTGAAGATCGACAAAAGTGGAGAGGAAAGACACAGAGAATGTTCAGTAAATCAAACGGAGGGAGGTTGAGATTTTCCTGGCTTGTCTCCAGTCTGCAGTTTGGGGAAAGGAAGAGAGGAAGGAAGGAGATGTGAAATATGTCGGCTTGTCACGGGGTATGGGGAGGGGTTGTTAGAGGAGAGGACAGAGGAGGCAAGAGAGAGGGAGGAGTGTTGTTTGAGGCAATAAATCAGAGATGTTGTTGATGCAGACAGAGCTGACAACAAAACGCTTGTCATTGCGAAGGCGAAAACCCAAATCCTAGCATATGTTTGGTATTCTTCGACAACGCTTATATCAGTCGGAGGACAGTTACAGTGTTACAGAACCAACGCTGCTTTTAATTTACTCTTCATCTTCATCTTT
Organism: Lates japonicus; assembly: GCA_033238685.1. Lineage (NCBI taxonomy): Eukaryota > Metazoa > Chordata > Actinopteri > Centropomidae > Lates > Lates japonicus. Next base: position 118,080 of record BRZM01000169.1, on the reverse strand, counting down.
CCATCCATTTACCCCTTTCCTTTCCCCTCTCTCTGTGTATTTAGAAGGATCACTCATCTCTACCTTTTCATCTTTTTCCAAAGCTGAAACCTCCATAAAAATCATTTGAGGGGATCCAAGGGCACCTTGCATTGTTTGGGCTATGATAAACCTTTAAAACCATTGCGTGTCCATACGCGCTAACGACAGCAGGGTGAACTCTTGATGTAAGGACAGTCAGCTCCAAACTTTGACCCATCAGGCCTGTCTGCAAAACTATAATGGCTGTGTGTTACAGCAGGCACTAGAGCACCGCAGTAAGTGTTAATCAGTTATCATTGTGCAGCAGCCAGGCAATTTTCTCTTAATATACCCAATAAACTTTCTAAAACAACCTGTTACAATACATATCTGTTTCTCTTTGCTCATTCTTTCTTGTCAGCCAAGGTCTTTATTGCATCTTTTTTTATTGCGATTTCTACCCCTTCCCAGCTTAAGTCCTGATCTCAAACTATGCTTTTCGGCTCCCAATAAAATGTGTTTTCTGATAGCTCAATCATAATACAAGCCTGCTGCTCAGTGCAAATTAATAGGGATGAAATTTTATTTCATGACAACGCTGATTTTTTTTTTTCTTTAATTCAAACAGATGTCAGATAAATTATATTTTTATCCCCAAGGGTGGTTTTTTTTTTTTTGGTGGTGTAAGTGCCCTGGTTTTACAATATGAGGGGAAATTACAATCACCTTGGCTTTGCGTCCGGCCCGACACTTAGAGACAAAGGGAATGGTTGTCACTGTAACAAAGTGCCTGTGACCTTTGAAGCTTTGATATTCACCTCTCGCCCCTCGGCCTTCCTTTCCTCCCACGCTGCCTCCATACCTCCCTCTGTCTCATCTCATCTTTCCTGGCCCAATCTTCCTCCATCCACCTCCCTCAATCGCCTGCCTCTCTTAACCCTGGTGACCTTCCTGTAGACCACATCACCCCTGTCTATTTCCTTATCCTCTTTGCTTTAGCTGATGCAGCCTGGATAGCCGCCGCCAGCCAAAAACTCACTTCCAATGACAGAAAAAAAAAAAAACTGACTGCAGTGCTTTGCTTATTGTGTTTTGGGAGGTGGGGGTATACTTTTTACAATGTTCTGTCTCTGCTATAGAGGCCCGGGAGGCTTTAACACTTATATAGCATTGTGGGAGGTATCCTGCCCAAGCACCGGCTCGAGGTTAAGCTATGGAGTACCGTTTGTCGACAGCCCGTCTGAACATGTCCCTTTAGTAGCGTCGGGATGAGTCAGCCTCGTTACACACCTCAAGGAGCACGCTATGCCTTCTCCTTTCCCGCTAAACAACGTCAATGGCCTGCTGTCCCTCAAGCAGGCTAGAGGAGCAGCGGGGGGAGCTGAGACACAAAAGCTGCCTCCCACACAAACTGGCAGAAGGGGTCACCCATGCAAACACACACACCAACATTGTGTGTGGACAGACAGACCGACAAACGCACAGCAGCTCATTATCTGTCCTAGAGGTCATTCGAATCCCCTCTCAGCTGGAGACATTTTTCTAAAGATGGGGAAATGTGTCTCCGGCTGAACGTACATGAGTCCAGGCGTGCAATGCAGATGTCTCTGTATGTGTGCATGGACGCCTCAGTGTGTGTGTCTTCGTCACGTCTCTTTTTCTGTGCGCGCATCCCTCTAACTCGTCTGTCCCCCCATCCCCACTGAGATTAGCCCTGCATGTGCCACCTCATATCCACAGAATGCCGAGCAGATCCATCCAGCTCTAGCCTCTCCACTCCCCACCACCACCACCACCATCCACCCTCCCAACCCCAGCCCCAGAGACGACTTAAAGAGCAGGAGTCAATTGAAATGAATGGGCAACCCACTGCAAGCTCGCTAGAGCTAAATGGAAATGTCAAGCTTGCCACGGATCCCTTTTGTTTGTCTGTAGAAGGCCTCGTCTCACTGGGGAGCCCAAACAGAATAATACCCAGCCACTGACAGTCAACACCTCACTGTTTCCATTTCATGTCACTCCTCTCTGTTTAGCAGTATGTGGACGGGAGAGAAAGAACAAAAATTGAGTGAATCGACGGGCAAAGGTGCAATACACAAAGCGAGGCAATGGATTAAAGGCGTTGTCTGTTGTGCAGGATTTGTGATGGTTCTCTGTTATGAAAAATTTTTGAGCAGCTCAGAGCTTAGTATGAAACTTTTTCTCATAACAGGCACTGATGAGATCCCTTCTCTTGGATAAAGCAGGTGTGAGCTTACAGGTGTACATACAGTCCACACACTGACAGCTGTGAGAGCCTGCTGTATGGTAAATTACATGTACTTGCTGTCAGCATGACTGAAGACAAAAGAGATTGTTGAAATGACTAACAGGCTAAAACAAAAAGCAATAAAGTAGCATGATAATAATAAAACTAAGTCTCTTTTCTATTAGGCTACACAGTGACCTTTAAGGGAGGTGTATGGATGTAGTCACACATGTAAGAAAGCAAAAGAAACTGAAACACATTTTTTTTCAGTTTGATCAATTTGTCAATCAATTTTCTTGATTCTGAAAGTCAAAATAATTCTGAAAATAGGAAACAGGAAATAGTAAAATACACCCATTAGAGATTCAAGATAATATCTCCAAATAGCTTGTTTGGTCCAATCAAGTGAGTGGGATTATGCAATCCAAGCTCCAGTCAAGCCATCAATAAGCTTTGTTTTCTGTACATGAGCTGTTAGCTTGTAAAGGTTCACTGATTCCACTACCTGTATCCACTCAGACTCGGAGCCCAACAGAATTTAATGAGCCAGCATTCTGTCACCAGCCAGCATTGTCATTCTGCAATTGTCACCTATGGCTGCAGAGGTTGCTGTAGCTCATCAAAAGTTACGTAGTGTTGCTTTAACAAGCTTCTTTTATTGTCAAAGCTCAGTCAAACTAATGTATAATGGTACTCGTCAACTTGATTGTCTAGATAGATTGAAAGATATTTTTCAAATAGAAAATAAGTCTCAAACATGTTGCAGTTATTACAGTGTTAGTTATTAAAAACTTCAAATTATTATTTTCACAATTCACGTCCTTAATTTTGCAGTTATTCTGGGTTAATCTGCTGTGATCATGGCCCAAATTGACAACTAGAAAAGAAGAAGAAACAGACCGGCAGATGACAGTGGCTGAAACCAAAGAATCAATAACACAATGAAACCAAGATTCCACATGAAAGCAATTTAACTTGTCTGTGCAGAGGTTAGGGTGGTGTACAAGCAGGGGTGATTGTGATGGTGGTGATGGTGGTGGTGGTGGGGGGGGGGGGGGGGGGGGGGTGCAATCCAGCAGCCCTACATGTACACATATATTGGCTTGTCGGGTCTTGTAAACTGCTTTGACATCTCATTTATGGTTATTGATAGATCGTATGTTAATGAATTGCTGCATTCCTAATGATCTGTGTGTTTGTGTGTGCATGTGCAGACATGTGTCTAATGTGTATGTGCGTGTGCATCTTCTGCTGCACATCCTCCAGTCTGGCAAGGACATCTTTAGTCATTATCTGGAGCCGGCTTTGTAATTTGTAATCAGCTGATAGTGGCTGAGGCTGTGAAGTGTGATGTACCAGACTCCAAGCTGCCATATTTAATCCAATCCCAGATCTATTACTGCAGAGGGGGACAGGACCACAGAACACACGCGCGCGCGCACGCACACACATGCTATACAGACATTGACGGCTGCTAAGTGCATTGACGTCTCTCTGATGCTGTGAAGCAAATCAGTGTCAGAGGCATCTTCGTCTGAGGGAACAGATTGAACATGGCTTCGTGCTGCACCAGCAAGTTCTGCTAAGTAAGGCTGGTTAGCAACAATAAAGGACAGATTCAATTTCACTGTTGTGTGTATTTGGTATTTGATTGTTAGTTTAGATTATTGGACTAGTAGCCTTAAATAGGAATCTTCAGATAACTTGTAAAAGTATTGTTTTTCTCAAATAATTCTCAGCCTCTGAATGTTACACTACATGGCACATGTACTGAATATCCTTAATGTGCTTACACCAGCTAACTAGTCTCCTTTAAGAGAGATTCCAAGATAACTTTTGCATCAGATCATTAAAAAAAATAAAAAAAAATCCATCTGAAAATTATATCATATTGTCACTGAAAACCATGGAGTAATTAAGAAAAAATATTCTGAGCATTGAAAATCAGTCTTGACCTTGAGATAAATATGTATGACAAAGTCATTGCAACTTAAGACCCACTTCTGAGTTTTCTCTGAGCTTTCAGCTGCATTTTAGTCCTACAAACAACCCTAAAGAAATACAAAGGGCTGCATTAGTGGGAGCAGGTTGCTTCAGGTACTGTGACAAATACTATCCAAGAAACCCAGTTTGAGGACTAGCTCCATTCAGCTGTCCGTACACTACCCAGACACCAAAACAGTGCACAACTGTTTATAATATGAGGAATGATTTTAGAATTCTGGAAAGTCATGAAACCAGTAATTATTTTTTCTTTTGTCATGAAAATTGTGAGATGGTCTTATTCAAACAAATGGGGTGGCTGTTTCTTCTTCATGCAGAGCTAATGTTGATCTTAACTTGTATTTATACTCTTAATCTGCAAATGGAACTAGCTTGAGTGCCATTGTGGGGCCTTAGCGTTGGTCACAAGATGACAAGTGTTTGCATATGACTGACTGTTGATTGGAGAGATGAGGCCATTCACATATGGCACCAAAGACCATCTTTGAACCGAGACAACCTGTTATTGCAGGACCAAAGTTCCCGCCTTAGAAGATGAAGACTTAAAACACCATGGTTGAAGGTCTGAAAAAGCGTGCAAGTAGGTGAGATTGTTTTATCAGAAAAACAATGTTGTGGTAAGTTTTATGAAGCAAGAGATTGGGATTTTTGATCCCAGAGACAATATAAGCTGCTTTGTATTCTTTTTTCTGACAATGACAGTTCAATTGGATTTACAGTAACTGATTTGCTTTCACATTCCAGTAAAACTACAGTGTAAGCAAAGCCAGAATCTTGCTTACTTTCTCCTCTTGATTTGGGAAACGTGCTCAAAACCTGTAAACTCAGCTGCCTGAGATGACAGAAATAACCTGGGAGTAATATGCACACGTGATGACAGGGGGAAGTAGGGAAGAGAATAGGACAAGAAGGAAAGAAAGACTTGTAATGAGCTTGTTCAATTCAATTGCCGAACTGCAGTTCCACGTGAGAGGCAGAAAGCTGTGCTTCCCCAGACACTGAGAGGTCATGCTTTGGCAAAAGCAGCAATGGAATAAATCACATCCAGGCCTTTGTGTCCACGTTCTTTGTAGCAAAAAACAAAAGAATATTGGTCCCCTCCTGGGCTATTTACCTGTTCTGTGCAAGAAAGTGAGATGGAATAAATAAGACCTGAGGCGACAAGGGAAACGTTTAATTTGACAACATGGAAGAGGAGGTATGACGGTACATGTTGGAGATATGGGGCAAAAATTGAAATAGAGAGGCAAACAGGAGGAGCTGGGATGTCCTTGCGCTTTGTTTTAGGAGCTAAATTGCCGGCGGCAGAGTGGCAGGCAGTAGTGAACTTAGCAGATTGCCAAGGCTGTGATGCTTGCCCCCCCTGTTTTTGTTGTGGCTTTTCTCTTTATTAGAGATAACAAGTTGGCCAAAGGCAGAGGCAGGTGCTGCTGGAATTACACAGCAGGTGTAGATGAAGGGAGCAATAAATGGGAAGGATTACTGAGTTCTGGCTGAACATGGCAAACGCTGACTAGGGATGATAACAGATTTGAACATTCTTTGCATATAGAGCGCTGAAAATGAAGGTTTTTGGGGAAGAGTTCATCCAGTGTGCCCTCAGACCTGGTTAGTAGCCATAATGGTGCTGAAAAGATTCCACTCAATGTAAATCATTTTTTCCCTGATTTCTGTGTTTGTTTTTTGCATTGTGTTTGTGTTAGCACCTACAGTGCATGTCTTTTCCACTGCCTCACTCTTGCTTTCAGCTGTATTTCTGTTGCTGTCTTGTTTGTTGCTCACTGGATGAATGTTGCCCCTTTTCAATTACCTGCCCACTAACACTCAATTTCTCTGTTTCCTTCCCTGTCCTAACCCTGTGCCCATTCTTTTTCCAACCTCATCATACGTTCTCCTTTCCCATAATTTCCCTGTTTGCTCTGTCCATCTCCTTTCAATCATCTTCACGCTTCCTTCTTCATCGTCCATCCTCCTCCTAGCCAACATCCTGACAGTGGTCATCCTGTCCCAGCTGGTACTGCGCGTCGTCAGAAGTCCTCCTACAACTATCTCCTGGCCCTGGCAGCCGCCGACATCCTGGTCCTGCTCCTGATTGTTTTTGTCGACTTTATTTTGGAGGATTTTATTTTGGCCACGCCACTGCCTCCGTCATTAAACAATGCGGTGCAGGTCCTGGAGTTCTCCTCCATTCACACCTCCATCTGGATCACCGTGCCACTTACCATTGACCGCTACATCGCTGTTTGCCACCCGCTGCGCTACCACACGGTCTCCTACCCAGCTCGCACACGGAGAGTGATATTCGCCGTGTATATTGGGTGTTTGCTCTCTGCAGCTCCTTATTACTGGTGGCCTGAGCTGTGGCACAGCCTGCCAGGAATGGGCAGTGGTGGTGATGGAGGAGGAGGAGAGGGAGGAGAAGGAGGAGAGGGCAACAGGAGAACCGTGGCCGAGCACGTCCTGGTGTGGGCCCATTGCGCCACCGTCTACCTTCTGCCCTGCACCGTCTTCTTCTCCCTCAACGCTGTTATCGTGCGCAAGCTACGCAGACGACGCAGCTGTTTCCGTCTCCGAGGTTACTCTACGGGCAAGACCACCGCCATTCTCCTCGCCATCACCTCCATTTTCGCTGTTTTGTGGGCACCACGCACCCTCATGATCCTTTACCACTTCTACTCACCTCCTCCAGCCTCGCAAGGTGCCGGCCGATTGCTCCACATGCTCACCGACCTGGCAAACATGCTAGCATTGCTCAACACTGGTGTCAACTTTTTCCTCTACTGTTTCATCAGCAAGCGATTCCGGGGTATGGCGGCCAACGTGCTGCGAGCGCTGGTCCACTGCCGGAAGCAGCCTCCGCCATTCTACGCCAGCCACAACTTCTCCATCACGAGCAGTCCCTGGATCTCACCAGCCAACTCCCACTGCATCAAAATGTTGGTGTACCAGTATGACAAAAATGGGAAGCCCATCTGTATTTCCTCTTGAGTCTACAGCCACCAGCAGCTGCCCCCGCCCTCAATCCTGGGGGGAGAAAACATATTTGGGCTTTGTCTCCATTGGCGACCAACTTTGCCCACATGGGACTCTTTGAGGCTTGAAAATGTCAACACGCCCGGAGAGCACAGAGGTGATAGTTTAGCTAGCTTTGAGTGTTAAAGTGATAGGCTAGCAAGGTGGAAAAGCAAACAGCAGATGTGTGCTTGGCAGAAAATGGCCAGGCCTCTCATGTTCAATAAAGTATTCACAAAGCAGCAACCAGCATCAAATAGATGTTGATTGTTTCCTCCGTGCAAAAAAATACAGCTACTGTAAGTGACTGACTGCAGCTTAAGTGAGCGACTGATAAAAGGGATATCACCACCATCCATCACTGACTTTTATGAGCCACCGTTTGTAACAGCGCTGAATTATAAACTGGCAACTAGATGAATCCTCGGTGAAGCATCAAATGCCTGGTGACATTGGTTTCTTTATGGACGCTCTCTGTTGTACACTGCTACCAACAGTGAAGAGTTTCAAACAGCTGCGTCTTTGCGTCCGCTGGGGGTCATTTTCCACATTGCAGAGATCTGGTCAGAGTCTGGGCACTAAACATCTCACCTGGAGGGGTGATTCACTCAGGCAGAGCCACCGACGACGTGTTCACTGCCCGCAATTCTGATTGTCTCTCAAGCAATGTAAAACAGTGCTGTAATTTCCAATTCAATATGCAGAGGAGTCTCAAAGGCATGTTATGTGGGGCTTTTGTAAAATGAATGGCCCTCCTTGACTTTTCCTCATGCGTTGGCTGAGTTCATCCTGGCAGCGCAGGTCACCTACAAGTCGGCGCTCACTATGAAAGACCAAGTTATCCCACATCCAAGCTCACAGGTTGTTGTAGGATAAGTAGGTGCTCTGCTTATTGTTGGTTAAATATTTATTAATGGTAGACTTGACTGTTATTGTAGCTTCACAAAAATATGAGACAAAAAATATGACTTAGGGTCGATTATGGCTCTGAGGTGTTATTAATCTAGTAATCACATTTCCAATATTAGAGGAAATTTCTGCTATTAGTAGATAGTCCTCTATTAATTATTGATGGTCCTTGATTACTTACTGTTAGCCATTATCTGGATGAATATAATGAATGTAAATGAACATCTCTTTAACCCTTTAGCTTTCTGAGAGACTGAGGATGAGAGAGAGAGAGAGAGAGGACAGAAAAATCATCTCTCCTTCCCTTTTGGTTTGTTCTCCCCATCCAAGGTTTTCTGTGCCATGATGCAACAGTGAATTTTGTCTCGGGGCCACAGTGACACATTTGTTTTGTTTCTGCTGCTAGCTGATGGCAGTTCAGTAACATTTTATACCAAAACACAGTCGCATACATCAACTCTGTACCAGCGTGGCCCAAGTCCTGCCTGGTAACAAACCATAAATGTGAACGTGCACACAGACACCTTGCACTGCATTGCCCACAGACTGAGCACATTGAGATCAATGCACATCCATTCTGCAGACACCTTGGGGCATTAGAAGTGTTCATCTATCTAGCATGAATGGAGCTGAGCCAAAGGGCAGATTTCTGCTAATACCTGCCTGGAAGGATCAGACACCTCAGGCCTTTTTTTAATGGGTAAGGCTTTAAATCTGATGAATGTTAGGCGTGTCTGTCATAGCTGATAATGTCGTGCCCTCCAAACTCTTGTTCGACACTCTTTAGGGGGTGACTGCCCATGTATCGTTGCTCTTTCTCTCATCATAGCAATCATTAAAGCAAAATAAAAAAATAACTGCAGCTGAAAATCAGAGCAAGGGTTTCACAGTTATGGCCATTTTTCACGTCAGGTATAATAACATTTAACTTACCAGCTTCACTGTTTAGATCTGGGGGCATTGTGACTCGGCAAGATACAGTTTAACAACAGGATTGTACAACTCTAGAAAATCATCACTGCAACAACTATTTTATCTTTTTTCAGGGCGACTGCGAAGTCATAAGTAGAAGTAGAGTTGACATCACAAAGTAAACCACCTTTTTCATCTTGTTGATCCGGCTTCATTTTTCTCCCAGACAACCCTGCATTGTTTTGCCAGAACCCCCCAACGTTGCCAGACCAGCAGCATTCAGATGAATGGGAGTTTTTTTTACAAGCAGAGCCGGTCTGAATGTGGCCATATTTACTGTGTCCAACTCTGCAAACATGCTGTATAACTGTCATGAGTTGTCCCCTGATGTAAACATGAAACCCTCTCCCAGCACTGCTTTCCATGCCATGGAAAGCAACAGGTGCCTAGTCATATGGTTTTAGATGAGTCAAATTCCTGAATTGAGTGTCTAGGGGTGGATCTAGGCGACACCATAATAAATCCATAAAGAGGAAATATGTGACCTTTTGGGTGAGTGTAGCACAGTACTAAAATGCTTTACAAAAATTTCAATCTCTTTTCCAATAAAAGATTACTCTAACCAGAGTAAATCTAAGTCCCCCGCTCCCCTATTTTCAGTTCAGTTCTGCACTCAGGCTGTAACTGGCTCCTCCACTCTCAATTCCCATTTCTTTGTTCCTCACAAACCGATTTTCTTCAAAACTGCTAAGTGAATGAGGGAGTGCCAATTGCCACCTGCCCACCCCCCCCCACCCCCTACCTCCATACACACACACCTTCTTCACTCGTTACACCTCCCACTCATCCCTCTTTCCTCCCACTTTATGTCAAATGCACTTGCTCAAAGTTAATTTCACGACTGTCCTCTTTACTCGTTAACTGATTATCTTGGTGTACACGTGCATACCGAGCATATTGCCCCATCATTTCTTATCAGAAAATTGATCCATGCTGTTAAGGACCTTGAGCTGAAGCTGGTGGATGTTGAGCGTTATTTGAAGGAGATGAACAGCCAAACGGTCGATAACCAGTAATCACTCACCAATCTTCTCGAACCCCCTCCCCCCAAAAAATCAAAGTCACGCTCAGCAGGACATTACATTTCATTTAGTGTAAAAGCAGTAAAATATAAGCCTCGATACTAGTCAATATTCTCTAATGATCAAGACTGTGATCAATTATAAAGTAGGATCACGGTTTTGGCTTCAGCCTGAGGAGCTCTTGCCATATCAGTGTTGCCATGACATTTATTTCACGTGTTAACCCCATCCAGTGTTTTGGCCATGTTAATGTGACATTTGTGCAGAAACCAGTGCCTCATTCCCGCAATCTCTGGGGATGCCAGGCAAGCGGAGTGATGAGTCGGGGGGTGGGGTGCTGGGGGGGTTGTCACATGCAGGTGTCCCTCCGTCTCCCACGTGAGGCAGTCGGTAGCAAGCAGGAGAGGAGGCTGTGTGTGTGTGGAGGGTTATTGCCAAGAAATCATCCCCATTATGAGGGGGATAAAATGCCTAGGATCTATATTTTCTTCAGCCAGATATTAAAAAGATAACGAAACATAAATCAATCAGAGGGGAAAATTATATTTTCTCTCACATCCTCTCTCTCTCTACCTGCCCAGCTCTACAGTGAGTGTGTGAGTGTGTGTGAGTGTGTGAGTGTGTGTGTGTACATAAAGCCTGTGTTAGACAGAAAGAAGCTTTAAAAAGTGTTTGTGCCATAGGACCTGTAATGTATGAAATCAAATATGTATTTATACTCAGTCATGATGAATATAATTACATACAGCACAGTATTATAACGATATAACCATGAATGTACAACTGACGCTTCTGGCATTTTTGTTGGTAATTTTCTGATTGTGATTTTCTACACAATGATCTTTTTTGAGCAGTCTTTTACCTCTCTCCATGGCAGTGTTTCAAAACTGCGTTTTTTGATTGTACTGGAGTGATTATAGGCTTGCATAATTCAGTTGTTTCCTCCTAATGAATGTATTGACTGTATAAAGAGTATGTATTACTGTGCTGTGAGAAGGTATGCAGAAAAGTAATTGCTAATATCAATATTTTTGATCAAAGAAATAAAGAACAGTGTCTCTAAAGACTGAGATACAGTGCTGCTGATAATCTTTGTCTTTTTTTCTGCATGGGAAATCACACATCAAAAAAAAGAAATTGAGCCTTGACATCACTTTCAATAATGTAATCAACATTAGGAGAAGCTACTCATATAATGGATTCTTTTTCCTTCCATAAATACAAATGCTCACATCAGAGGAAAGGAACAGTGGAAAGGTATAGTATTTAGTTTGTAGGTAAATTTCAATAACTCCATAGTAAAATTTTTAGATTTTATGCATATAGTTGTTTATAGCAGATCAGTTACTGAGATTAAACTAAAAACATGTCCGTGTTCATTATTACTACAGAATTTTTAGACTTTGACTTTCTGAATACGTATGATTAATAATTTGCAATTTCTGGACGTAATGAGCAATGACTGTTATATGACATATCCTTTGATTTACAGGACCATCATTTCTGAAAAAACTTCCAAGACATTTCTTGGAATGAACCATGAAATTTGATACCAGTTATAGTAAAACATGCTAAGATGGTGTTAAAATGGTACTCATCAGATTAATTAATTCCAATTATTTGCTATGTAAGCTTAATCTTGAGAGTCAGTGCACAAAAATGTGAAATTTGTCGACAAGCAAGAGCACAATTAGCACGCACTAATTACCATTACATTTGTAAATTTGTATGTAATTAAATTTAGAGGACTTTCTTATTTTTCATATAAATTACATTATGCTTTCTAGTCAATAAAAAGTGTTACTCACATTTCCATATTTTTGAATCCAGCCCTTTATATTGATTATCGAATAAACAAAATATCATGTGACCTATGTCGATATCTCGTACAGAAGATCCCTTTTGCTTGTTGATATCAGAGCCTGAGAGGTCAGGGGGTACCTAGATTAGAGCCCCTTACTGAAGTGACTTAGCGAAGTTAATATGTCTTGTTGTAAAGTCAAATAACTACAAAGAGACACAAAATGTTTGTAGTCGGAAGAGATGCAAATCAATTACAAAGAGATAAAAAATGAACTGATTTCAAACAATATTTTGTGTCTCTTTCAGTGTCTTCTGCAGGAGCTTGTCTGTGCCCAGAGGCCTGTTGTCTCATGATCTATTCATGTCTCTAGCCAAAGACGAACGTCGATCAATGATCACTGAGAATCAACATGTGCATGGTGACCTGACATTTAAACATCCTAAAGACACTGCAGATCACTTACGACAGCGGTGGGGATACGTCCACCAGTCTGCTGCTGTGTGTGGTGGTTACAGTGCTTGGGTGTGTGTGTGTGAGTGTGTTAGCATGATAACAGTTATAATTCAGGGGGATACACTGTACAATGCAGTGACAAACAGGGCTTTGCTGTTCCAAAGCACCAACTCAACTGTAACAATCCAGGTGATAATCACAAGCTCAGAGGGAAAGGAGGGATTCAGCTCTGTCTGTGTGTGTTTGTGTGTGTGTGTGTGTGTGTGTGTGTGCCCAACTAAAGTCTTGACAGCAGCGCTGAGTCAGCTGACACTTTGTCCCTGTCAACGTGGGGATAAGTGAGAAACGGAGCATAGTGTACATGAGAACAAACACACACACACGCACACACACGTAAGAGCAGACACTATTTTATTTGCCTATAATCACCTCCGTTGATTGCAGATGAAGCAGCATATGTGTCATCTCTCAGACTCCCCCTGTTACATCTACAGACCAATCACTGTCTTGCTCATGACAAGCCAACTAACACTTCTCTCACTAAAAAAAAAAAAAAACTCCTGCCAAATTTGGCTCGCTGTTAACTGACATTTCCCTGCAAAAACATTCAAGTCACCAGAAGCTGAACAAAAGGATCAGTGTGTCTGTTTCACTGAGAAAACTATGAACAAACTGCGACTGGCCTCTTTGAGTAAATCCACACCACCACACTTTATAAGCTGAGGTCATCTATATTTTAATATAAAATAGGTCTGTCTGATAAATGTCCTGTCAGCCCTTCACCCCCTCTCATGACGAGGAGAGTTGCAGGGAGAGAAAATGAGAGAATGAAGAGAGAAAGATTGAAGGACGGGGAGAAGAAAACAGAGGGAGTGTGTATGTCTTCACATGTGCGTGTGTGTATATGTGTGCACTTGCTGCCAATTCTTACGAGTGTGTTGCCGCAGTAATAAAGATGGATGAGCCTGTCTGCTGCTGCTGTGATTGGGCTGCTGCTGATTGTGAGCGCACGTGTGTTTGTGTGCACATGCAAAGATTAATTTATTTATTTATTTATTTGCACCTCAGGCTGATATGTGTAAAGAAAAACTGAAAAAAATGTAAAAGAAAAATATTACAGCTTCTGAACATCAATGAAAAAAGGCATCTCTAAATCCATGTCAAGGCTATTTATTATATACGTCTGTCAATATCCAAAGCAGCAGCTATAAATCAAAAAGTGAGGGGCCAAGAGTCTACAGATATTTCCAAAAAGAACGATTCCAGTGTATGGTTGGAGCGGTCTTTTCTGTTTGAGATGTATTTTAATTGAACCACTTACTCACACACAGATAACAGATTCAGTTGCTGCTCAATTTAACATAAACCAAATGTGTTTTAAATGTATGCAATCACATTCAATCAATAAGGGATGACAAACTGAGAAACATTAATAATAATCACACTCTGTCACTTTATTTTATTCAGTTTCCTTGACTATCTGCCTTCTAAATTGCCTTCTAACCCAAAATGTCTGCTGAACTATTGAGGCCTATTGAGATTCCTTTTTTTTATTATGTCTTCTCTAAATGTAAGGTGGTAATTAAGTTCTGTAGCCACATTTTAACTGCAGGGACAGTAGTTTTCTTCCACTATGTGAGTATTTTTTTCTGTGATGAGTGAATAATGTAGTGATGTTAACTGAGGATGGCTGGTAAAGGATCTGGCTCTGGATTAGAGGACTTTTGTGGTCATCTCTAGAGGAAGAGCTTCTCATGTTGACAGAAAACCCATGTACTGTAGGAGCTAGGCCTAAACCTCCCAGAAGATCCTTGAAACCTTTTATAAACTCCCTGTGATCGATGGTATCACAAGAAGCATTGAGATCGAGGAGGACCAGGAGGACTAGCCTCTCCTGTCAGACTCCCGTGATATAGTTTGACTGAAACCAGAGTGTGTTCGAAGAGTTCCTGTCTGAATATAAGTTACTTTTTGTAGTGCTGTAGTAAAATGAAGCTTTGATAACTCTGAGACTTGGCTTTTACCTTCATGACGCTGCAGTCCTGGACTAGTAAGACCTCTAGAGTTGGGTCTTGATTCTTAGTGTGATCAGAAACAAACCCACTCATTATAATGAGTCGTTTGATTTCATGCTACTGTAATATCATACATTTGCTTAATGGAACTTTTACGGGAAAAAACGAGTCTGAGCAGAAGGCAGACTCTAATGGAGGGAGATTTCTAAAATAATTTATGGATTCAAATAAAGTTCTAGGATTATGATGATTATCATTTATGTGCTCGGCATCTATTAATTTAACAAATACATCCACTTAACCTTGAGGAGGCAGCACCAGAAGCTTTTTAAATCTCAAACTGCTCATGTAAAATAAAGTATATTTACAATCCAATTTATTCACTCTGCAAAAACTAATACTGCGTGAATATTAATGTTCACTTTTGAGAGTTGAAGTTGTAGTGCTCGCTATTTGCTAATACACAGGTTTTCCAGCACAATGGTGCTCCTGATATTTTCTCCTTCACATAGATTGAATTCATTGCAGATGTGTTGTTTTGGATTGTATTACATTGTTATTGTGTCTGCCATATCTGTCTGTGATGTACTGTGGGTGTCTATGACACTGAAATCTCAAAAACACTCATTTTCCTTTCCGAGCAGTATCTGCCATCGTCTTTTATATAGTCAGGCCAACTGTTTGAGATTTTTTTTTAATGGCAGCACTCTGTCTTGTGACTCAGCTGATGGGGTTCAAGTTCCTCACAGAGAGAAGTGCAGAAATATTACCAGCAACTGATTTTCAAACAAGTCTCACAACGCAGAGATTATTGACTGGCAAGGCGAAAAGACATCAGTAACAATTTATATCTGCAAAATTACAGTCACTGGAGTGTCACACCTGAGCCTCTTCTTGACTGGGACTGCAGCTGGTGGAAAATTACGTCTTCAGAATGACAAAATTATACTCTGGGGTGATGAAGCTTCAAAGCAGTTCCTAAACTGTGGAGGTCTATATTCAGGGACAACGTGACTCAGGCAACCATGCTGTACTGTTCCAGGTAGCATGATGAAACACAATAAGCTTTTTTTAAACAGCAACTTCTGTAACCCCAAAGTTGTGCTGGATGGCCAAACATGGTTCAAACCCACAGAACAGTATTTTAATCTCAAGTGAAGATCTCGAAATACTAAATTATGTTTCATTTGTCATGGGGATTAGATTTGGGTTTGGCACATACAAACATCAAATAGCTTCAATAAAGAACTGGAATCAACTGGTAAAGAACAAACGAAAAGATGTTTGAATTCCATAAAAATCTATTTTATCAACCAGATTCTTACTCCTTATATTGGAACTCATATATTCACATTTATGCCTGTCCTGTTTCATCTGTTTCATCTGCAGCCACACTTTCTAGTCAGTCAAATCTGATCAAACATTGCAGTCAAGATGAAACAGATCAGTTGAATTTTGAGTGCTCAAGTCCTGTTAAATACATTCATACTTAAAGCTGCCCTGTAGATTGTCCTTGTAAACAAACATATTATTCACTACAATGCATTGCATGTATCCTCAAGGTCTAACTAACCTGTTGAATGTGTGGCCTTCCTCATAAAACATTTTCATTTTTAAATCCTAGATTTGTTGACATCCATATTTTGCTAGCTTGCAGTGCTACTTGTAAAAACATTGCTTCATAGTGCTACTAGTGGTAAAAACGCACAGGTCCCTTTAATGAAGTTTTATTTCCCTAAATTTAGCTTTGTTGCATATTTATTCATGATAATTTAATGTTGTAGAAAACCAAATTTGAAACCAAGTTTAGGGGGCTAGTTTAAATGGGGAAATAAAAGAGGAAACTGGATGTTAAGGAGTTGAAATCGAAATCAGTTCAATCCAGTCCAATCAGCTTCACAAATATTCACAAACATGAGAGAAAAAAAGTCTGTAGTTGAACAAATTCATCTAATTTCACTGCCCTATTCTGCATCATTTTAAAACTTGCTCAGCTGACAATGTATTTATTTGAGTTTTAAAAAACAAAACAAAACATAAGTCCATAAATCTGGTTCCCATAAATTACTGGGAGGTTTAAAAATGCCTACCAACTAAGACAAGTCAAAATCGTTGATTTTTCGCTGCCAGTTTTGTGCTACTTTAACCAACAAACCTGCTGAGCTCCTCTCCTGATGATAGTAGCTTCATGTAGCACTTGTGGTTTTTCTGTGATAGAGGGACATGATGAATCCATACTAATCCTCCTTTCATCACACACACTCCTTCACCCCAGCTGCCTCGCCTCTGACTGTGAATACCTGCCTGTTTAATGTATTACCCGCCATGCAACTCCCCTCTGCTTTCATCTAGCTAACCACGCCACCTTGATGTTGGAGTAGTGCTTAATTCAGGGTGGTTAGAGCATCAAACAAAACTGCAAGTCCAAACATCCGCAGAAACAAAAGATCACCTGTGAAGTTGACGCCGGTGGTAGATATGCTTTTTTTTGTGCGATTGTGTGGGTGAGATATTATGCACATGCACCTGACAAATTTGTTAATCTTTGCATCACAAAAGATTTGTCTAAACACTGAAGGACCACAAAGCATTGCATATTGATCAGAGGATATTCTAGCATGTGGTGCGCTACAGTAACCACTAGAAACAACATGAAATATGCCACCCCCCAAAAAAGGTCTTTTTCCTGCACAAAACCAACACTGCTGCACAAATTCCTCTCCTTGGTTCAAAACAATCAGCTGAAATATAATGAGGGAATCCAGCAGCTGACATTAAAGCTGTGACACATGGACAGAAAAGACTCTCCTTGTTTTCCTCGGGGACACATTGTGAAGTGATGGGAAATACAAAAGGATGCTCACAGGTTTAATGAGACGGAGGAGCTCCCCTTGCGGCCCCATGTTGCCAACCGCTATTCATCCTCTCTCCTTAGTGTCCCTGTCCTCCCCCCTCCTCATCCTCTAGTCCAAAGGTCTCCTCGGGTTAGACTTGCACAAAGGTGCAGCAGATAATAGATGAGTGTGTATTACTCTACCATCACCTTTCTTTACTGATGACCTCTCTAGCCAGCTACTCCTCCCTCTTCTTATTCTGTCCTTCCTCAAGAGCCGTCACTAATCCCAAGAGTAGCTTATTCTCCCTCTTTAATCATGATTCCAACAGTGTATCAAAATGCGTGAACAAATGGCAGCAACAACAATCCATCACAATAGCAGATCTGAGAGGGAAACAGCATATCTGATGAGGAGTGGAAACAACACAATGCAAAACAACATTTTGCTGATCAGGCCCATTTTCTTTTAAGAAAGCTGTTTTCAGACTGTAAACCCACTGACCCAACCTTTGAAAATTTCCTCTCACTTTATACCCAGTGATACCCCTCAGTGATTTTGCATCGAACTACAAAAGTTTGCCTTGAGACTGTAGAGGCGTGTTGATTCATTAACTGAAATGGGAAACAAGGCTGATTAAATACTGCACTGTCCATAATGAAGTGATGAGAAACTGAAAGCCTGAGGCTCGGCTTTATCAGCAGAGATGCACAGGTTGATGGGTTACATGCACTCAAAACATTATAGTTTTGTGGCGGTGGCTTACCAGAGTGTTGAAGGAATACTCTATGCTTTCTTGCCCGGAGGTAGGTGGTGGCAGTCACCATATGTATGAAGCTAATTATTAGCATAAAGATCAGAAATGGGGAACCAGCTAGCATGGCTCTGCCTAAAGGTAAAACGAAATCATCACTGTACAATGAAAGCCTCACAAATGAATTCTGTACAAAACCAAGGTAAAGTAATGTGAGTGTGTGCTGATCATTTCCTGATTTCAGTTTTGCATATGAATGCAACATGCTGTCATTCATTGCGTTTGCAAGAATGTTTATATCATGATCTGTGATTACCCAAAGCTAGAGCTTCAGGTATGTTTACCTCAGTAACAAGGTTTATGCCCTTCCTAAAATGGAATAAGCATGCCCAAATGTCAAAACTAAACATATATAGTATTATATCTTAGTGCCTAGTGTGTGCAGTGATGGTGCTGCTAGTGTTGGTGAGCTTTGAGAGGTTGGGGGGAGGGCTCTGCCCATTCCACAGCGCTCTTTACTACCCTCCAGGGAGCCCTTTGAGCCTCTCATTTCCCCAGCTGAACAGAAACCAAAACGCCCCTTCATCTGGGCAAAATGACAACCGCTGACAATGAGGACTATCCTATTTGACACAGGGCAGACTCCAAAGACATTTTGTTCTCCTGTACAGCTGTTGGCCGAACACTCCAGTAACTTCAAAGAGAGTACAAAGTCGGAGCTGTGAGGAGGTTAGAGACAGTGATGAGGGGTGTGGGTATGCGCATGCCCAGAGAGGAAAACACACCAGGTCCTCTCTCATTTTCATAAAACTATATTTGACTGCAGGAGGCCAGTGAGGAATAGATGTCAATAAGGTGACACATGATATAATTCTGGGAGCCAAGCACAAGAGATGGATATGCACCAGCGGAATACGAACCACAAGAGATTTTGAATATTTTTTTTTCTCTTCTTCATCGCCTCCTCTCCTTTCAGTGATTAGTTTCACAATCAGCTGATGATGCAACGATACCATTACAGCCCATCAATCACATTTGGCCGCAATCTGTTGGCTGCCCACATGCCAGCAGACAGCCAATTTGCTCTGAGACACTAAATATATCTCCGCACCATAGGCAGGAGAAGAATAAGAACATCCAGTTTTACCCGGCGTAGAGCGCTGTTTGTCACAAGAGTCATTTGTCCCAGGAATGATGGAACAACTCAGTTACTTAGCTGTCTTATTTGTTCAACGTTTTTTTTTTTTTGTTTGTTTGTTTTAGTAAAAAACATTTTCAGTTTTTAAATTTATCATGTGTGTACTATTTTGGGTTAAAACACATGTAATTCTACATATTATATAAATATATGTTTATTATGGTTTTGTCCATACTCATATTTTATGAGTTATAGTATATTTTCACAGTAAACTGTTTTATAATTTTATTAAATTATTCCAAAGAAATAACATCACAGTTCAGTGTAGTTATATGACTGCAGTTGGGTAACACTGTCTAAAACAACCTAAATAACCTTATTGGTTTTGTTTGAAAGTGATCTCTCTAGGAAATCACTTTACATTGTGGCAGCACATTGTGTAATTTGCTAAATTTTAGTTAAGTAAAATATTTCCTTTTTCTTTTTACTTTCTTGTCAGTAGTTATTGAATACCGTTTTGGTGTGACATTTTATTTTTTGACATGTTAACAAGTATATACCCTGTTTTCAATTTTGGAAAGTATTAAACCACCCGCAGCAAAATTGTTAATAGCTAGTCTTTAATTTTCTACCACTCATTTGTGGTGGCAAAAGATTAAGGCTACTTATAATTTCAGACAGTGTTGTGTGCTGATCTTTGCTCTTTTGCAGGATCACGCCCAACCTGGAAGTCGAGGGCTACTGAGCAGCTCCACCGATGCCCTGCTCATGATACATCAGTGGTGAAAATGAGGAAGGAAGCAAATGCTGCTCTTTCACTTCTTTCAATTTAGATCGATCCAAATACCCAAATGCGCATGGGCTGATTTGACTGTACGGCCCAGTCAGCTTTCCAGTGTGAACACACTTATATCGCCGAAATTGTGCTTTTAGGAATTAGTCTGTATTTGGGACACAGGGCTTCACTGGCTGACTTCTGTACATGTACATGTTGCTACCATTTCCTGCCAGAATGAAATATGTGGAGTATGTATATTACAGGCATACAGTACTGCCATACCATAGTACCTCATTTGGCAGTCAGCACTGCTGCCTGTTTGTCTGATGAATGTGATATTTCAGCTGTGACAGTACATGAATCTTTATCAAAACTGATGTCTTGATGAATACTTAATGTCATCCAGGCCTTGTTAGTGAAGTGCGGGTCACGCGGCAGGTCAGCAGCAGTCAGAAATGATGTGATAAAGCATTGCAGCACTTGGTAGTCTGAAGGCAGGAACCTAGAGTACAGGACAAGACAGAGGGAGTTTCCAATTACAAGAAATGTAAAACAAGTTTGGAATACAAAGGAGAGCAGCAGCAAAAAAAAAAAATTGCACTTAATCAGTGGGTATTCCTTATTGTGTGTGCACAAACGCACAAACTGCACAAACACGTATACACATAGCCCACATAGCTCACCTCTGTAACTCTTCAAGCCTTGGTCCACTGAGTTCATTGTGTTTAGCAGTCTGAGAGGGATGTAGCCTCTGCTTCCCTCTCTCACCAAATCCTTCCCCACTCATTACAAAAGAGAGTGATTACCGTATACGCAGCAATAGCGGTCCAAATAAGTTGTCATCATCATCCCAGGTGTCTCTTGGTGTAGTTCAAAACAGATCACACTGCCATTTCCCCCGCTTAAGACCTTATGCGCCTACATATATCTAACGCTATCCTCAAAACTCGAGGGCTAAACTTAATTTGTGGGTGGCGGTGGCAAGACCGGGTATTCCTATCTTGATTGAAGAAGTAATCATGGTATAGTTCAGCTATTTAATATTCTGATCTAGTCCTTACAGGAGAAATCTTGTTGTTGCCATCTATCAGCAGCAATAGAGCAGAGGGAGAAAGCATAGTCATTACTTTAAGGAGTCAATTTTATTGGGATGCAAATGGGAACCTCGATTTCGAGAAGTACTGCTGTGATTTCTTGTAAAACAAAGTAGGCCTGTAGTAACAGTTCAGCAGTTAATTATAATATCAAACTGTGCATGTCTCAAAAGGTACAACACCAGCACGTATGTTGTCCGTCCATTTGTGTTATCATTACTACACGTAAACTTTGCAGCATGTTTGTGTTTTTGTACATGTGTGCACTGGATGCTGAGACCTTTCTTATTCAATTCAAACATCAGAACAGTGTATCTACATTTGAATTATTCTCAACCTGTTAATGTCATCTGTCCACCTGAGAGAAAAAATAAAAGAGAGAGAGAGCTCTGAACTGTACAAATTAATTATCTGATAATTCATCACCTGTCCAATAACAAAGACACTGTGTTTATATGAATTAGGCAAAAGTGTATATACAATATGACATCCATCATAATTACAGTGGTCCTTAATTGGCAGGAGTAATATGTCAGATGAGGAGAAGAAGGTGGCTGCAAAAGTGGCATTACACTTGAGGATAAAAAGCAATGAAGACAGGAAAAGAACAAGAAAAGAAAAAAAGTATTGTGGTTCCACATCAGAAAAACCTTTTAGAATTCAGTTATTACTAATACAAATATTACTGTTCTTTATTATTATTACACCACAATGAGTTGTGCAAATATCATGTATAAATAGCAGTTATTCTTATCTTTAAATGTCAATATTTATTGAATGGAGTTGCAATTCCCTGACTGTGACCACCAGAGGGCCGTGAAGTCGCGATTCGACTATAGACACATGCAGTGCAGTGTGTGTGTGTGTGTGTGTACTTTATACAGTCCATGAATACACGGCTGACTTCCGTTGTATTTTAAGACCAACTGGGAGGCGGTTAAGAAGTGGATCAGAATGGCCCGACTCAATCAGCTGCCGGCGCAATGTTATTGACGTATGTCGCCAATATTGCGACGTGTCTCATTATTGGCCAAGGACCGCAGAGAGAGGCGAGAAATGAAATCGGAAAGCAGATTTAAACCAGGTTTGAGCTGTTGCCCTGTCGCGCGGAGAAACGCCATTACCGGAGAGGGCTGATGCTAAAACAAACTCTGTAGCTGCTTTTGTGGAACACGAGGAGATCGACGCTGAACACTCCTGCAGCGCCGGAAGGTAAGGCAAACATTTAGGCGCGAGCGCTTGTATTATTAGCATTACCTTGTAATGGTATCTTTAATTCTGCTAATCAGTCAAGCTCATATATCATGGGTAAGAGTAAAGTAGTGTTTCGGTGACTGAGGCAACCCTGGACACAGTTGGGGTAATTTAACATTTTGTCATTTTGTGTTCTATCCTGGTCGTTTTAACTCAGTATATGGTGGTTAGTCATGCCGGTTTGTGGATATTTGTGGTTATCTTATATCATTGTGCGCCTTTACCTGGCTGTTTTACACCCGGTGTTAGCATTAGCATTGGTGTCGAGCTGCTAGTACTAGCCTTGTCTTTTAAGTGATGACCTTGGGGCCTCCCTTCCTTTTGTCGCCAGTTCTTTATTTATGTGGTTTAACATGTTTGTCTCTGTGACTAAAGCTCTGGCATGAGAGTTGTGGAGGGTAGCATCTGATTACTAGTCATTAATCCACATAAACTGCTGCCTCCTTACGATTACTGCAGAAATTTTACGCTTCTTTGCACCAGCTTCATCTTAGGCCATCTTGTCAGCTGGCATGTTTCTACTGCGTCGATGTGATCATTCTGTGTCACTATGTGGTGGTATTGGAATCGTTTTATGCCTCTAGCTGGATGCTCTTAAACTACGTTATGGTCAACTTTGTGGTTGTCGGTACTGTATTGTCTCTGTAGTTCTTGCTGCCTATTCCTAGTCAAATGCTTTCCTTTGTGGGCCATTTTGTGTTTCAGTGTGGCAGCTTCTCATCATGCATCGCTTTGTGACTCAGTTTTTGCCTCTGTCGCTTGTGTAGCTTTTGTGGTAATCTGTCCACAGACATCCATTGATCCCTGTTGTGTGTATTATTTATTAGAATTTGTTTGAGGTGACTTGTGACTTTACTGATCTTTAGTTTTGTGTTAAATACAAGCTTGAAAGCTGATTTTAACTCTGTACTTCCACAAGTTTTATGCCTTATAGGCAATAGCTATGAGAAGATTACTGAATTATTATAAAAATTAATTTAAAAATTGTTTTTCTCTGAGATGATGAAGCCATAGTCTAGTAATATTAAATTTATTCACCCCAAACTTAGTGCGTGATTGTCAAGGCCTAGTGTTAAGTTTTCTGTGTTGTATCTTCTACACTGTTTTGGAGGTGAGCTGTTCTTTGTTAATGAGATTTTTGTTTTAAAGGTGTACTCTGTGTTTCCTTCCTAGGGGTTTTACTCCATCTCAGCTGCTGCAGCTTGACAGAAACACCAGCTATCTCAACTGTGTATGTGTCCTAAAGATACCTAGTCTGACAACAAAAAATGTGTTGATGAGCTGGAATTATTAATGTTAGTTAATAACAGGTTATTTTTTTAACCAAACAACAACAACAACAAATAAATAAATATTAATAATAATAATAACTGATTAATCGTCTATAAATTGTCGGAAAATAGTACTAAGTGTAATAATTTTAAAAACTCAAATAGTTGTGAGACACCATGCCCGTACTTCAGTGAAAGTTTTATTATGCAGTTCATAGTAATATCCATGATTCCTCCAGCCATCGCTGGACAATTAATATAGAATGTAAGATTTAAGATAATCATCTGGTTAATTTTTCCAAATGTTTATCTTTGCCTTAAGGTTAAACTGTTGATGAGGAAGCTAGGTAGTATATGTATTGACAATTTTGTGGTTTCTCTTTTTATTTCTTCCAGGTGTCACACCATGACTATACGCCCCACGACCGTCAGACAGTGTCTTTAGTGTAAACAAGACGCTTCAGCCCTCCAGGTAATTCACAAACAGCTTTTACATTAACTGGTCCAACATAGAGCACTGACATTAAATTATATATCTTCAGTAATTGATCTGAAGCTGAATAGTTTGATTTGTCAAGTCAGAAAGATATAACTCATTATTAAAGTTTATTTACATAGTTCATGAATGTAGTTTTTTTTAAAATGAATTTAAACATCATCTCTCTCTCTCTCCTCTCCCTGCTCTTTCCTCACTCTATCTTTCTGTCTTTCAGTTTCTGTCCCCTTTTTGTCTCCTCTCTCTCCCCGCCTCTTTCTCCCTTTCATTCCCTCTCCTCACTCTCTTCAGTCTGCACACACTAAAAGATTTTTAAAATCTTACCTAATGTAGAAAAAATGTGAGACCACACACGATTTACAGATAATGTCAGATTTTCACAGTTTTATGTTCTATAGTGTGTACCAGCACACCACACGCTTTCTCTCGTTGTACTTTCTTCCCTTTCTGTTTCTCTCTGTTTCTGTCTCTCAGTCTCCCTTTGTCTCATTCTCTCCCTCCAGTACAGTAACTATAAAATATGAAGAACTTTATTCATCTAGTATCACATTAGAAACAGTAATTTTGCTCATTTTGGCTTCTGTCAACCACATTTAATTTTAATCACTTTGAGAAACAAACATTTCCACCACTGCTCTTGTAAATATCAGGAGCTGATATTGTGTCTCCAGTCAGAGCAGCTTCTTCTGTCTTTGTGTATAAGACAAATTTAACTCTGACTAGTTCTGATTACCCAGAACCAGTTATCCACACCTGGTGTCTTTGTAGATTTAGTGTCTTTGCATTTATCTGTCTTTGACAGCGTTTGAAGTTCAATACCAGAAACTCTTATTTTATGTGTTTAAGTCACATCTTTATACAATGTTTGCTGTGTTTTTCCACAGGATTCAAATCTCAACCACAGAGAGAAGAGAGACAGATGTGAAGACATTTTCTAGAAGGTCAGTGTTAGTTTATTCTTTTCAGTCTCACTCTGTCATTATCTCAACTGCCAGTAGTTTGACAAAACCTCGCTACTGTAACTTATCAGATTTTTTATTAGTTAGAATGAGTATTTTTTTTTGACAATGTAGTCACAAAAAATAAGTCTAAAAATATGTATACAAATGCACATATATAAAACAAAAAAATATAAAACCTAGAATAGAATAATAGAAACCTTTTAATAAATAACAGGTCTAACAAATACCTTAAAATGTAATTAATTTAAATATTCATTCATTTCTAAAAAAACGAAGTAGAAACTCAAGGAAAAATTAAATGTAAAATCTTTAAAATGTCTAAATATAAAACCTTTGAAATACATTTAAAACCTTAATCAATAAATGGGTCTTAAAATAAATATAAAAAGGTTAAAAACCTATATATATATATATATTTAAAACCTTTAAAATAGGTTCAAGAAATAAGCAAGTATCAAATCCATAAAAAGTACAACTTAAACAATAAGTCTTAAAATCTATATTTAAAACCAAAACTTAAGTATGAAAATTTAAAAAAGTTTATTAAAAACTTAAGAAATATGAACATGAGTGTAAAATCATTTTTAAAATGTCCAAACATGGATCTAAAACATTTTATAACATCACTTTCTGAAAATAGAGAAATACAACCTTAAAAGTCTAGACAGACACTTGTGAATAGTGATTTTATTCCAGACAAATATTTAACAAATCACAGCAAAGATAGTGACAGATATTGACCACAAAGAAACATATGTTAGAGCTGTTTAGGGTTAATGTAGTTCTGATGTTGATGCTAAATTAAGTAGAGATTGTTAATTTGTCTATAGCACATAAAATAGATATACATTCAGGTATGATGCAAATTAGCGATAATAGGAAATAATGGTAACCAACGTAATTTTTATTGAAGCCACAAAATTGTTTAAGCAATTATTTAATTATTATTTACATTATGATTTCATAATATTACTAATGAATTCATAACTACTGATGGTCATACTCCAAACGGTCCTACTTGTAAACCAGTGCTTTCTGCAAAAGGTTCCTTTAGGCACATATTTAGAATGCACAAAACCGCATTTGGGGAATGTATATATCTCGCTGCAGTCTGAATGCAAATGGTATGATGCGAATTCGTGACAATCGGCGTTAAGGGGTTAATGAAATTATTAAATAATTATATCATAAGCAGCTGAATGTGCGTGTGAATGTGGAAAATGTGCACATGAATACATTACAGATGGCAGAGAAAAACAAAAACAAAGTGTTTTCACTTGAACAACAGGAAACCAATACTGGTCACAGCAGTTAGATGGTGGAGGTCTTTTATCTAATTGACAGCTTCATAACACTTGTTTTCTTTCATCCACTTCAGGTCTTCAGCTGCTGTCATCTTCTCCTCCTGCAGAGACAAGAACACGCACTAATCACAGAAACTGATCTTTTTCATTGTTGATGCCTAATTACAGTGATTTAAACTAAACTTTCTACAACTCATTCATTATCACATATTGTAGTGTTTTTCTAGTTATTACAGTCACAGTTATGACTAGACATAGTTCTGAAACTGTAAAATAAGAACATACTGTAATTATTACATAGTTGTCCTGTTTACTGTTACTAAAATGATGTTTTAAAATAAGTTATTTAGCTATGCTTAGAAGTTATTTTACTAAAATTATTTTTACTGAATGAATTACTTTTTAATTTTTCACGACATATCCGGTGGCACCTTTACTGACAGAATACACTGACATTTTTTGATGCCTTACTATACTATGACATTCGGCTTAAGACAAAAGCACTATCTTAAAGCAGACATCTTACCTTTGTTTCTCCATAGACACATGCACCTCTACACTGTTTGTGGGTTAAGTTAGATTTTGTGTTTGCCATTTTGCTATTTCAAACAGTGCAATATCAGTACTCAAATCCAATCTATTACTGTATACCGTTACTATTGTTTTATATCTTGCCTTTTTATATTTTTGCTGCTGTAACACTGAATTTCTCCACTGTGGGACTAATAAAGGATTATCATACTCTGACTCAAATAAATACTTCTGAACACTGAATATTTTGCCAGTCTGTTTAATATTGTATGAAAAAGAATATTTTTAATCAACGGCCACTTTTAGCCGTAATATACTATGACCTTTTTTGATGGTTTGTAACGTCTTACTATACTATGACACTTTTTTATGGCTTTTGATGCCTTATTACACATTGATGTTTTTCGACCATTTTTCATGCCTTACTATAAAATTACATTTTTTGATGGTTTACAACGTCTTATTATACTGACATTTTTTATGCCCTACTATACTATTAGACATTTTTGACCACTTTTTGATGCCTTCCTGTACTATGACATTTTTTGACACCTTCCTGTACAATGACATTTTTTGATGTTTTTTGGCACCTTACTATACTAGGACATTTTTTGACCATTTTTTTTTGATGCCATAGTATAATGACATTTTTTTTTTTTTTTTTTTTTTTTAACCATTTGTGACACCTTACTATACTATGACATTTCTTGACACCTTAATATGAAATTTTTTGACCGTTTTGATGTCTTACTATACTATGACATTTTTTGACCATTTTTGATGCCTTACTATACTATGAATTTTTAAAATATTTTTGACACCTTACTATACTATGGCATTTTTTGACCCTTTACTATACTATGACATTTTTTGACCGTTTTTGACACCATACTATAATATGATATATGTACTATGACATTTTTTTGATGCCTTACTATATACTATGACATTTTTTGACCATTTTTCATGCCTTACTATACTATGACATTTTTTGACACCTTACTGTACAATGACATTTTTTGATGTTTTTTGGCACCTTACTATACTATGACATTTTTTGACACCTTAATATATTGTGAATTTTTTTGACCGTTTTGATGCCTTACTATACTATGAAATTTTTTGTCATATTTTTATGCCTTACTATGACATTTTTTGACACCATACTATACTGACATTTTTTGACATATTTTTATGCCTTACTATGACATTTTTTGACACCATACTATACTGACATTTTTTGACATATTTTTATGCCTTACTATGCTACGACATTTTTTGGGCGTTTTTGATGCCTTACTATAACATTTTTTGACACCTTACTGTACAATGACATTTTTTGGCACCTTACTATACCATGACATTTTATGACAGTTTTTGACGTCTTACTATATTGTGACTTTTTTTCACATTTTTTGACTGTTTTTACTATACTAGGACATTTTTTGACCATTTTTGACACCTTACTATACTATGGCATTTTTTGACCCTTTACTATACTATGACATTTATGACCGTTTTTGACACCATACCTACCTATGACATTTTTTGATGTTTTTTGGCACCTTACTATGACATTTTTGACCATTTTTGATGCCTTACTATACTATGACTTTTTAAAATATTTTTGACACCTTACTATACTATGGCATTTTTTGACCGTTTTTGACACCATACTATAATATGATATATGTACAATACATTTTTTTATGCCTTACTATGCTATGACATTTTTTGCCAATTTTTGACACTTTACAATACTATGACATTTTTTGACACCTTACTGTACAATGACATTTTGTGATGTTTTGGGACCTTACTATACTATGACATTTTTCAAGCCTTACTATACGATGACATTTTTTGATGTTTTTTGGCACCTTACTATACCATTTTTTGACCATTTTTGATGCCATAGTATAATGACATTTTTTCACATTTTTTGATTCCTTACTATACCATGACATTTTATGACAGTTTTTGACGTCTTACTATATTGTGATTTTTTTTTGACATTTTTTGACTGTTTTTACTATACTAGGACATTTTTTGGCCATTTTTGATGCCTTACTATACTAGGACATTTTTTGACAATTTTTGATTCCTTACTATACTAGGACTTTTAAAAATATTTTTGACACCTTAGTATACTATGGCATTTTTTGACCCTTTACTATACTATGACATTTATGACCGTTTTTGACACCATACCTACCTACGACATTTTTTTATGTTTTTTGGGACCTTACTATACTATGGCATTTTTTTGACACCATACTATATGTACGATGACATTTTTTTAATGCCTTACTATATACTATGACATTTTTTGACCATTTTTCATGCCTTACACTATACTATGACATTTTTTGACCATTTTTGATGCCATAGTATAATCACATTTTTGATGCCTTACTGGACTAGGACAGTTTTTGACTCCTTACTATATTGTGACTTTTTTTTCACATTTTTTGACTGTTTTTACTATACTAAGACATTTTGAGACCATTTTTGACACCATACTATACTATGGCATTTTTTGTCATATTTTTATGCCTTACTATGCTATGACATTTTTTGCCAATTTTTGACACTTTACAATACTATGACATTTTTTGACACCTTACTGTACAATGACATTTTTTGATGTTTTTTGGCACCTTATTATACTATGACATTTTTCGATGGTTTTTGACACCATACTATACCTGACATTTTTTGACACCTTAATATATTATGAATTTTTTTGACCATTTTGATGCCTTACTATACTGTAACATTTTTTGCCATATTTTTTTGCCTTAGTATACTATGACATTTTTTGACTGTTTTTGATACCATACTATACTATGATATTTTTTGACAATTTCTGATGCCTTACTACACTATGACATTTTTTGACGTGTTTATGCCTCAATTACTGCACCCTTTAATCTTTCGACACCTGCTAATAGTACAACATTTTTGACGCCTCTTATTATACT
>BRZM01000169.1:0-64763 GCA_033238685.1 Lates japonicus | reverse complement strand
AGACCCTGCATAGAAGATATAGGTGATGGTGTGGTATGATTCAAACAAACTGGACTGATACTATTGATGGTTGTTTTTGTGAAATGGAAGAGTCAGGAAACAGTTGACACTCCTCTCTTACATGTGCTGGGGTGAGGAAAAATGCCAGGATGTAGTAGTGCTGAGGACCAAGAGCTAGCATGATGGCCGCCATCCCAGCCTCAGGTAGAAGAAGCGAAGAGATGATCACATATTGGCAGACCATGCAGCAGATTCTGACAGCTCAATACTAACAGCTGCATTGAGATCAGGAATCAGGAAGAACACACAGGTAAGAGGAGCTGCTAAAAAGTACTATACCAAACTACAGGCAAATGTTCTGATAATACATGACAGGTTTGAAAAATTCAGAAGTAATGTGGTGGAAAAACATGCATTTTGATAGACTTAACCATACAAAACTGTCAATATGGTCCTTTAAAATTAATGGGAGGAAAAAGCAATTAAAGTGTCAGCTCATTATGCAGCAGTACCAAAGCTCCCATTTATCTGTTTATTTAAAAAAGCTAGTGGGACAATACCTGTGGACACATGGGTCGCTCCATACATGATGCTCTTGGCCAGGGTGGAAGCATCTGGAGGAATCAGGTGCTCAGCAAATATCATGGTAAAGTTATTAAAGAAAGCCAACATGAAAACCTGGCGAAGTTCATGAGCACGAATAGCTGAAGTCCTGTTGGTCAAGTTGCCACGTCAATATTCTTAACATGGAGAAGGGAAGAGTCCAAATCTGTTGGCAGGTCTGGTCCAACACATCCCTACATATCAGATTCAGCGCCTTTGTTATCAAAGCGGCTCTGTTTCATAGAGGCCTGTGTAGAGCATGCAGCCACAGCTCAGGATAGCGATGAGCACTGAAGGCTTAGGCCGTGGGGTCTCCATGTTTCTGAAATCCATACAGAAGAGAGGGGCTGGTGGAGCTAATGGAGGAGCCACCTGGAAATTAAAGAGAGAGGATGTGAGGAGGGATGACAAGTGGTACCATGTTGAAAAGGCGCACACAGAAGAAATGGAGGCAGCGTCTGGTAAACAGTCCTCACCTGGCTGTGCTTTATAAGTCTTGAGTACGGCTCTGATGGTGGCGGAAATCTCCGCAAACAGCGCACACTGTGCCAACAGCACAAAGCGTCAGCATGCCATCAAAAGCACAGCGCCACCCTCAGATGTAAGCCACTCAACCAGTCACCCGGCAGGCGTGGGGCCATGGAACCAGGCTATGAGAAAGGCCAGAGGTAAAGAGGAGCACCGTACAGGATGGAGAGGCGTCGCTGAGAGCAGGCACTCTGGAGTTATCCTGCAGGTGGCGAAGAGGTCATTGACTGCATTCCACACCATGTACACCACCTGTGGAGAGGATTCATACAGTTATTCCTCCAAAAAGTATGTTTCAAGTATTATGAAAATGATAATTTAGCAGTTAATCAGCATCAGCGACTGTTTTAGTGACGATTATTTACATTTATCATGCAAAAATGTCAAACATTTGCTTGTTTCTGCTTCTGAAATGTGAGGATTTTCTTCTGTTGTCTGATTTGCCAACTGTAAGCTGAGAATCTTCAGGTTTTAGACAGCTGAACTAAGCATTGTGAAGACACGCCTCAACTAAAGCCAAACTCTCTAGATTTCACTTTAACTCTTGACTACACCAGTGTCTGTCAGATACTGTTATACATTGCATACAAAAGGCAGCGATATATCAGAATATACTCCTTGTGATTGGTGGAAAGCTCCTCTGATATCTTGTATTTATTGAAAGAGTTTGACATAGTAGAAGCTGAATATATTGTTTATCATAGCCAGACCCAGTGTGGTCGCTGGCATAATAGAGCTGCAGGATTGACCCCAAAGTTGATAAGGTGTCGGACCATTCAGTCTTCGAAGCGGACACCTGAGGCAGGTTTCTCCTCTACGGCCATTTACAGTACCGGTAACTACGACCGAGCAGGAAGTATTGTCCCATAACAATACCCTATTATTTCACGCTGTTGTTGTTTAGCATCGCTGATAATTACTGCTATCAGTAAAAAACAATTACATTTGATCAATATTCCATATAATGTCTCTGTTTTGGTTCCACCATTTTTCATGGATATTCTCGTGTCACGATGTTACTTCCAATCGAACAGACTAAATGTTATTTTCATGTCGCATCAAAGAAAAATTCGTAGACCGAACCAAAACCTTGGCAAACTCGATTTCTGTGTCTGCCGGGAGGCGGGGCTTAGAGACAACAAAGCAAACATCTGAGTTAGTCTAGAACACTCTTCGGCTCCGTCTGCTGCTTTGTGATTCGCCGATAAAATGTCTGTTAAGGAAGTTAGGGAGAATGAAAACAAAAGTTTTCGTGTTTATTGAGCTATTGGCAAATGCTGATAAAAGTGAAATTGAGAGAGAGATTTGACGGTTAATAAAAATAATTATAATATCTTCTATCTGCCACCTACCGGATGTTGTCGTGTACTGAACATTTGCCACGTTGCTGTAGAGACAACGGTCTTAACGCCTCTCTCTCACGCCAGGAGGATGCAGTTTACTCTCCCTCCACACGGCGTGGACGGCTTCGAGCTGCTAAACTAACACACCTGTGTATCGGGTTTCTGTCAAGGTGGAGTCTTAACTCACCCCCGCGCCTGTAAAATGTTGACAGATGTGATTTGGAGGGAGGTTTGACAGAATGGAGAGTCCTGGTACGACCCGCAGGACCTTGAACACAGTAAACTGCCCGGTTGTGTGGTCGCACCTAAACTTGTGTCTGCTGTGAGGGGGCTGATATGTAATTGCCAGAGACAGCTGTAGAGGAATAGAAACAGTAGCATCTGAGCATCAGTTGTGTTATGAGACTGGCTTTAAAAGTGTGTAGTTGCTTGTCAGTGGTGACCATATAGGTTTTTATGAGTAATTACTGCACTGATGACATGACACAACAAATGTCTCAGGCGGCAAACTCACATAGCTTCTTTTCTTAACTGATGATGGTGTTGTAACTATTTTAAATTATGTTCTATTGTTTATATCTAATGTTTTAGATCTTGATAGCACATTATCTGTTTTTATTGTGAAGCACTTTATAAATTTATGAAATGTGCTATATAAAAGTTATTATCATTATTATTACATGGAGAGGAAAAAAAAGGAAGAAAACAGTTCTGCTATACAAATTTATATTGTTTTATATTGTAACTAATAACAACTTAGCTGTCAAATAAGTGGCAAAGTATAAGTAACTCTGAACTGTATTTGAGCTGATGCTTGAGTAAATGTACTTCCTCTCCACTACTGTTCATGAAATGAGCCCAAGTCTATAGGCTTCTCTTGTTAAACAGAATCACTCTAGTCATGGGGTAAAGCCTGAGACATCCTGAGCTCTGTGTGGGATTTCCTAGGGCAGTCACTAGTCTTGTGTCGTTTGTTTTCTGTTAAACTTTCTGACTCGCAATTGTTTTTGCTGCTGACAAGAGCACAAAGATGGACTTCAGAGAGATATCTACAGTAGATGGGCGCACATAAATGGCCCTGATAGCTGCTGTCCTGACACTGAGTGACTGCTGGGCTAAGTGATGGCAGCAGGCAGGAACGACTTCCTGTAGCATTCGCAATTGGAGTCAGTAAAACTGGAAATACTCTTTTGTTTGTAGAAGTAGATTTTAGGAAGGGATGGGTATTTTTGAAGTGGATAATAGTTTGTGCAGCATCCTCCCTCCACTTCCAACTCACGTTTGATTAAAAATCCCGGGGTGTGCACTACTAATTTAGCGAAACATGTTTATCAACTGCACTTGTTAGTAGTACCATTAGATGTGTTTCTCCACTTCAGAGGGTAGTCAACACTGTTCTGGACAAGATCCAGAGAAAAGAGAATTAGTGGAAAGGGTCACAAAATTAGAGTACTAGATTCTCTATTTATTCTGGTGCCAAATACTAATAGTGTGAGACAATGAGTTGTGTGTTTGTGCGTGTGAGTGCACTAGTGAATATCTGGCTAATACTCATTATATTGCACCTACTACTATCAGTTGCCTGTGTTTGGGCATAAAGAAACCGTCTCGAATCTTGTACTTTGAGCTTGACAGATCTCTCCATTTGGCAATGAACTGAAAAACCCTCTAGGCAAGACCATGAGCTGGAGCAGGCCCTCAGCAGATGCCTCCTGTCCAGGAGCAGCTGCAGGAGATGGAGGTGATAAATATTGGAGGGAACTAATGTGGCAGCATGCGGCCCGGAGCAAAACACTGATTTTATCAACAGTATATCCTCCATGATCACAGTCTGGTTTTGTGGATACATGTTGTTGCTGTATGTATGTGGGTTTTGCATGCAGGAGTCTGCAGCTCATTGAAAATCCATGTTCAGGGATCTGAAAGCTCTTTCACTGGAAGGGAAGTCATTGTGAATTTCTCTAAACTTTAAATAGGATGGGTAAGCTAATCCTCACTAGTCTGACCTAGTAAGCCTTTGGCAGGCTGCATCTTGTTGGCAGAAGTTGTGTAATTATAGGAAAACTTTCATCAGCTTATTTATACCTTCTACCTTTTTACTTGGCAATGTTTAAATGTGAAAATCTTAATTAGTTCTAGTCTTATTGTCAGTGCAACTTCAACTAATTAACAGGCTCCAATGGAACAAAAATATAGAAATTAGTCGTTTACGTATGAACTGATCAAACTTAGAATCTAAATTAATAGGTGCAAACTCTTGGATCTGAGAAATATGTAAGTCAGTTTTCAAACAGTGAGGCTAGTTCTTGGTTTACATGTGTGTTGTCAGGTAGGGCCTATAATGAACTAATTAAGCCTTATTTCAGTGGCCGAACATTTAATTTAGCATCGCGAACTTCGGTGCTGATCTATTTTGGGTTCGAGGACACAGCACCCAGCGGGTCAACAACGATAAGAGCCTTAGTTGTTTACAGCACCGGGAATGACCATTGGCTTTAGGTTATTGAGGTTGATATGGTAATCTCCATCGCCTCTCGGCACTCATCCTCTGCTGCGTCCTCTGGTCTTACTCACTTCATTAATGTCACAGAGCTGTGCATACACCTGGGCATGTTAATGTGATAAGGCTGTGAGCTTCTGTTTGAGCACAGTTATAGAAGCATTAGGCGAATGGCTGCATTGATCTTTCCGGAGAAAATGAATTTGAAAAGAGTGATGTCATGGACTCAGTATATATAACTACAATTAAAGTCAATCACCATTTCAAACCTATTACAGACTGGGTGCTATCATCCCTTCCTTTCAAGGTTCTTACTTAGAAGCTCTCTACTTCTAAAACCTTTAACTATGTTGGTAATAAAATGTATCCAGTGTGGTGTATATAAAACCAAATGCCTTATGTGTAACGACATCCTCTCTTCCTTTTCTGTGGGTGGTTTTAAAGATTTTAGATAGCCACCCAGGTGTGGGTTGAGTGCTGCCTCCTGTGTAACTTGTTTTCTTTGCATCAGAAAAAGAATCAAGAGAATATTTCATTTTCCTGATTTTGAAATGAACTGGTTAATCAACAAACTCAGCTTTACACAAGCAATTTATGAAAATGTACAAACAAATCAAGCTAAATCTTTGTCACTTCCTCCTTGTACACCAGTACCTGACCAACAGGTGGACCTGCTGCGTCAGATGAGCGACCAGCATGCAGTGTATGAACGTGAACATGACACTTGGGAGTCTGGAGCAAACGGCAGGCTAGTACAGGACGTCGCCTGGCCCAACAGAAGATCACAGGTCAGTCTGTCAATTGACAGTCAGTTAGTTATAAAAAGTGTAAAATATGGGAAGATAATAATTGGTTTTTCTGTCCTGTCATGCAATCTAACAGAGAGATCATTGATGGGCTTCAGACCCACATGGAGATTACCACAAGCCAGTTGGAGCGAGCTCAAAAGCCGCTCAGGAAGAAAGAAACAAAGGCTAGTGAACGGCGCGGCCTCAGGCGCAGAGCATAATGTCCCTGTCTCAAGAGCTATTATGACTTACACCAGGACAGTGCACAGAGGCATGTGTGTTATCGCTCACACTACAGGATGTAGCTGAACTATTTTCAGAAGAGAGGAAATTGCGTCCTAGTGGAGTCAGTCCAGTTTGTGTCTGCTTACATCAGGGGACATTAGCTGGTTAGATATTTGTCTTCCTTCTATATTAGACGAGAAGAAGTGGAAAGGGTGAGTAAAGAGACATCTGATAGTAAGACCTTCTCTTACCTCATTGCACTAGTGTCTCTCAACCCCTTGATGACTGGACACCTCAAGACCAGACTTCTTAAGACATAATCCCAGAGGAAGGTAATCTCCCTATTGTCAGCACACTAAGACATACCGCCACTGCTGCTGTGGCCTGCCGTGCCATGTATTAAATCCACCTGTGGTCCTGTGAAATGTATCATGACAGCACCCAAGGTGTAGGTGGGAAGACACAGATGAAGTGAAGCAGTTTAAATTGTTGCATTAACCTGTCAATCCTTTTTAGTTTCCTTGACTTGAGACCTGATGCTAATAAATCTATTGATTGTATAGTGATCTCAATTAATGATTTAAGATTATTTATTTTTCTGAAGTAGTTTCTCTCACATATTTTGTTGACGTTTCTGTCCTGGCTCAGGCACCAAGCCCAGGACAGTCCAGTCTTGGACAGACTCTGAGTGCCTCAGAATACTTTCTGTGACCGAGACAGGCGCTTAAAGCCGGAGAGGAGGAGAACCTGGCCCTCCAGCACTCATCCAGACCCTTGAGTGAGTAGCTGCGGCGGAGCACAGGGGAGGCTGCAAGCGGGAGGCGGAGTTGACAGCCAGCGAGAACAGAGGCCTGGAGCAGCGGCTGGCGTATCCTACAGATGGCTGCTGGGCCAAACAGAAAGAGCTAGAGCCGAGGTTGAGCAGCCTGCGGCTCTGTGGCCCGCGGCTTGACTGTACCAAGGTTGGGACTGAATTGTGCTTGTCGCTGACCATATTCAAATTGAGATTTAATTACCTCAGCCCTGTTTTTGTGACATTGAACTTAAAGGTTTTGAGACTCATGCCTCTGAGTCCCTCACTCCCACTAGTGTCGGAGACCAGACAGCTGCTGTTGCCTGATCATTCTTAGCCTCGGAAAGCCCAGCCCGGGCAGGAAGGCGACACAGGAGAAGGCAGAAAATGACGAAGAGCAGAGAAGATCGATGGGCAGAGGTCCTAACAGCGACAGCGTTTTAAACGACAAACCCGAGCCCAGAGATTCGCCGCGGTCCGCGAGCAGCTGTGTATAAAGGCGGTGAAGCGGTGAAACAGAGGGCATCTCACCATAATGAGTGGTTACACAGTACAAGCGCCCTGCAGGTGGTGTATTCATAGATTGTAAAATTTTTCATTGTCAGAGGTTGTTTTGCTCAATGTGACCCTTTTCATCATAAGAGTTTTCTAAAGTATGTCCACTTTGCCAGGGTTTAAAGTACCTGGCATTTAACAGAAAGAGTAAGCACTTCCGAATCACATTAATAAGTTGTCTAGGTGAAATATGACGAGCTATGCGTGATGCCGGCGACAGACGGACTCAACCATAAAGCCGTCCAGACATCCTAGTAGTCCCTTTGCAAGCGTCCGGACCGCCGCCGCCTGTCCAGCTTAGCCGCTCTGCCCGACCTGCCAGCGGTTTGGAAGGCGGCCAGCAGCCTGAGTACAAAGGCTCTCTTCAGGAGATCTTCTGCATCCAGAAGACCAAGAGGACCTCAGCGAGAACGAGCGTCAGCCAGGACGGTGACTCCCAGGGCTCTGGTTAATGATTGTATTATTAACTCTGGGACCTGGAGCCTTTCGTTGTGTCTGTAAAGTTTTTGACAAAGGAGGTAGCTCTGTAGAAATATCCAAGAGGAATTGCAGATACAGCCAGCACTCAATCGCCAATGCGTCTGCAGACCGCTGCAATCTCTTATCCTCCCGTCATGTTGGCGCACCTTTACTTTGTCCAGTCAGCACTGTTCCTTTTATTCCGTCATATCAAAAATGATATTATAAACCTTGTTATACAAAGCAGCTATGATTTGACATAAAGATGCATTCAAAGTGCAACAACAAATATACGAAAAGCCATAGATTGTAAAGAAATATTGTATGGGGAGATATTTGCCGTTAGATTATGTGCTAACAGATCCTTTATTAATAAAAATATATTTGATGCATGCTTGACCTCCAAATCTACCGTGTATGTCCAACAACGACAGTATTCAGTGTTTATATAAATATTAGCCATGTGACCACATGATGGGTTTTGAATTAACTTGGGAGAGAAACACACATAGGAATACTGTGTTGATAAAGTTGGGCAATAGCAGTTATATATGACTTATGCAAACAGAAATGTTGGAATGTTGTAATAGGATGAAAAACTATAGCTGTGTAATAACTAAGACTCGAGGTTATGATAATTAGCTTAACAGCTAGTGTGAGTTGGTTTTATGAGATTGGCAATGGTTGGTTCTGGTTGAGGTCATTGGTGGCATGTCACCAGAGAAGTTTCAGTGGACACTGGAATACTGTTTATAATCTCTGCTTTGTGTTTTCATGTCTGTACAGCTTAGGCTCTGATAAGTGTCTTCATGCCAGTAGTACATAACAGCCTACTTTTTATAACTTCAGATCACAGTTTTGTTTTATTTATTTTTAATTTTTTGAAGAAGTCTAGAAGATTAAAATGTTATTTATTTTCTTTATTGGTAAATATTTTAGGCAGATTGATCAGGTGAGAGTGACTGGAATTGAAATTAATGAACGCTTTTTCTATGGTTGTAAATATTCTGTCTGACTGGTGATCGAAAAAAATAGCAGAGGTAAATGGAAAGCACAAAAGAAATGTTCCCTTGTTTATAAACAACTTCCTTTGCCTCAAATTGTCGTAATATTTCCTCTGGCTGGGACGTTCACTTGTGCGATATGGAAATAAATTATGTTCATCGGGCAGCATAAGCAACAAAAGAAACTTCAACAACCGTTTATTCTTAACCATTTCAGTTTTTGAAAATTTCAGCCATATATAGGCAAAATCAAAACTATCCAGGGCTCAGCTGTTATTGGTTGAATTTAAATTGACAAATATAAAACCACTGACCCTGTCACAATCAAACTGATCTCACAAAAAGAGAAAGATGCTTAATAGTCAGTCTTTGAGGCATTTATGACCACCTTTTTGAAGCTATGAAGTGAACATGCTGCTACAGAAAACATCTCTGTATGATTACAGGTGTTCTCCATTGAAGACATGTCTTTGCTTACTGACTAACTAGTAAGCATTAATGCAGGAGCCTATTGAGTCAATACCTTAACTTACTACAATAGGCATCACTACAAAGTTACTGTGCACTGAGATGTTTCAACCTGTCCTCCCCTCTTCAGGCCTTATCATAAACTTTCATCAGATGGAAAAAATGTAATAGCTATCTTTATGCTGCAGTGTGTTGTAGTGTAGTGAGAACAGTCAAACCAAAACACACAACAGAGTAAGCATTTTCTCTCCTACAGAACTCAGGGTCTCTCGTTCTAAACCTCCCCGTGTACTCTGGCCTACAAACAATTAATGGGGCTTTGTCTCTTTTCATAATTAGGTTTTACATAACTGAGATTTTCCCACCTGCTCTCAGTGCTTCGATCCGGTAACCTCCAAACAAGGGGATTGCATACCCACTGTAGATCTTCATGAACCTCCATGCACACAATCTTACAAAGGCATCGGCCAAAGCAAACAGCAGAGTCTGAGTTAAATAGATGCCCCAGTAACAGAAACTGAATTCACAGAAAGCATAGATTAGTTGTCAAATTTATTACATTGTCCACGTGACAGGTGGAAATAATGTCACAGCAACAGCCACTTTTGATTTTATTTTTAGTCAAGTGTGTAATTACTTCTCCTGTAAGCAGTTTCCATTGTTTCAGTTTCATACTGAGAGGACAACTTGGCCCCAGAAGCTATTCTTATTAATGGCAAAACTTTCCATAAAGAAGCATTAATAATGTAATAACCATTAATGACCCAGTAATTACAGCTCATAAACCCTTCATCAATGGTGCTTTACCAGAGAGTGTTAATAAGGGATATCTGACATTTGTCTGGTCACAGATCTGACAAATGTAACAATGCAGTAATATCAGTTGATAATTACTACTATGGCACTTTGTCCCATAAATAAACCAATGATTGTGTACAGTCACTGAATGAAACCAAGAGCTGGTGACAAGTGGAGGGGTGGTGAAGTAATGCCACTGTCACCAAATGGAAACTGTCTAATTGGCTCAACTCGGGTAAAATCCTCCACACATTTCCTCTCTCTCTGACTGCTGCTGGAGTTCAGCCAGACAGACACAAGTTCAAACCAACACTGACCGTCTGTATACTTGTCCTGTTTTATTAGATTGAGAAAAGTGATTTGCAAGTGTGTTCTCTTATGCGCAGTTTCTAAGAATTGTATTGTTGACATCTTTCCTGTTTTACTTGACTAAAATCACATCATGAAACCCAATTAAATGTTTAATTGAAAGCCACGGATTAAGGTATATTTTCATTAATGTTTTCTATTTTACTAATCCAGAGTCCACTGGTTATTGCGTCACGGGACGTACCGACGGTGACGCTGTAGTCACGTGTCGGTTCAGTGCATAGTCATTAATTGCGAACACACCACGAGCAGAAAAGAGACAATAAATCAGAACATTTTAAAATGGATGATCAGAAAATGATCAAACACCAAACTATCCATATCGTTAGAATTATATCCTTAGCTACAAGCGGTAGCGTGGCCGAGTGGTCTAAGAGCGCTGGTTGGGCTCCAGTCATTTCGATGGCGTGGGTTCCGGCGAATCCACCGCTGCCAGTACTGTTGCTTTTGCGGATCTGTCTCGCTTCGTGCACAAAGTCAATGCACTCGACGCAGATACATAGAAACATTACTCACATGTATCCGTGTTGCCATTCAGCGGGTACACGTCACTACATACCGCGGAAATCATTGGCGGTGCAAGTGCTCCCCAACAGCGGGCCTTGTAAAACCTGCATGGGCACAAAAACACCAACTAGTCCTCAAACATGTCATACCGTGTTGCCTTCCCCACTAACACAGATTTTCAACCTAAAAAGTATTCTTTCTAATTAAAATAATCCTGAGTATGACTAGTATGTAGAGTTTGCTTAGCCATTTTCATATAAAATAGTCAATAGCATTTTATTGTTAATGTTTTATTTCTAAAGGTACAAATTACCAATTAATGCTAATTAAACTCTAAAGAAATCTCAGCAAATCTTTCTCAAATAAACTGATAGCATCTTTTAAATACAATCAAATAAAATTTAAATATTTGTATGTAATTCAATGTGTAGATATTTTTCCTTTTAATCAAATCATAGTAACAACACAACTCAGGTTTACCCCAATACTCTTCAGCAACCTGATAGTTTCATCATTTTGAAATCAGCAGACACATACACCAGCATCAAAAAGTTGAAAGGAGATCATTACATGTATTTAAAATATAAAAGGAAATTCGTTAATAATGTCGTAAGTTCTGAAAACTTAATTTAAAGGCATATTTTATTACATCTGTCACCTGCATCTACACCATCACTTTATGGGCAAAACAATTAATTTCCTAACAAGCAAGTGAAGTGTCTTATTTTAAATTACAATGCCTGAGGCGGCTTAATTAGCTATCATGATGCGGTGAAATGGTTAGTTCTGTTGGTATGCATGACAGCATTAGTAGCGCCGAACAGGCCCATCAGCAGCAACAGAACGAGGTGCGGGGCGCTGGGAGGTCAGGAGAGGTTGAAAAGAGGTGAGTGGAGGCGAGGCTGTTGGGACTTCAGGTAGTGGTCCTACAGAGTCCGCCAGGCTGGGGCCCCGGACGTGCTTCGCCTCGTTGAGCCTTGTCGATCTTGAAGTGTGACACTGCAATGTTTCCTCACCTGCAGTGAAAGATGAGGCATTGTTATTATTATTTATTATTTCACGGGTTTCATATCAATACGAAATCATCTAGTCGCTCAGCCTTCAGCTGAAGAGGTCAGGCCAAAAGAAACCAAATTAAAGGTCGTCCTGCCAGGCTAATGGTTCAGATTAACCTCGGTTTATGACTTGGTTTTACATTCTGATAGCCTGTTGGTAGATACTCAGGATACTGCATCTTCTTACTGCCCAGGGATAAGGTATCTCTGTGTGAAGTACACACAGTGATAAACAGATCTCAAACAGATGCTGGTGAGACAAAAAGAGCTCTTTGGGGCCTTTCAACCTCCACATGAGACAGTTCAGCCTTCTCTTATGATTAACAACCCAATCATACGCCCTTTCAAAAAATCTTCAGCACTCTCCTACTTGACTCATGCATAGCTGTTGCATATTGATCCACAAACTGCTGAGTCCTGCTCATCTTGTCTGACCCTGACCAATCATCCTGGCTTCATATTATATCTCCCTGTAGTAGCTATTGTTTTTTTTCCCTCCCTTGAAACAGTTGTAAAAACTCAGGACATGATGATATTCAAAAGAGTTTGTCTACTTTGTTATGTTGCTGATGGTAGTGATTTTAGGTTACATATTTTTACCATGTGGCCAGAGCAAATGAAATTGCCTGCTATACTATCTAAACTAATAAATAAAAGCAGCTGTGCCTGTATTTTCTAGCAAATGTTACTCAAACAGGAGTAAATAGTGCATTTGTTTGGGATATTTTTCAGCTGTGGATTAATACACATTTGGTGCTCTTGTGGTTATCGGTATTTATTTCCAGTAGCAGGACAGAAAGATAAAAATTACACCACCTGTGTTTATAGTAATGAAATAAATGTCACACAATTTTCTAGCATTGTTGGTTGGTTCATTTGTGTGTGTGTGTGTTCGTAGCAGGTTTTGTGCAAGAAAAGAAATTTTACAACTTCGCGGGTGAGAAATGTACAGTATATGGCTGTGGATACTGTACAGCTTTGTGATCAATTCTGTGTTGTTTTTGATCTTGTTGTCAGGATTTGTTGATATTTGAATAACATAGACTATCACGGACTTGTCCTTGAACATATTGAATACTTAAAGACAACAGAGGCTGAGCAGCTCTGGGTATTTACGTCTCAGCTGATTTGACATTTGAAACTTCATCCTCCTCCATGCATATGCAGAGCTGGAATTAATGTCACGAGGGAAAAATGTCACTCCTCATGCCCGCAATGGTTTAACCTGAGAGTTGGCAGGATCATTTGAGCCCAGCCGAGAGGTGCCCGACTCTCTGCCACCATGGCAGCAGCCACTGTGCAAGTCACTTCCTGTAAACTTCTTGAACTTCATTCTGACCCACAGCAGTTATGTTTTATTCACAGGACAATCATCGATCCCCGGCCATGTGTCTGACAGAATAGGCTCAGGTGCAGGCCCGCGATTAACTCAGCTTTGGTTCTGCCTCATGCACATTCATGAGGACCTTACAGGCGGTGTGGAGCTCCTTGAGATGCATCGTAAAGGCTCTCAGCCTGATGCAGTATAATTAATGTGTCTTTTTAAAAGTACTACAGACCAGCAAATATTATTAAAAGGTTTCCAGTATTCTTAGAGAACTTTGAGATTTCATTATCTGCCAATATTTCTTCATTCGATCACTTTGGTTCCACAATTCATACCAGAGATAGCATCAGACATGGGAGGAGAGCAGAGGGCTGATCGGAAATACCGATCCTAATAGAGTCTGTCTTCCACTGTTGTGGAGACAAACAGAATCTGCTCATTGGTGAGCAGGTAACTCAATCTCCCACACAAGACAAATACTTTCATTTGAAGCATGCACCGCCTTCTCGAACCGTCCACAATTATTAG
Organism: Lates japonicus; assembly: GCA_033238685.1. Lineage (NCBI taxonomy): Eukaryota > Metazoa > Chordata > Actinopteri > Centropomidae > Lates > Lates japonicus. Next base: position 50,913 of record BRZM01000169.1, on the reverse strand, counting down.
CCCGACTTTCAACAGCACAGTCGCATTTCTTGATCTATAATATCAAACAGGATTCATTCAGGTGGGACAACTAAAAGAGCTTCTGATTTATAAAATCTTTCAATTTTTGCTTTTTTACTTTTTTCCCCACAAGTATCAAACACTGTGAGCTGAGCTTTTGTATGACATTTTAAAAACTGACTCAAAAACAAAAGCTCAGGAGCAGAAAAGGCAGGGTCTCCACAATCCATTTAAACGCTGAGAGGCAAAAGAAAGCTTTAAAGAGACAGACAGGAGGAAGCATCATTACCTCACTTCTGGTAAAAAGGAGAGGCACATTTATGACCGGTCGCAGAACTATGTGCAAGTATTCCGCCAGGATGGCCTGAAGTAGAGGATAAACACACACAGAGTTAGTGGTAGAAACAACCTGTCAAATTTAAACAAGTATGGTGTAAGTGATATCTACAAGAACTACAAATCTGAGGAGGAGATGCGCTACCTGCTGAATAGACCAGTGAAACGGGCAGACTTATCAACGGTCTGCTGTAGCCCAGCTTTTCAAACTGTGAAATGCAATACAAAACAAAAGGAAGTAAATTTCACTCGGACTAAATGCATCTCAGTTAAACTGTAAATATCCTTGAAATTTTATAGGAAAAGGGTTGCATTACCATGTTTTTTCTTATTCTCAACAAATCCAATGTAAGACAACAAACAATACTCCCAACTTCTATATGCTGTCTGTAGCACTGAGCCCATTCATTCTGACTGAGGATGTAAGTCTTTAAAAACAAGTCACAAACATAGAGTTTGATTCTTAAAGCAGCTTGGTGCAGCAGGCAATTGTCGGCCAAAATGGTGTGATTAGTGCTTTTAATGCGGACTACTTTCAGCTGCGGATTAATACACATTTGGTGCTCTGTTGAGTATTTCCAGCTGCAGGATGGCTTATGTGTTAAACTACAGTCCCCACATTCATGGTGATGAACTAATAAGCTGCAGGCAACACTTTTTGGTAGAATCAATGAATTGTTGGTTCTGGTTGGCACTAGATATCCATCAACTCACCAAAGGTGTCAGCCACTCAAACAGATTAACTGAAACTCCATCATTAATAAAATAGGCCTGTCCACCCTGCAAAAGAACAGAGATGAATGTAAATGTAACACTGGATAATACCTTATTTTAAACTATGAAAATGATCATAAATTCAACCACTACTCATTTTATGTGGGGGCCTTCAGTTAAATAGAGCCAATTTTCAATTCATGAAGTGGTTACTGATAAGCTAAATACCAGAAGATTTAGGAATAATTTATTATGCCTGATTTATTCTGTGTGGGTTTTGTAGTTCAAAGTAGTTTCATCACATGAATCTGTGGGTGTTTGTCCTGTGGTGGACGGTGTGACTCACAGCAACACAGCTCCTCTTCAGTGTGAGAGCCTCAGCTGCCAGCGTGTGAGCCAGCACCAAGTTGTCTACGTGCACCCAGTTCATCCTGGCCTGGGGGTCCCCGAACCTGAAACTGAACAACCGACGTTCCACGTTCACCTGAGAGACAAAGTGAAAAAGTGAACAGTTTGATTTTCTTATTTTGTTTTGTGGTGAGATAATCTGATAATAAATGTGAACCAGCCTTAAAATCAGACTTTAACCCCTGACAGGTTAAATCAGTGAACTGAGTATTATTCAATGAGCCTTGCATATTTTTAAACATTATCTTTATATTAGTTGCAGATTATTGTTCACCTCTTAAAGCAAACATTTGTTTCCTGTGCTGACCTTCAAGGCAACTGTTGGATTTAATTAATGCCAATACAGTATAAAAAACAACTTGCAGAGGGTCGCAGTGTGTGTAAGAGTTAATCTATGGGAACATTTTCCCACCTTGCCTTCATCTTTTGTCAAAGTTAGATTAAAACTGGCCCCTGACCAGCCACCATTTTAATGTGAGAAACAACATAATTCATGTTATCCTTTCTACAACATCCATCAAGTTAAAAATTTACAGTAATGTAACTCAGAGGAAACTAACTGTGATTACTGGCTTACTATCCCAAGCACATGTAAAGTGTCTGTTAATCAGTCAATACATTGAACATGTATTATTTCAAAAATGTAAGTCACTTCACATTTTTTAGTTTATGTTTTTTTTCTAACATTTTTCTGTTGTATTTGTGTTTGTAAATGGTGAAACAGTATATCTAACTACCTAGAAATGTTCTGTAATTATACTGAGTGATTATGACTGATGACCTGTAGATTTTTATAGACACCTGTGTCATTTTTCATGTGTTTTTTCAGAGTTATAGCTGAGTTTATAGCTAGCATGCATGGGTAAAAGCTGCCAAACGAAAAAAATGAATGAACAGAAATGAACCAAACTCTACTTATTCTCCAGAGAGTTTGAAATGTTTATTTATAGTGTTCTATAAATTAAATAAATGGCCCTGTAGATATCAAAACCTATGGTATGCTAATGATTGTGATGAAGTATGAACAATTTGTCGTTTTTGAGCAAAATGTGTTTAAACATATCAGATCTAGACAAATTTTTTAAACTACCAACTAGATAATAAAACATTAAAATATGAAAAGTCAGCCCAGTTGGCCGACAATAAACCCAGAACTGCTGCCTCGTAGAGGAAAGACTGGAAGAAAAAGCGGTTGTAACTGGATGCCTGGAGAGCTCCATCAATAATGTAAACACTTCAGGCTGAACCATGTTCTGCCAGTGAGGCTTCAGACAAGATGTGTATTTCTTCCAGTGCCAACACAAAATGAATTCATCTTTATCATAAGACTATATATAGGTTTTTTGTATGAGTTAGTCCCTCACCATCACTCTGTGAAGATGCCTCCTCTCCTCTGGTCCATAGATGCCACAGGGTCGCAGGACGCAGGTCCGCAGCAGTTCTCCACCTTCACATGACAGAATACAAACCTTCACTTAACATATATATTTATGAATTTTCTGAAACAGGAAGCAACATAATGGGTAAAGAGAAAGAGAAAGAGAAAGAGAAAAACAACAGCCAGTATCAGCATACTCAATGTGTTATTGTTGTTATTTCTCCTTTTCCACTGTGTATCATATACATAAATGTATAACTACTAATATGAAAGCTTCTTCACATGTTCCATATACTACTAATTCACCACTGAGGTACAGAGGTTGAACAAGTCCTCAGATCTTTTCCTTAGGTAAAAGTACCTATACTGCAATGTAAGAATACACAATCACAAGTGATAGACCTGCATTCAAACGTCTACTTAGGTCAAAGCACAGAAGTACTATCAGCTAAATATTATTAAAAAGTATTAAAAGTAAACGTAGTACACCTGTTCTATAGCCTCTGTGAGTGACACTGTATATCATGATATATTACATTATTATTATACATTTTTTATATTGGATAATTGTAGCTCTATGGGCTCTTTATTTAAATGCAACCATCACTCAGTCACATCTAAAATTTGTGACAAGGGTCTCCAACTGCTGTTTTGTATGGGGTTACTAAGGTGCATTGTGTTTTATATGCTTATCAAAACAAATGGATCTAGTGGATTCATACAATATCACTGACATGTTTGCAGAGCAGTATGGCGTGCAGTATAAAATCAAATGAAGTACAACTACCTTAAGTTTTGTATTTAAGCAGAATACTTGATACATGTAGTTTATGTTACTTTCCGCCACTGCTGAGGTGTCTTCGTACCACCATGGCTGTCATCCTTTCAGACAGTGGAAAAAAAAACATACACCACATCTCCTGCTTGAATCGTGAACTTCTTTTTGTATACTGCTGAGATGTCTCCTTAAACTTAATTAGATGTATGGGTGGGGTGATGGGGTGTAAGATTTACTGGAGGAGGGAACAAGAGGCTACACTGTTAATGTAAAGCACACAGTCAAACATGAAACCATTATAGCCATATTAGAGGTTGCTAATGTGTGTGTGTGTGTGTTGAGGACATTTCGTGACTGTTGTAACTGTTTGGTACTGTTTTTGTCCAGCTCTAAATTTAAGCTGGTGTCACTGTTGTATTGGATTGCACACTGGCAGGTTTCCATGCTGCCTCGAATCTCCCTCTTGATTTCAAACAAGCGCAAACATGCCGTTTTTACCATAGAGCAAAAGACAGGGTGCAATCTCCTCTGATTGCAACCCTTTTTCATGTAATCCTGTGATTATGCCATCATTGCACACACACTGATGGTTTCACACCTTTCAGGGAGCATCCGTTGGCTGAGAGAACCATCTGCTCTGCAATCGCTTTAGTTCTGGAGTAGTGGTCAATGTGCTGGAACAGAAAAGAACATGATTCATTCCAACCTTTGTTTAAATTAGTGGAGCAACATTTTAGAGTAATTTATAGGTAAAAATCTACGCCCAGTTGATCCATTCACTTTACTTTACACGTCGGGGGAACATACAGCACAAACCTCACATCACCATCCTCAATTGGTTTCCCAGCAAACACCACGTTGATGGTACTGGTGTACACCAGCCGGGGAATGCTCCTCTCCTTACAAACTGAAAGACAGAAGAAATGATCACACAGATTTCCAAGTAATTGTACATCAAAGATTTTCACAAGGGTGGGGGCATATTAAAAATAAACTTTTTAATGTGCTACAGCTCTTGTTCTGTGCAGAAATGTATTGCAAGGTTCACATGAGGCTGGAGTAAGGCTTCAGTAATCTGCGTTTAAGAAATCAAGTGGATATCTTCCAAACTGTAAGTCAATGTTTTCTGGCTGAGGTGTAGTAAAAAAAGTGTAATAAAGAGAAATTAGAGTAACTTTATTATATATATTTGCTTTGTCTAACTCTGAAAGCTGAAAGCCTCTGTATTAACTAAGTAAATCTTCAATAAATTAATCTTATTTAATTATCCACAGTGCGTGTGAGAAATACTTGCTGCTGGGAATGACAATTGTTGCATGTATTCCTACCGTTTATAACATTATTAGTCCCCAGCATTTGGCCGACTCCACCTGCTCCTCAGCTGGGGCAAAAGACGAAATTTCACCACCTTTCTTATAGTACAGATGTACATTTCTTATTTTCCTCTTTGTGCAATAATGGAGATAATGTATGGTCTAAAGACAATATCTCTGGTTCTGCTGCATCGGGCACGATCCTTATTTTTAAAAATATTGCAAAACCGTAAAGAATATAAAAGAACGATGGTTGTTGTTTAAATTACAAAGCTCTTTTAAATATATTAGCATTTCTTTTTAATCTTCACTTTTCACAGTGTGTTCTGGTTCTGTCAAACTTGTTCTGTGAATTAATTTGTAAATTATTCCTGCAAACATAATGATCTTGGAAATTCTTGCAGAACTTGCAGCACTTTATTATTCCACGAGAATCCTCACTTTTAGAGCCTCTGTTGCTCTGATTTCTGCTTTAATGATAAAGTGGTGAGACGCTGCTAGAGAAGACATGATCACCTGTTCTGGCCCGGACATGCACTGTAGGGGCAGCTGGTAATGGGAATATCACAGGTCGGCCCCTTCACACACTTTATAGGGGAGGCCTTATGCAACGAGAATGTCACTCTGTAAGAAACAGAAGGAGAATTACCTTCCATTATGTGTAACAACCCTGGACATTTGTCTTAATTTTCTTCCACCTGTAAGAAGACCAAAGATAAAAGAGTAGTATAACAGTTTTAACAGTTAGTATGTTTATTAACACCAGTAGGACATTTACTGTGTTCTCAGCACAGCATCAATGAACAGGTTTGGGACCTTTGGTAATACACACATAAGTCAGCACTCTATATCATCACATGAGCGGACAGTTATAATTAGAGTAAGAGGTGTGCCATGGGCCTGCAGGTGAAACCTGAATCATGTCTCCACCTCTCTGGCCAAATTAGCAGCTGGCGCTCTTAGGCGGATCACTCACCTGTGTCTGTTTCCAGCCAGCACGCAGACTAACCAGAGAGACACACCGACGCTCGCTGGCCTTGAGGAAACACTAGAGTTCTGATTTTTCCAAGTCACAACAAGACAGTGTTAGAAATGTTGCTGCTCTTGGTTGATATTACTCCCTTCCCAGAGCTAAAGCTAAGAGTGAAACATATTGTGCACGGAGGAGGCAGGGTTGCACCAATTTTCTCACAAAGGCAGACATTAAAACGATATTTAACATTTAAAAGCGATGTTTCCGGTGATGAATTACGGTTGGTATTTATTTGAAAAATATTAAATAAAAGACATAAAAATAAAATTAATGTAAGGAGGAGAGTAGGCTAATAGGTTACTAATTACCTCTGCTTAAGTAATATAAAGAAAATCACGCTGTTAAAAATGAGTATGTTAAATATATACAACTCATGAGTTTAACTTAAGTTACATGAGATTTTATGCAAATACATTAAAACTTGACAGGTTAATTAATTAAATGGCCTTTTTTGGTGGATTCTATGACTTTTCACAACCTATGTGAAAGTGATTACCTGTCAAGTTCTGTATAATTGTGAGGCTCTTTGTCACCATGTAGTGAGCAGCCTGACGTGTCTGTGTGTAAAATAAACAAATCTTACCAGTGAAGGGACAGCGTCACTGCCAGAAAAAATGAAATAATCACAACTGCGTAATCATTACCACTGTTGAGTGTCCTGTACAGTTAGACTGGAGGAGTATTGCCTGGTGCTAAAGTGTATAGTTCGGGGCACAGTTTTTGGGTGAAATGCAGGGAAAAATATGAAGCAGAGTGCTACATTTTTATTTTTCCACTCTGTTTCATAAAGGAGATTTACAGGGACACACCAGGACATAGTCAGGTCCCTCTCCACTGTCCCATACCTGATAGAAGACCGCTCCATCAGGGACATCACAGGGAGGTTTGTTCTTGTCCAGAAGGATCACAGACATCCCCTGACGGGCCAGTTCTCTCCCCAGCCTGAAGCCAAAGTACCCCCCACCTCCGGTCACCACCACCTTCCCTGCGGAGACGCCCCGGGCCAGCGCCGCCTCCTCGCCCAGCCTGGAGGCCGGGCACTCTGGGCTGCTGCAGCCGGCCGCCGTGGCCCCGTTCACCCTGTGTCGGACGGCCACAGGAGGGCTGGAGATGACAGCCGGGGCCGGGTGGTTGACCCATGGCTGGTGGGTGAGGAGGGGGTGGTTGTGCGTGTGGTGCCCACTGGCCTGCAGGCGACAAAGGGGGACGCTGTGACAGGGAAGCTGCTTCACCTGGCACAGAGAGCCTCCACTCTCACTCATGTTGGGACCACACAGCTCCATAGATGTCCTGATGGGTTGAAGGAGGGGAAACACTGGTTATTCATTAAAGTCTGACATATAAAGAGTAATCTCACATTTTCTGACTGTGCCAAATAATCTATATTCTGTACCAGCTTGTTCCAGCTCTTTACTGAAGATACAGGATCTGATGTTTACACTGAGGACTTTTGGTGGTTGTACCATTCCATCAGATGTATTTTGCTTCATTATATTCACATTTCATCCAACTTTAGCCAACATATTTGATATATTTAGAATCTTTGGCACTTTCACTGTTACTGTTGTAATGTTTTAAAATGAGACTTTATGAAAGCAACATGATTGTGATCAACATTTGCATACAACTTACATATCACCACATCCTCATGAAGAACTTTGAATCAGTATTATGCATCATTGAGTATGGGTGGACTGTGAATTAAATTTTCCAAGAAAAAAAAAATTAACAGGTTTCCAAACAAGTTTATCTGGTTGTCATCAACTCTTTACAGCTTATGACCTCTGTCATATCCAACCAGGATCTCTTCTACACTTTTCTTCGTAACGAATGAGCTAAAGCAGTCACAGCGATGAATAAACGATGAGGATTCAATCACCATCACGTGCCCATGTACTTTCCTGATACTTTAATTAACGCTGATATCAATTGACTTACCTTAATATTCCTCTCGACCTCTCACATCCATACCTGTGCTGGCGGGCTCGTGAAATAATCCAGTCTATATCTTCCCCTGTCGCTCGTGGTCCCTCCCGATGCGTCACCTCTCTCACCTGTCAATCACCTGCATTTTTACCTGAGGGCGCTCCTACCGTAATGTCTGTACGCAGCGCGCAGCTCCCTTTTGAGAGCCAAAACGCCCCCTTGTTTTTTTTTTTTTTTTTTTTTTTTTGTGGAAACATTAGGTAGGTAGACGAACAAAGTTTGAATAAACAGTCTTCTCATTCAGAGCAACCCAACACTGGAGCGGTTTACTTACTGAGTTAAGAGAGTGAACTAACTATCTAATCCTTAAACATAAACTTAAAACATGCCTTAAAGTAAATCAAACGTACAATCATGAGTAATCTCACTAACTCATCCCTCAGCCTTTACTGTCACTGTTTTTATCTCCATACAATGTTACATATTTATGCATATTTATATCCCTTGTATCAGAGTGTATTGTATTGTAATACTTGTTGAAGCACTGTACAGACTGCATTAGACATTAATTTTCCATTACCAGGGACTACTAATGAAAATTAGCTTCTTAGCTTCTCACTGTAAACTGCAGTGTTGATTAATTTGCACTGTCCCTGGTGAAAAAATCAATAAATAACGCTCATGGATTTCTCACTTTCTAATACGTATATAATCAAGTCTGAAGTTATAAATGTTAATAAGTTCTTAATGAAGGATTTTATTCCAGTCTGCACTGTAAATCGGATTTGGTCCAGAATCCTCTACAAACTCTTTCCAGAAGGTCAAATGATCCAACAAAGCAAATGGATTTTCAACAACCTGGCAAAACAAAAGTTTATCAATGGTATTTTAATCAATGGTTTATAAAGACTGTGAAGACATACAGATTTTTAAAGCATTAGTAAATTATTTGTTAATCATCAATAAAGCCACTGACTTGTTTTTTCATTAATTGGCAACAGACACATGTAGCATGTTATCCTCACTTTTACTGTGAGAGTACCCAAACTCCCAGTTTAAAACTCCAATTACAGTCCAAATAGACGTGTTCAGGATTTTGGAGGATAGCCCTGCCTGAGAAGTACAGTCAGCTTCAGGTCAAAATCATGTTCATGAGCTGTTATAAAATTAGGAAAGGTTATTAAGTATCAAGCAGATGAAATAATGGTAAGAATCTCCAGGACCCCAAACACTATCTATCTACAGGGAGAAGTTTTCACTTTTGTTTCTACTGTTTTGTTTTTTACCTGCAGCCTGCAGCCATTCACAGACTGAGCTAATCATTCAACCAATATCCCACTGCAATCATTCAATAACTTGGGCTCCATAACACTGTGATATTAGTTTACGAATGTTTCTTTCTAAATTAACACATAGACAAGGTGTCTACATGTCTTTTGTGGAAGAAAACATATGATCATTAATCAAAGCTCAGGCATCAAACGATGTAATGGATGTATCTATGACATGACAACAGGCGAGGTAAACAGCAGCAGCAGCAGCAGCAGCAGCACTCACTTCCTGAGCACAGTCTTTTTGGAGAAGACAGAAATAGATGCTTCATGTTTTATTTAGCAGACAGCAGACAGACTGCCAAACCTGAGCTGACACTTAAATGCACTGCATATAATTAAAGAGTGGGGGGAGTCTTAAGCAGCTGCCAAATGACTGAGCGCCTGAGTATAAAAGCAATTTGGAGATAAACTGCAATAAAACTGCACTTTTGTAAATGTACTTTCCTCTTTTAACAGGAAAGTACATGATGTTTTGATTTAATTGAGACATCAGATTATATTTACCTTGTTTTGTTTAAACAGCAGCTCTGGCAGTGCTGCTGTTTTGTAGGACCTCGTGTCTCTTTTTGTATTTTCAGCAGAGACATATTGTTCCTCTCATCACTTTTATTTACAAATTTGCTAGCTCGAAGGGAAAGCCATTCACTTAGTATACACAATGTTCTGAAAATAAATTAAAGCAGCCCAAAACTGAGACAGATCTGGCAGGGTGGCTTAACCATTGCTAATTTCCATGTTACATAATGTCACATAGCTTAAATCAGACACAGACTCCTAATTACACCAATGAACGATGTTGTGTCATCAGCAAAGTTGATGTAACTGCGATTCTCCAAGCGTCTCCAGCGTTTGTGTAACATCATAACACTAAAGGGGCATTCCGCCAATTTAGCATCCTGTAACTTTGTCACAATCACAACAGAAAGAAAAAATAATGCAGCAGAAGCACTAGTACTCAGCAAGACCTGTATTGTTGTATATCAGTGTTTTCTAATCTGGAGGTCATGAACCATCCTTGAGGTCGCACAATGACTCTCAGAAGGTTGTCAAATGACTAGCAACACAATCATCTCACAATGCCTGGATAACAGCAGAAATGTCTCAGATTTTGCTCCATTTTTTGTTTTTGTTCCTGTAAATGAATGAACAATCTCTATGACTTAAATATCACAATAAGTCACTCTGAGTATAATAAATTAATCTTTCATCTTATGTCTGATACTTTACTGTAGCTTCTGTAATCTGAATGAATGAATGACAGCAGGCAGACATTAAATCCCTTTAGGCGCTGCAAGCAAACGAGGTCGGAGGGAGACACTGCTTTCTGTGACACGTGGAGGTGGAGCAACACTCTCAGTTTCTGTCTGCATATTGTGGCTCCACCCAAACAGATCACAGAACAAGGCAAAGCATGAGAAGAGACACACACAGTGAAAAACAAACAGACGTGTGTGTATCACTTTAAGGTTCTAGTCACCAGTGGTGGAAAACACCTTTATTTCTTGGAGGTACTTGTATTTAACTTAAGTATTTCCATCTCCAATTTTATAATTCTGTTTCACCAAATTTTAAAGGGGAATATTGTACTTACTCTCCACTCATGTGTTTGACAGAAGTAGATGTCACTCTGCACCATCACCCACTGGTATGAGGTCAAGTTAATCCAGTACTGTGTGTGTGATATATTGACCCCATAACAATTCAGTGAATTTTAGTGTGTTTTTATTTTTCCTGGTCGATAGTTGAACACAGTGTGAAATGCACAGCATGTCACGACTAATTGATCTGCTCGTACACATACAATTCGCATACTACTACAACAGCAAATAACAACAAACACATTAAACCACCATTATGACGTGAACACTAACCAGATCAGTCTTAACCCACCGCCACTGTCTTTCCTCTGTTGCTCATTAGTTATTTCGGGCACTCGGTGTGATAAAAGGCTTGAGTTACTCTCTCATTAAATGCTGCCTGGCACACCCATGAATCACTTTCAGCAGGGAGCCGTCACCTTGTCTGACCTGCTGCAGCAGTGAGGGGAAGGAGTGCTGTGGTAAAGGCAGACCTCCCCTGTCGGCGAGGCCCTCCCCTGAGATGAATGTCGTTGAGAGGACTGGAAATAGGTTGGGCAGCTCGCCGTGATTCGCCAGCAGCTCCCTGACGTCCCAATGGAGAGTGGAGGGCAACCTGAGCTGCTGCAATGATCAAAGACACAAAGAGAGGTACTGAGGATGGGAAATGTGCAAGTGACAACATAAAGCATTAAATCAGATGATATGCCTTTGTTTGAGGGCTTTTGTGATTTGATTTGAGTTAGAGGAGCACTGGATTTAAAGTCTCCCTCACTGGGGACACTGGAAAGTCTCTGTGGTTTCCTCAAGTCTGAGTCGAAGGTGTGTATGTACAAGTGATTTTCCGATGGTCCTATACATAACTGAGATAAGTATGAGGGGGAAACTTGGTTTTGATATAACCAAGGAACAATTCTGTCTTTCCTGATACACACAGACACAGGCGAAATATAAAGCTAAAAGTATTTGTGGATAAAAAGAAACACTGTTCATCCCAGCTGACTGAAATAAAAATCAGTATGTTCCTACAGAAACCACCAACAGTATTCAACTGTGGACTCTTTCAAACAGCAGGGGGCACCAGACAACTGCACTTAAATACACTACAAGCCCCCAAAACACTGCACGTTGCCCTTAAAGGTCAAAGATTTGTTTTTTCCTCTTACGGTCCATTATGACTGTGTCAGCCAGCTGGCTTAAAGTCAGCATACCTTGATAAGGTGAAGATCTAATCCCAAGTCAGTGGCTTCTGATCGTCTGGTGAAGATAGAGAAGCCCTGTTTGCTCATGTTCTGGATGTTTCTGAATGATTTAAACAGAAATATGGACAATATAGAGAGAACAGAGGTGTGTGCTCCCACTGGCTTCTACCTACTGACATGAGTCAAATGGACAAAGGCTGAAAATGACACATTCACTTGTGGGACATTGATGAAATTCACCTTCATAAGGAAATGATGTTCCTGTGCACATGAAAATAAGGCGGCGACACAAACATACAGTGACAAACCTCCAGCTGGGATTCATGGCAGATGAGTTGAAAATTGTCGGAGTGATGAATTTAGCGGAGGAAGTGTATGAGGCAGGAATCTGACAGCTGAGAGCAGTTGAAGGAGCTCTTGTGGAAATATGGCGAGGTGGAAAAAACTGCAATGAAGAGCTGTCACAAACAGACAAAACCCATGAAAAAACACTTTGCATGTGGAGAACCTACACGCACGGCAAATGACAGGGCCTCAGTCTCAGGTGGGTGGAAGGTTTTCCGAGGTAAAGGAGCCATCTTTTTTTCATTTTTTTTCACACAGTGTCATGCTGAAATCCAACCTGTCAGAAGGAGAGAAAAGAGTGCAGAGTAATGTACACTGCAGCAGCATGTGAGTGACAACTAAAATACCAAATAGATACCAAAGACAAACGTAAAAGGCTTTCTTTAATGGAAGAGGGACTACCAAGAAATTCAGAAAAACGTGACAAATTACCGTTACACTTTACAAATAAATGGTCTAACGCCCAGTGTCACGCTGCTATGATGCATGCCATTTAATTATAACATCAAAGAATATAATACTTGTTCAGTGTGTTTAAACTCGCTGGGTTACAAAACAGAGCAATTACCCAACATCCCAGCTCTTAACGCCTCTCAGTGAAAGTTATTGCCAAAAAAAAAGAGAGAGAGATATAGGCAGGTATGTTTTTTTTTTTTTTTTTTTTGAAATGACTAATTAATTGAAGTGGATTAGTCATCTCATTTCATGCTCATTTTAGAAAGGAGGAGCTCTGAGGTCACAGTCAGGAAAAAAAGGCAGCCTGACGAGCCAGTGCACTGAGAGGATTTTAAGCTAAATCAATTAGCTTGACTTTGTGTGTAACCTCTCCAAATCACTTGTGTGATAAAGTGGGACACTGAGAGAAAAGGAGCTACACAGTGAGAGGAGACGCGAGGCGAGGCAGCGGATTAATTTTATTTATCAATGCATAAGATGAAGTTTTAACTGCTTTACAGATGTTTGAGCTGTGGCTTGGCGACTGTGTGTTGATGATGAAGCAGTAACACGTGTTTGAACTTGACGAAAACAGAAGTGGATGAAGAAGTATTCAGATTTTAATAATCAAAAAATACTCTATTATCTGAAATGTGGCAATCCATCCAACTGCTGTCGAGACATTTCACACAATAGATGTCAAACTCATGGTGGCACTAAAGAAAAAGTCAAAGGATCACTACACTAAAATCATTAGGATTCATCCTCCAGGCACCATGAATGTCTGTACAAAATTTCACAGCAATCCATTCAGAAGCTGCTAAGATATTTCAGTCTGGAGCAAAGTGGGGGACCTGCCAACGGACGAACAAACCTCGAGCCATGCCGCTAGCATGGCTAAAAACAGAAACAAGAAAAATCAGTGTTTCAATTAGCATTCCAGCACCAGAGGCTGATGTGGTAGAAAATGTGGGAGTAAGTTTTATCTACATTTACCTTGCTCATTAACTGTTCCTACTGCTCACCCACAACCTGCTCTACAAACACACACACAGCTAAGGAGACACAAGAGTACTCATACAGTAGGTGTAAAAATAGGGTAGCTGAGGCAGAGACAGAGGGACTATGACTTGCAGGAAATAAAAATGTCAGTAGTGACTGTAATTTTCCCAAAGGAGAAGGTGAGGGGGATGTATTGATACAGGTACATTGATTCACTGATTAAAGTTAATTAAAATATTTCCACAAAAGCCTTGGTGCTCTGCTCCCTTGTCTGACCTACAAATTTAATAAATAAAGACAGAGAAAAAAAGTGCAGCATAAGGTCTGTCACTGCTGCAGAAATGAGACAGGAGAGAGGGGACGTACAGAGAAGGAAGGAAGTGTTCCCTCAGTGACCTTCACTCAACCTTAAACACAATGAAGGAAATTACAATCAGTCAGCAGCCAAACTCTTGACAGTGGATGATGGGCACCCAGCCAGAAATCTCACAAAAATACTCTGAGAGCGTAATCAGTACTCAATAAGAATACCTTTTATGTTTTTCAGATACAGTATACCATGGTATATAACAGCTGTAGTATAACACACCAGAATATCAAACTGAATTATCTGCAGTGGTGTTGCACTGTGGGTAATGTGGGTTTCTGTTTCTGCTGCATTTAATTAGTTCATTCTTGACCAACTGAAGTAGTATATTAACACAGTAATCTTAACTCAAGGTCAATTTACTAGCTTTGACTGAATCTCGCAGATTAACTCCTCGGCTGAACAAACTTCATTCACTGTTGAATATTTGATTGAAAGTGCCCAACATTTTGTAAGTGGAGCTTGAGTTAAAGCGGTATTCCAGTGATTTAGTATTACACTTCCATAAAGTTGGGGAACTCAAACAAAGTAAATTTTAAAAAGTGGTTAAAATTATAGCAACAGAGGCTGAGATATCCTGACTTTTAGTCTCTGGTATGAGTCAAGCTCGAAAAACATTGGATCCATTTCCCATAATGCAACTCCACAGTGTCTTTGATTAAAAATTACTATCGCTATCATCACTATTATCAAGACCTTACTCATTGTGTAAAAGTATACTGAATACACAATAAATACAGTATATTTGATTATGATTCTTATATAGTCATGAAATAAACAACACACAGTGGCTGCAAATCCAAAAATGTATAAATGACTCAGCCACTAAATACCTGTTTTTACAGAAGAACTACTATATTCTTCAGTCCTAAAAAAAACAGTATATCGACAAATATGTTAGTAAATGTTACAAAGTGCGATGTGAAAATGTTACTGATCCCACTGAGAGTCAACTCTGAAAGTCACTTGTTGTTGTTATGATTGAGTTCAGTTCTAATAAGACCCGGTTTGAAGTGATTCTCTCTTTCTTCCATTTCCATTATCAATAATTTTAGCAGCTTGCTTTTATTAGACAGAGTAGAGGGAAAACAGGAAACTATGGGAGAAAGAGGGGCATGATGTGAAATGCAAATATGGGCTTGAACCAGGGATGTTGCAGTTATGAGTTTGTTTGTGTCATAGACAATGCTCCTTCTGTGCTACACACTTCCAAAAATGTTTCTTTTTTCAGTCTGATAAACTCCTTTTGACCAAATCCATATTCCTCACAAATCTGCCGCACATGTATATTATTCGTAGAAATGTGTAAGACACACAATACACTAAAAATGTACTTATAGAACAGAAAAGTCTGGTATTAGTAAGTTGACTTTCTTCTAATTCTCTGATGGCATTCAAAATGCTCAAATAATGGCAGTATATGATACATGATTTTTGAACCTATCGGCGATTGAACTGTACATGTCTCTGTCAGAGATAAAAGAAAAGAAAATTAGTATTAAGTGACAACAAGCACTATTCATAGAGGATGAAATTGGAGGCTTGGACAAAAGTAGTGGCAGTACTGCTGCTTCAGGACAGATAATGTATGAAGGGGTGGAATATCTCCTGTTGGTATACATGGGCAGAGTGTTTATTTGGGGACACTAGACTGAAGGAAAAAAACCTTGTCACAATGGCTGGATTCACAGAGAATATGAATGGCAGGAAGATGAGAACATTTATTATAATTGAATAAATGTAATTTATTCTCCAAAACCAACAAGGCTTGTTTAGCTTTGTACTGTTATTATTTCAGCTTCCTCCTGGCATTCAGCGATGTTTTGTCAGGATCTTTGCTCTCTTAATCTCTTTTTGAGGTCAATATTTACAAAACCAACAACAAGGCTGTAATGGCAGTACAGATATAATATTGTGAAATTTGACAAACAGCTACTCACAAGCCTGCTCCCGTTAAGGTCAGAGCACGGTAATCAATATCAGCAAGGTTACCTCTGATACTGCCGGGGCCCAGTCAGCCGAGCAGCTGTCCTAATGCACCTGATGGCTTGAGCGAAGGACGGGAGGAGGACAACACTGAACAGCACCTTTTCCTACAGCTGAAAATAAGATTCCATATTAAACAAAGCTTTAAAAGATGCGTGTGCACATTCTTTGCAACTACAGGAGTACAAAAGAAAGAGAAAGACAAGGAGGATGAAAAGATTACAGTCACCTCGACATCATCGCGATGTACGGCGTCACTCAGTCGTCCTGACGAGACATCAGTCTGTCTCAGCTCTGATCTCGCTCCATAACACACTGGCATCTCTACTGTCTACACACATATAACAATAAAACACAACAACAGCTCAAAGCTTTTGTTTGAGCTTCTCTCAGTATAAAGTGAACCCAGGAAATATTGTTGAGTCTTTTCACTCTGCTATATTCAAACCAGGTTCATTAATCTTTCATATCACTGGTATAAAAAGCAATATTTGCTTTGTGTATTCAGTTGTGTTTGTAACACAGGCCTATTCAGCTGCTGCGGTCCCAGCATCCACCAGTCTACAGTCAGCATTTGGTGTGAGTGCTGAGGCAGGAAGAGAATAATTAGAAGAATTGCAGAAGAAGGGAGGAAATTGTGAAAGAAAATTGAGGATGAGAATGTTCACGATCTATTTATATTTCTGTTGTTTATAGCTATGCTAGCGGCATGGCTATGCAGGGAAGGCAATGATGGTCCAGAATGAAATATCTCAGCAATTTTTAGATGGATTATATGAAATGTGCAGTTATTAGCTAGCATCTAAGTTAATCTGCGTCTGGTGACCCCCCCATTTCCTCTAGCACCCACATGAGTGAGTAAATAACTTTATGTACAGCTAGTGTTGAATCCATTAACTCGGTTAATGTAATTTTAATGTCTATGCCTACGTATGGAACTAAAATCAGGAGGTGATTAACACAAAGCTTAGCATCTCACAGCAGTTTGTGAAATATCGCCATTACAAAATGTAATGTTCTGATTTATGTACATGTATTTTTTTAATGACAGTGAAATATCATCTTGTAGTGGCTACAGCAATATTATTTTAGGTACTCACATAACCAGATCGTGGTCTGGTATAACACAGAAGAAGTTCATAGTGACTTCTGACAGACTGATAATAATATAATAAATTTAACCAAAATCACAATCTTTAACAAACCTTAGCCAAAGTGCTTTTGTTGCCTAAACCTAACAACAAACCCTGGTCTCTGGTGAGTCGTGAGCTTTGTTCACCTGCCATGCACCCCTACCACCTCCTGGTGACTTTGCTGCCATTAATTTGTTTTCAGTGAAAAAGATCTAAAAACCCACAGTACACTATCTGCACAGCACCAAACAGCAGACAGACAAAGTTAGCGAGGAACTGGGAAACATAGTGGAGCCTTTAGCAGCTAAAGAGACAGATATTTCCCTCAGGTGCTGGTAGAGACCAAAACGGAGCTAGGAGAGCTAAAAGACTGAATACTGGAATTACATTCACCAGACAGCCAGAAACACAACTTCACATTAATGATAATGTTGCTCATTAACTGCTGGATGTGTAAATAGGCAACTCTAATAAGTCAAACAAGTAAAAGGTGGTGATATCAGTTAATGCATGTTTAACTACTGTTGATGATCAGTTACTTATTATTTATTTAAGAGAATATGTTGACCAGAAATTCAGATGCTTTTCTGCTAGTGGTTGGCTGAATCAGTGTTCACTCTAATGCATTCAGGCACATGCATACAGTGGGTAATGACCAGGAGGATCAGAAGAAGCATTGTGGAATCAGCAGTCAAGCAGAATTTCAGCCACAGATAACCGCTCAGCAGGCAAGGTACAGAGAGATAGTAGGATAAGATGTTTTTCTCTGTCGCATTTGGAGGAGCCCTTGAAGTGAAAAGTACAGTCATGTTGACATGATGTGATGTATTTGGCACTGAAGTGCATTCAGAATTCAGCACATAAGTGGATGAATGTTGCAACAAAGACTAAAGAGCGATGTCACTGCAAGAGACATGAGACATGACAGTTTATTTATCTGTTAAGACTAATTTTCTTGACAGTCACCGTACATGCTGTACTGAATCCACAGTGGACTATCATAAGGTGTTACCAGCGCTACAGTACAGCTTCCTCTCTCCCTCTTGCCTCTTCACATACATTTTCCTGACCAAAGTCAAAATAGAGCCTTTCCAAAGAGACTTTCTGCACATACAGTAAAGACTGGATTGGTTTTGAGAAGATGCAAAACATCTGTGGCAAAGCGATGCATAGACATGGCTCACCTCCAGTTTCTGTTCTGTCTTTGCTGCCAAACTCACTTGCATGTCATGAGCAAACACTGGGGTGCATCAATTTCCTGTTGGCATCAAAAAGATGCATCAGTTTAAATATGTTGAAGATCAAGGGAGAAGCAGTACAATGCAGATAGATGAAGATTTCTGGCAGTCATTTGGATGAATCTTGATTTCAATCAACTCTTTTTTTGTCATTGATATTTTGTCGCAGTTTTTCACTGACATCAGCTTCATCTTGTAAAAAGTCTAATCTTCATAATAGGAAAAAAGGCTGTTGATGAATCATCATCACAGTTTTTATTAATGAAATTTAAACAACGTAACACTACATTTAAATGTATTCAGGAGCACTAAGTGAAAAATAGCTGGAGTGGGCTGTTTGGAAATGAAGACTCATCCAAGACTCTAAGGTTTTTCCTCTGACCTAAATGAGTCAGAGTCTTAATAGACACTCAGATGTAAGAAGTGCAGAAATATAATTTCTACAAAACAATAACCAGCATAACTAATGTTGATCTTTAATCAGTTCACCCAAATAAAGGTCTCCTCCCACACACTTTCACACACGTGCACACACATTCGTGCAGACACACACCCTTCCCATCTGGTTGGAAGCACAGATGGTGGCACTGGGTGATGCTAGAGGCCAAAAGGACAGCTCTAACCAGCTCTGCACACACACACATACACACAAACACACACACAAAGGGACGATGTGACAGACATACATGTCATAGTTTACACATGTATGCACTGATGTTCAATATGGGGCAACAGTCACATGTGGACATACAATAAATGCTCACACACACACACACACACACACACACTGAAACACACGCTCTCTCTCTCTCTCCTTCTTTGCCTGGTCACACAAACCTAACAGGGCTGATGTTTCATTTATTTGTTCAATGACTCGGGTGCTGTTTGTCAAACAGAATTTCCATTTCAAATGAGAACACTCTTTACCCAGCGTGCGCGCTCTGTGTGTGCATGGCTGCGGTCATATGAACATGCACTACATATACTCTCTGTTCAATCTTTCATTGATTTACAGCTGTGGTCTCGCACCGCAGAGGAACCTCTTTTATTATCGACGCCTTCAGCGTGCTGTGCTTTAATGTGTGTGCGTGTGTGTATGAGTATGGCTGCACTGTGAATGTTGCTCAGGTAGGCTATGCATGCATAACCAAAAACTCACTGTATATTCATTTTTCAGCAGGACGTGGTTTTGTTTTTGCCAGATGGAGATGGAGGGAGAGAGAGAGAGAGAGAGAGAGAGAGAGAGGGAGAGAGGGTGTGTGTGTTGTCTACGTGTGCATGTATATGAGAAAATATGAATGTATTGTGTGTGTATTATTCATGTGGCAAGGTTATGAATGGTGTTCACATGTCCTGAGAGCTTTCCTCTCCCAGAGCCTGTCCACTCTGTTCTGGAAGCTTCTCTTAGCGAGGGAGGGGTGAAAAAAGCAAGCGAAGGACAGCAAAAGAGAGTGGGAGGTGGTGATGGAATATGGGGGTGGGGTGGGGGCAGCAGAGACAGAGGGTGAGGTGGGGTGGGGTGTGGGAGGGGGAGGTAGAGAAGCGAAGGGTGAAAACGAGAGGAGGGAGAGGGAGGGAGGGAGGGAGAGAGAGGGAGACAGAGGCAGAGAAGGACAAATAGAGAGAAAGGGGGGGGGAGAGGGAGGGAGGGAGGGAAATGAGGGAAACAGAGTGAGAGAGACAGAGAGAGGAGGAGAGGAGGAGGGAGGAGGGGTTGGTAGCTTGGGGCAGAGGGATGGTGGTGGGGAGAGGCAGTGCATTGTCAAGAAGGCATGGGGTTCCCACAGGTAAAAATAATGGCTCTAAAATGAGAAGATCATTTGAACAGCTGGCCTAATAGAGACTGGGAGGCCTTTTGCCCGCAGCCAACCACATCATAAGATTTCCTGGGTGTCATAGAAGAGCAGTCAATCTGTCAAACCATTCATCCATCCATCCATAAATCCATGCGTATGCCCATCTTTCTCCCCCTCTATCCACCATCTAACCATCCACTCATCCCTCTATCCATCCATTCTTCTCCTTCCCTCCCTTCCCTGACAAGCTCCTCCTCTCGCTTCACCCCATATCCATCTTACAATCATCTCGCCATTCCACCCACACACAAGCTTTTCTCCACACCCCCCCCCTCACACCCCTTCTCCTCCTCTCTCCCTCCATATCTCCTCTGCTGTCACTTCCACAGATCCTGAGGGCATCTCTTTCTTTTTTTTTTTATTCCACATCCTTCTTCTCCAATTCTTGTCTTTCCCTCCCAGAGAATCCTTCTCTTTTGTTGTATTTTTGTGTTTTCAGGGAACGTTTACCACTGTGTTAACCCTTTTTTTTCATTTTCTTTTCTTTTTTCCAGAGTCACAGATGCCAGGGCTTCAAGGGCAGTGGCGGGGGTTAAAAAGGAGAAATGGAGCAAACTTGCACCACTAACCACAGCAAGTACAAAGACATTTCTCCTGTACAAAGGAGGCAAAAGCCACCTGTAAATCAGCCTAACAGGACTAATGGCAGCATCAAGAACACAGAGAGAAACAGACAAGCATTTAAAAGCAGACTCCTGCCTCTTTTGGGAAAAGTGTGACTCTCTCCTTCCCTTTTATCTCTCTCTGCTTGACTGTCTATCCGCAGTCTTTCCATCTGTCTCAGCAGGATGCAGTGGCATCATTTTGAGTTTTGGGACAAAGAGAAATGCTAAACAGATCCTGGCATGTTGTTAGAGAGAGAGGAGACAAAAAAAACAAGAGGAACATTTGCAAGCTTCTGGAAGGAAAAGGGAGGAGAGAGAGCTGTATGAGTCAGAGCACAGCAGCTAGAATACTGTGTATTCTGCATGCACGAGAGGAGGTAGAGGGAGATAGAGGAGCGATGAGAGAGATATAGGGGGGAAAATAGAGGAGGACTTGACCAGAATTGAGCAGTCATTAGACAGAGGAAGGACAGGATGAGGACAGCAGCAGTCACACTGTGGTGGCGGTGGGTGAGTGAGATATAGGCCGAGTGAATCAGCTTGCTGGAGGGAGAGGAAGGCGAGAAGAGGGCGAGTTTAAAAAGTGGAGGGTTTGGTATGACTGAAGCCGGTTGAGTGAAGGTTGAATGAAGGTTTGCTGCGGGGTGGAAAGTGGACACAACTGCAAAGTACAGAAGGACAGGCTTAATGAAAAAATACTTGAGCAGCTACAGGGGAGAAAGTCCTGAGTGACTGTGTCTTGCTATAGGGAGTTAGCATGACTGAGGTTTGCATATGGGAGGGACAGGCTTCAAGAAGGTTAACCAACAGGAAGGAGGAAAATGGTAGAGAGTAGAAAAGTTAAAGAGGAACAGGCAACACCAAGGAACAGGACATAGGGATAAGGAACAAATCAGGCTAGGTAAGAGCAAAACTTAACATCCAAGCAAGGCCAGTATGAGAGCCTGAGCAGAAAACACCACAGACCAGAGAACTTGTCGTCCAACGCACAACGACAGGGACATGGAAACTTTAACTGTGACAGCAACACAGCAAGAGGTTCCTGTTAAATATTGATGCTGACAGGCCACTCTGGAAAGAGCTCACTCCTTGCACCACAGAAGGGGAAGCAGAGGGAAGAAACACAGTTGGTTTTTGTTTTTATTCTAAAGGATTTTTTTACACTGCTGTTTAAGTGTGCCAAAGGACAGCCTAGTGTGGTGAAGTTGAGATGTTGCTGCAAATTAAGACAAGACCTACAAATTAGACAAGACTCGGTTTCCTGGAGGGCTTCTTTTTTTTCTTTTTCTTTTTTTTTTTTTTTTGGCCAGCTGTGCAATTTCTGCGGGAGAGTGGAATGGCTACAGAGAGAACAGGATCTTTATCTTGTGTGGAAAGAGCAAGCAAGAAGGGAATCAATATTTGAGGGATCAAATCAGGACTGGAACAATTTTTCCTTTTCTACAAGAACGAGAACCAGCCTTGGCTGATGAATACAGATTTATATTTTGGGGTTGACTGCCACTCTGAGGTACACCACTGCCAGACGCGATGAGCTAAACACTGCTGAAGCATTCATAAATGTATCCTCTCATTATTCTGTCCTGCACTGATTGGAACTGCTCTAACTCTCTGAAAATGCCCTCATTACAAAGATTTAGCCAATGGAGGTTTGCTGTCATGGCTTGAGGAAATATAAGTGTGGAAATGCTTTGATGTGCATCACCACAAAGGGATCCTTTAATTGGAGGCAGGATGTATACTTTGTTTTTGTCTCCATGACTGAATAAAGTCACGATGGCTCTAAATGTTATCAAGGCATTAAGGTAGAGGCTGCCTCCTCACCAATTCCTCAAAACATCACGACAATAACGCAGGAGGACACAACGCCACAGTCTCCATCCAGCTGCGGATAGACCAGCTGCGTGTCTATGTGTGTGCGTGTGGCTGCATGGGGGTGTAAGGACCGTCAAGGAACTCAGCTGTGTTTGTGCATTATGCTTGTGTGGGTGTGGGTGTAGACGTGTGTCAGTGTACGTGCGTGCGTGCGTGTGTGTGTGCGCACACCGAGCTTTGATCCCAGCTGTGTCTGAGTGTATTTTCAAAGCGTCGCCTGGAGCTGTGTGTATGCGCGTGTGAGTGTGTGTTTGCGTTTGTGCGCGTGTGTGTTGCCTGGATTCTCCCCACCAGCGACAGAGCTGGACCTGAACAGCAGTGGTGAGAGGGGGGACAGGGAGGGGGAGGAGGAGGAGAGGAGGGAGCTGAGAGAAACCAGCAGGACGGAGGAGAAGAAAAAACTGACAACATGCTCAGATAAAGAGAAGAAAGAAAGGAGTCTCTGGCTGCCCCCCTGGTGCAATGTGTGGTGAGTACACTTCTCTGCTTGAATGATACACTTTCATGGCTGCTATGTGTGTCAGTGTCTCTGCATATGTGTGAGTTCATGTACACTGTGTATCCACCAATGTGCATCATATTCCCTTAGGAGGATGGCCAAGGTCAAAGGTGAAAGGTCAGTTAGAAGGATCAGAGTTCAGGATTATTAAGATAGTTCACGTTATTGGATGTGGGATCGGATCTTAGTCCACATGAGACCTAGGTTCAGTGGCTCATATCATGTTCTCATCCACATTTCCATTCAAACATTTTAGTGTAGGGTCACGTGATGCGGGTGCCCAGTGGGTCACATGACATCCAGCCTGGCACCTGAATGAAAAACTAAGCCAACTACATGAACAAAGGCATGTTTAACCATACAGAATATGTACAGTGTCAATGTCAGAGGTGTTTCATACACTGATTTGTAATATGTAATATGTTCCCATGCATAGACACAAATTTTATCTGTGCTTTTCATAAATTCGTATGAATCAAACTGGAGTGATCAACATCAACTGATGGTTATTAAATGGCATGATGTACATAATATCAGCTACATCCAACACATTATTTACCAGGGGACACACCTCTACTGTTGTATAAAGCTTGCTAATATATGGCTGGTTAATATCTGGGAAAATTAACTGTCTCCCAATGAGAAAAAACTCAAGATTATGATTTCATGAAGTCTAAAGCTGAAATCAGGAATATTTTAGCTTGTAAAACACTCTTATTGCCTCTGGATGATACAAAGGACGGCTTTTAATTGCTGGGAGTTCGTTGTCAGGCGTGAGAAACGTATTTGTTTGTCACATACAACAGGGTGATATTACTTTTCTTATTTTACAAGTGGTCAAGCTGAGAACCTCTCAAAGTGTCATAGACCAATCTTGAGTACATATCTAAATGCCATATAGCCAAGCAGACACTTCAATCTTCTTGTTCCAGAAAACAAACCAGAGGTGTCAGTTACCATGTTGATTGTGCAAAAATACTGTTTCAAACTGGGCCATTCAAAGCTACCTTTGCTTCAGCAGGTTCTTTGTATCATTTGTTTTATGATGAGAATTTCTCTAATGGCTTAATGACTTACAGATCTTAATTCTTCAACTCTATCACCTGAAAAGAGGGACTATTTCAAAACTGAGCCAAACACACACACACACAACACACGCACACACATACAAACATGGAGGAAGCAGGGCTGTGGCTGAGGAGAAGTGACAGTCGCTTCATGGCCGCTGGCCTCGTATTCTAGCAGCACCGGCCTCGAGCTCGTAATGAGGCTGTGGAACGTTCTAGTGTCATACGGATCTGGTTCCCACACCATCGCTCCGTGTGTGTGTGTGTATGTATGTGTGTGTCTTTCTGAGTGTGTGTGTGTCAGAGATGGACACAGCTGGAGGCAGAAGCAACAAGAGGCTTTGTGAATTTATGTGTAGCATGTATGTTTTTATATGTAGGATTCAGACAATAATGATTCTGTCTTACTGCTAACCATGCAAAACGATATCTTTCAGCAGCAGCTTGTCTTTACAGCTCAGCTATGGCACACACAAGCTCCCTTCATGTGCACATATGTCTGTGTGTCATTGATCTCTGCAAAGACTGAGCAGTGTCTGTATTGTAGCAAACACAAAAGCTGTAAGATCATTGACTGAGACTTTCTGTGGAGTCAATAACACAACCAATCAATGACTCCAATCAATACCTGCAATTCCTTCTTTCTCTGATCACTGCTGCATGTGCACCTGATAGACTCAGCACAGTGTGCCAAGGCAGAACTCAATTTGTTTGTATTGTATTTGACATCATTGGTATTTCTGTCTTGTTTACCAGTAATCACATATGTACCTTGGAACATGGTTAGAGTTAAAGTGGTCAGATTTCCTTTTAGTCAACAATGAGATGAAAAAAAAAGTTCTAAGCAGTGCTCTTGTCATTTTTGGTTATTTTAATGTGTCAAGAGTCACAGGCAGCTGGTGATTAATCATCTGACTAAACAATCATATGGCAAGGATGAAACAGACAGAGATATGTAAGTTATTGAAGGCATTTTTTGCTTTTATATGCTTTTATAGTGAGATGACAAGAAATAAGGGGAGAGAGATGTGGGATGAAGAACCTGGATTATTGCAATTACATGGTCAGCATCTTAAACCCCTACAGGCCCCCAGGACACCCAAAGGCAGATTTACTTGGAATGACCAGCAGATTGTAGGAAATCCTAAGGCCTGAAACAGCTGAGTTTGGAAAAGAGTCTGTTGTTACCAAGACAAATAATGGCAAAAACTCAAATTGAGGTTAGGCAGGATTACAAGGATGATGTTTTGAGAGCCCAAAATGACAAAGAGGCTGATATATAAATGCAAACACTTGGAAAATTGGATAGCTATGTGCTAATAAGACAACCTGGAGACAGTATCTATGCTTGTGATAGACTACAGACCAGATATTTTTGCTATGATAAAGATGGGTATTTCTTCAAATAAATTTTAAATCGTGTTTTATACCATTTAACTGTATTTATATGAATACACACGCTGGTTAGTGTTTGGGGGAAAATAAGCAATAAAGCAAAAACAAAAAAACATTCCATCTTTGATGGCTCAGTGATGGCAAACAGCTGCCAGCCATGTGGCACAGGTGATGGTGCTGGTGACTGTGGGGAAACAAAATGAAATTCATTGCTTTCAAAACTTCCTTTCGAGGGGGAAACAAAATGCACATTTGCTGCTATCCCAGCTACCATCAGCCCTGCACTGGCTGTGACTGCTGGCCAGAAAAAGCACTTGAGCTGATCTAGTGTGACTCAGTCTTTTGAGGGGTCTGATTTGTATTCCATGTTGAATCCACAATATTGCCACAACATTACACAATAATGCAAAGAATACATCCATCCCAACTCTTGGGACACATTGCTGAGCTGCTCCTTGAAACATATATTGCTTGTTGTTGCCTTAAAACCATTAGTGTGTGAATGTACATTATAGCCACCAAAGTTGATGAAGTAGACAAAACTCTTTATGCACTGTGCGTTGCTCATTAACAGCATTGGAGTCCGTGCCAGTCAGTTCAAGTAAAAACTATGAGGACATTCAGCGCTGGATCAACACTGCAGGAATGGATAATCTGGGTTCACATGAGGGTATCTGTAGGGTTTTTTTTATTTTTTTTTACTGTATAGTCACTCTTACGAGGAGCTCTTGAGGATACAGATAATCGTGAGATGAGAGCATGTATTATAAATGTAAATATGGTATAATCTTCTATTACAAAATGAATGAAATATGCATGGAGATTAGAAGTACAAATTAAGAGTACACATGAGGTGAGAAGTGTGTCTGTGTGTGTGTGTGTGTGTGTGTGTGTGTGTGTGTGTGTGTGTGTTTGTGTAATTACAGAATGCGGAGACTAGTCTAGTCAACCTTTGGCTAATGTTTCAGACAAAGATCAGAACAAGACCATTAAAGCATCGTGCAGGGAAAGGTTTCTGCTATTTAAGGGTTCACGGAATACCCAAACACGCTACACACTGTTTTCCCAGACATCTGAATTTTTCAAAGTTTCAAACTTCCATCTTTTCTTCCATCCTCTAACAATCCATTTTCTGTGCCCTTCCTTTCTTCAATTTTTTATTTACCTCTGGTTTATTTTTATTTCTGTTTCTACATTTCTTTCTTTGCGCAGTATTAGTGATGGGACAGTCAATGCAGTTATAAGCTCGTGGTTTGGATGCCAACATTAGATGGGGCATAACAGTGCAGCATTTTGGCGAGTCTGCCTCTAATTATGTCTGCATGTTTGTACTGAATGTCTTTTTCTGGCTGCCTATTACTCAGTCTGTTTCTTGTCTCTCGCTCTCGAGTGTTTAACTGTCTATCTCTCTGTTTGTCCTCTATCTGTCTTAATAAATTTGAGCTCATTAATGTTCCACGGGATTTCTCCCTGAAGGCTCATATTTGAAGGTTGTTGTCATCTCACATAACCTTGACTCATAACTAATACACACTACAACCCCCTACATCTATCTAACTACCTATGTATTTTTGTGTTTTATTTCTGAATGTTACCAAGATTGTTTAGTACATGGATACCAACACACTGACAATAAAAGCCATGGAGGCTCATGGGGACACCTATGCCAACTGAAGGAGTAATTAAGTTCCATAAAATGATGGCTACAGGCAGAAAACATATTTATCAGTTCCTCCACAAATCTGCAATCCTGCAATTTATGCAGTCACCAAACTATTTGCAAAAGATAGTAATTCTGTCCTGTCTTTGCAGTACTACTGGAAATAGTTTCCTCATTAAATAAGTCAATTCAGACCCCTGGTGGTGAGCCCATGTCCCCTGAGGAGGACTTCTCAGGCAGTGCTGTCACCCAGGGGTTGACTTTTGTCCTGGTGTAATTTAAAATATGCATCTCATAAGCTCTTATTTCCATTAAAGATAGTGAGATTATTTTCGTAGTGAATCTCAATGTAACCTCTCCTACAGTAATGTGCACTGCCCTGCAGATGGACTCTCCACAGGGAATTTATATCACACCCTACATAAATTAATTTGACAGAGAAATAAGCAGAGCAGCTATCTGCACCAATTATGGTGAACATTATGCATGAGTTTCATGGGACAGACTGCCTTGCGTTGCTCATTCAGTGTGGAGGCCGCTGGTGAATTTCCCAGTGCTACTGTGCAGTTTTACTGCACTGCACAGTGTCCTCATTGTTTGGTCTAAAACAAGCTTAGAATAATATTTGCGACTTGTAAAATACTAACAGAAATATGCAGAAGCAAGGATCGCTTTAAAATTACTTTAATGTTTTCCTAAAGTAATGCTTTGTTTGCATGAGAAAAGCTGAACATACAGTCACAATTAGGACACACAGCTTTATTTTTTAGTTAGTTATTTAGTAGGATTAGAGTCAAAGTCTGATTTTTGCTTCATTACAGTGCCGGGAGATGTTTTTAACTAACCCCTCAGGCTGAAATGGGCAAACATGAGATTTAATTTAAAAAATATGCCACTAATGGCTTTTACCTGAGTTCATGAGGAAAATATTCAGATTTTTATCATTAATGAGAGCCAGCAATCTGAATTATAACAGTCGCATCTGATTCCTCCTGCTCTTTTGTGAAATAGTGTGGATATACATGTATTCAAATATTAATTTGAATTGACTAAATGCTTGAGCTGCTGTGGTTCATTAAGATGTATGTTCTTGAAGAGCGGTAGGGGAGGAGGGAAGAGGTTGAGTAGAAGAGAAAGAGTACGTGTTCTTGGAGCAGTAGTAGTCTCAAGCTTGTGAATGCAGTTCAAGTACTGCAGTTTACTACGTATACAGTATGTAAGAGTGGTACATGTGAAAACCCATGCTTTTTCTCTCAAGCCTCCCACTGACTCACGGCATATATATGCACACAAATGCACATTCACAATGTGTATGCACTCACAGTATAAGAGACATGTTGAAATGTAAATGCTTGCAATTCTACTGACAGCAAACAAAGAGGAAAAAAACAAATATCCTCTCAGGTCACCACGTTATTTCGATGTCCACAGAACTTTTAAAGGAGATAAGAAAGAGGGCATGGAAATGGCAAGTGGACTAGAATAAATGATAATAATTTTAGGTATTGAACTTAGGCATAATCAAAGCTCAGACAAGGATATAACTCAGTTGTATTGAGAGGTCCTCAGACTGTTACTTGCACACATTGTTTAATGTGAACATTTTATAGTTATGGTGCTCCAAAAAGCCAATAGTCTGACATCTGACAGATACAACACCTTGGGGAAGTGTTTCTACTGTATGTAACATCCTGCTGCACATGTAGCATTTGGTGGCAGCTAGTTTTCTGGACTGCATTGTGCTGTTGGTTAATTTACAGCACATGTAACAAAGTTCATCCTGTATAATATAGCTTGTATAAACTGATGCCCAGGTTTGTCTCTGATTGCTTGAAGCACACCAAAACCATGGGGTTCAGTTTCATGTGATGATTTAAGTGGGTAAAGTGGGAGGTGCTCTAACAAGTGGTTAGAGCGTTAGAGCATTTTCTTCCAGAGCTCCAGGGAGTGAATGTAAACCGTACAGTTTATCTTCAATGCTGTACCATGGTACACACCTAAGATCTACAGTATATCGGTGTATAGCAGCAAATTATCTCAAATTTCTCTTGTTTCTATTGTACTTTCCTTTATTATTTGCTCCTCTTTGTTTTTTCCCCTCTTTTAGCCCTTTTCTCATTCTCACATCTTTTTTTTGAGTTGTGCCATGCATCCCCTCTAATTGGGCTGGAAGTAATCATGTTACACTGCTGAATGGCTGAGCTGCATCAAAAGATAGTGCCATGTCCCAGTCCTTACTCTACATACATAAACACACACACACACACATAGACACACGTACCCCTGGGCTGCCACAACAGCTGCTGGGTGTTGAAATGTTTACCCAGCACACCAACAAAATAAAAAGATAGAACAACAAGTGTGTAGGGTAAAGAAAAGACAAGGTGTGATGGAGAAGAGAAACCTTTGAGGGATTATCTGTTTAGCATTGACATATATGTGCATGCCAGAGTCTTAGATTACAGTATTTCTGATTACACTAACTCAGTCTTTGATTGCACTAAGCTGATTACAGTAAGTTGACAATACATCATAAAACCATATCTTTTCTATGATCTATATTTGTCTATGCTTTTATTGGAAGGAGGTGAATTATTGACAACACTGGAAAGGGTAATCGACCAGTGGATCTAATTATGGACAGCTCAATGTAGTGGAAATCTCAAATCCTGCGTAAAGCCCAGGAGTCATACTCATTTTAGCACTCTCCCTCTCACACGCACACACACACACACACACACACACACACACACACACATACTTGTACTATCCTCATCCTAACCTCCCTTTCCCTTGGTGCTCCCAAACTGTCTCGGGGGACTGCAGATAATTCCCTCATCAGCGTCTGACCTCATTCATTTTTAACGGACACCATTGATCCCACATCAGCAGTAATGCTCAACGACAGAGGAAAAGGGGAATAAATGGATGAAGAGAATGAACAAAGATTGACGAGTAGAATGAGGTTTATAGACTAGACGACTATAGACGACTATGAGGAATTTTAACACACGTTTTAATTGAATTATTGTGACATATCACACTAAAGAGTATGGATGTTCATATGATGTATATTTCTTTAAAGGTGGAAAAGAGCGAAGAAAACAAGATGTAGGGCGAGAAGGGGGGACAAGGAGGACAAAAGATCTACAAGAATAAGGGATATGGAAGAAAGAAAAGAAGAAGAAAAGTTTTGAAGTGGCATAAATTTCTGCTTTTGGTGAAGATATAGGTCAGACAGTAGACAAAAAGTCAAAGATTCATTTCATTCTCCACTGACTTTGAACTTTTTACCTACCTGTGATAAATATTCAATGCCCAAATGCATGCAGGAAAAAGTTTGCAACTGAAAAGATGAGGGACCATTTTCAGCTACTATGTGTCAGATATAATTGACCTGTTTTTTTCCTCCTCCCCCTCCTTTTTCCATTTGCCTCTCTCCTCTGCTCTCATTTCAACTTTGTCCCCCCCTTTGCCTCTGTCTCCCCTGTCTCCAGGCGTCGCGCCCTGTGGGGGTGGGGTTCTGTGATGGTAACCATGGTCCCCGGCAGCCGCTATGTCTGCAGCGCTCACGCAAGAGAGGAAGACTCCACGAACGACCGCGAGGAGCGAATTCTAGCCGTGCTGGGCATCATTGGAACCGTCCTCAATCTTTTAGTGGTCATATTTGTCTACATCTACACCTCCGTCACCTAAGGTTTCCTTGGACAAGAGACGCTGGCAGTGTCCCCAGCTCTGCTCCACACTGCCCACCCTCCTCTTTAAGTATTTATATACTCGGAGGGTTTGATTATGCAGAGTAACCGCTGAGATGTGAGGATCATTGGCAGCGTGTTCAGCTGGATAGTAGCCATATTTATCTACACCTGCATTGCTACTTATCCCTTAAGACAGCTCTGCTCTGTTACCTAAAGACCAGTGCCCATCACAGAACAGGAGCTACAGGTGGAATTATCTGTATCACTTTTAAACTGTACCTTCACATTTCAAAACAATTTCACATATCCATGTCAAATGACTGCTGACAGCGTGTCCAGTCTAGTAACGGTTATATGTGTCTATAATCGTACTGATCCATGACTCTGGCATAGTATCTCTGTGACTGCTGGTGGAGCTCTGATGTGTCTTTGATTTGATGGTGGTCACGTCTGACTGTGTTGCATCTGCCTTTTTGTCTCATAACTCTGTGAAAGTCTATGGTTTCTGTTGTTTTTTTTAAATCTTGCTCCTCTATGATTTTAAGATATAGTCACTGCCAGTTAAATGTATTGAAATAGAGTGACAAACTCAGCACTATGCGTTAACTTGACCAACTTAGTAGACAGGGAAGGGTGGTACACTGCTAAGACTAGATAAGGACCAAAACTGCCAAGTGAATTATCAACAGAGGGACCCTTGGGCCCATCGGCTCCTGGGCACCGTAAAATCTACTTGAAGAGCATCAGTACAGATGTACAGATGATCGCTCATTACTAAATATTAGTCTCTGTAGTTAGTAGAATCAAAAAGTTTTACATGGACCTAACAAGTCCACACCCGAGCACACCAGAGGAGAGGTTCCTGGCTGTGTTAGGAGTCATCGGCATTGTGCTCAACCTCCTGCTGCTCGTGTTTGTCTACATATACACCTCCATCTGATGTCTGTGCCTGAACACCATGTCAATTATGAGATAACTTGCCACAGTGACTGCAGCTTTACCGAACAGCCAGGGGCTTCCAGTGATCATATTGTGCAGTAGAGGATGTTCTCCACATATGTATATATTGTACCTAAGCACACCCTGGTTCATAGCTTATTTGGGGATTATATGTTATTCTAGGTGGCGTTCTGTGCCTAATAATATAATGATATTCTAATAATAGTGGGAACTTGATGAACAGATGGTGGTAAGAGGCAAAAGCAGTGGGCTTATGAAAAGGAGATTTGTTTACAGACTGGTTCATCTTAGAAATACACAAAAGTCACCTTTTTTGTGGAAAATTGTGTCCTACAGTGTTTTTGTAGATACAGTACTTGCTCACATATGTGCATCATGACATGTTTACCTAAGCGTATATTGCTATAATCAAATACTCTTTATCCCGCTTTGACCAAAATAACTGATGTAAAGACTGCCATCTTTGTAGTGATCCTATAGTTTGTTCTACATGCTCACTGATGTTGAAAACACTCAGACATGGAGCTGGATGGTTTTGATGTTTCAGTCTGTGTAGCAGCTCTGCACATGAGCAAAGATTCCTCTGAGGACAGCAGGTACCACAGTATTACGCTCTATTTCCTGGTGTCATGTTTCACTGATTGGATCTGTACGCAAGGCATGGAGGGGCACAGGAGAGGGCAAAGCGTGGAGCCGAGACAATGTCACACAAATCAAGGCGGCGCACTTTTGCAGTGCAACACAAAGGAATGCAACAGCAGCAGAGAAATCGGGGAGAACCAGTGCAGACTGCCTGAAAAAAGAGGACATAAAACCTCTGTACAAGGCCTCACCATCTGTCTCGAAACTCGCAAAGGCACAAAAATCTCCCTGGGATTTGGTTACAACACTTTCGCTGGGGCTGCATGTCACTATGGATATGATTTTAGGTTTAAGCACTGTGCCTCTAATGGAGGAGCAAACCTAAATGCGGCTGACAAGCGAGCAGGAAGGACTGGCCTGAATCTACACTTCATCCTCATCATTCTCTTCTCCACCAACAAGCTAACGCCAGAAAAGACATAGTACTGAGAGGACCCACGTGAGCCTCTGCCATCATTTCACACAGCACAATACTTTTATATAAATACTTATACCTGTGAAAAGGACTTCATTTTCAAACACCATCAGTCAGAGGTTGTGGGGAAAGGCATGAGCAAAGGACAATGGAAACTTAGCGTGTTTTTCCAAAATGAATAACCAACTCTGACTCTCACCTTAACCTACTGCAATTTATGGCTTGTGTGAATAAATGCTAAATTTGATAACCATTGCATAATATGATTCCTTGTTACATTGTGTATATATGCTCTTAGTTTTAGTATCAGTTTATCATTGAGTGTTTTGTTTGGATAAGCTTGCAAGAAAACCTTGAAGTCACAACCACCACACTGGGACATGTTTGGAATGAGCCTCAGAAAATGTCTATGGGTCTGGTTGCCAAAGTCTATTTTTACTGAGTGTTAAGTGTAGAAGATAAATATTCCCATGGCCATATCTACAGAATGCTGGACAAACAAATGACAGTTTCCCTACTGAAATAGCAATAACAATAACGAATGAATGAAAAGGGTGTATTTCAAACACACAATGCATAATTAACGCATAGGGCACTCTCTCCGCTGTATCGCACATACCATTCCACACACACTTTTTGTGCTTTGCCAACCCTAACCTAACCCACCACATGGCTAATTCAAATTTTAGCAACCTGGGTTTTCCCAGTTATGTTGCTGAGATCCAGAACACAGTCATATAAACACAAAAGTCAGACCAGCCTGGTTATATTAAGGAGTTGACTGCAGCTTATTTGGAAGAAAACATCAGTGAACATTAAAATTATTACCCAAAATGTCTATTTACAGGTTGACTTCCTGCTTCAATTCTACGGTTTTGCTGTGGTTTGTGGTTTTCCTGTATAATGAGGATTAACTGCCAATACTACAGTGAGCTCCTTTAAGTTTCACCTCCAAAATAAACTGGGTGCCAGCTACTCTGGCTAAATTGGAGACTTGTTTAAAACCTGTTACATTATCTGACAGGTGCTGTGTTTTGCCCTATTAGTTCACCTTACTTGGCAATATGGCTGTGTTTCTGAGATACCGTAATTACAGTGTATATAACTACTGCAACCCAGTGGCCCATGAGTTTAATTTTGCACCATCTTTCAGCACACATCAGGAGAGTCGGCAACGAACAGCATGTTGAGATCGATGTGACTTACATTACTTCCTGTCACATCTAATAACTGTACAGCAGAGTTTGTTGAACTAAATCCATTTTAAGTGTGGCAAAGCACAGTATGAGCCACCTTTGGTTTGCCAGACATCTGCTGTCAGACTGTGACGGTCCGGCCACAACTTCTGTGCCTTAACACATCTGAATATATTCTGAAATACCTAAAAAGTACTGGGAGATCATTTTTGGTCCACTTTGTGCTGCCTCTAAAGGGTCAATCGATGTTAGAAAGAAACAAAACAGTATATCAACTTTTTAGCTCAAGGTCTACTTAAACAAGGTTTTTACAGTTCTAGTTTCTAAAATACACCTTTATAAAGGGTTAATAGTTATAACTTCTTAGCTAATTAATAGTTAATGATTAGTGTGTGCTTTATAGATCAGAGGCCATGTAACACTTTAGGTTGGACTTTCGCTGAGTCTTTACCCCTTTGAAATAAGGCACAGGATTTATGAGTTGGAATGGTTTTTAATAGTTAGCCGATCGCTACTAGTACTATATGGCTCATTAGAAAATAAGTCCTTACAACCATTAATTAGATGGCAATATTATCAATTGAATATTGATTTATAAAGCGTGTAAATTGTTTATTGACCATTACTAAAGCAATTAGTTGTACTTATAAACTCTTTTTAAGGGGTGCTTTACTTGAAAATGAGCAGTTGGTGAAACTATTTTAGACTGAAACAAGTGAAAGATGTATGTTTTGTGCCAATACTAAATCTTTTTAATGTTTTTAAATGTTCTTGCCAAAGGTAAATGTTAATACATATTAAAAACTCTCTGAGGCAGATGACCCATCTTATACAACCAATGTAGATTATATAGTCAGCCTAAATGAAGAATATGTTTAAAATAAAATGTGAAGAAAAAAAAAACTTCGTTATGGTTTCTTAGCCTTGGTCGAGGAGGAACTGTCATCATGTCAACAATCAACAGATTCACTGATATTGATTAAAAGTTCATTAAGTTATTTTATTGTGTACTCTGCATGCAGTTCAAGGTTTTGGTTGAGACCAGTTAACATGACAGGCCACTGCCAGCAGACCAATGAGGAGAGAGCCTACAGGGTGAGCCTGGCCATCTACTGTCTCTAACAGACATTCAGCTATCTCCCTCAATGTACACACACACACACCACACACACACACAGAGCATGGAATTTACTTTTTACTTTTTTTTTTTTTTTTTTATGCCTGTTCATTGTGTCTTTTCAAAATCATTTTACAGGGTAAGTAAGCTTATATGTGCGTGCACAAATATTATGTTATGGAAATAGTCTTTAATGCCAGAGACTAAACAGGTGCATCAGAGCACCTGGGACTCCTAGCACTGCCCAGGCATGGCAATGTTACAGCACTGAAAAAGAGAACCGTGTTCAGACAGGCAAATGTTCATTCTGAAACTGGATTGAAAAAATGAGTCACAAGGCCAACAGGCGACTCTGAATGAATTCTCATGTTTTCATAGTTCTCGAGCCGAATTGATTTTTAGCCTGAGAGGGCACGTTGGACACAGACTGTCTGGGACACAAACCAATACGTAGCCCCCCTCAGCACCTTCTTCATCACAATGAGCCCCTACCCTTTATAGTGTTTGTGTGTGTCTGTGCATTTAAAGCGTGGTTTGAGTCGGTAGAGGCCCTTTGGGGATTCACAGTAGAGAGAGTTTGGGAATTAGGAAGAGAGTTTTCTAACATTTATCAAATATATAGTTAGTCCAAGTAGTGTAGTGTTATATGACGTAATCAGCCAACTAACACAACCTTTCTGCCAAATTTACATCCATTTACGCTGTGTTCAAAATTATATTAACTGTTTGTCATTGATGGAGCAAATACAGCAGCATCCGAAAACTTATTTAAATTTATATTTTCTGTGAAACAAGCTTAGCAAGACTGAAAAATAGAACATGCATTAAAAAAAAGTAAACAAGTTAAATGACAAGGTCATGTATAATATACTAAACCTTTAACATGGAAGACATGACTCACCATGAATAAACATGATAACCAGTGGATCATGCTGAATGTTCATTTATGCATAAATACAAAACAACTTATGACTCTCTTGTCTCTGTTTTATGCATGCACATGCACAAAAATCCAGAAACGCTGCACAGTAGGGTTCTACTCACAGGGCAGAGGTCATACCTAACCTCTGACCTCTGACATCACCCCCCTCCTCCTCTCTTGCCCGCTGGAATTCATTCCTGTGGATTCAATTAGAAAGCCAGAGAGGAGGAGAGTGAGTAAGAGGAGGACGGTGAAGGTTGAAAAACA
Organism: Lates japonicus; assembly: GCA_033238685.1. Taxonomy (NCBI): domain Eukaryota; kingdom Metazoa; phylum Chordata; class Actinopteri; family Centropomidae; genus Lates; species Lates japonicus. The sequence goes on along the minus strand of BRZM01000169.1, from coordinate 14,234 downwards.
AGATAACAGTGACAAATGTCTGAAGACTGACTGGCATGGGGAAGGAGACAATGACTCAGGGTGGAGAGAGAGTGTGTGAGAGAGTGATGGGGGAGATCTGAGACATTAATTCTTTAGATGCTTTGTTTTGGCAAAAAGGAGTCAGTTGTGTATGTGTTTGTGTGTATATCTGGGGTGCCACAGCAGACATAGTGGGGTACACTGTAAGGCCAAAGGTATGTGGACGCTGATCCCATATTTTCTGTTCTTTTGCTCTGGGGAAGTTTTTCATGGTTTAGGTAATTTTAGCTTAAAACTATTTATGTCTATTTATATTGCCTTGTGTTTATCTTATCTTTTTGTTTTGTCTTTTTTTTCCAAGTGTGGTGTGGAAGAACTCAACAGGACTGCACAGAGCCCTGCCCTCATACCCATTCAATAAGTTTGTGATTAACTGGAACATCAGCTGTGAGTCAGGACTTATCTCCCAACAGTAGAACCTTCCCGAATGGCAAAGGCTGTTATAGTAGCATATTTATGCCCCATGACATGTTCTGAGCTCACATTGTTTAGGAGGCAGAGGAGAAACTGTGTGTTCATATCTTGCATGAGTACACAGGGACCTTGCAAGTATTGGCTGCATTCTGCTGCCCACTGCTGGATCATAGCATAATTAGAAATCCGCACTATGGTCACTGACTGCATTGCCATCCACTCAGCATAGTGAGCCTATTAGATTAAGAAAATGATGATATGAGCTGGGACCCAAAGTGCCAGAGGGCTGCTTTTTGATGTATTACAATCATAAGATGGCTGCTGTGCTCTGATTAGACAATATAGACTCTGTACACACAACACTCTTGATTTATGTTATAACATAGTTCATTGCCACTTCAAGATCTATTTTTGCTGACAAAGAGTGACATGAGAAATGAAGTAGGGAGAGAAGGAATAAAGTATTATGCAGATATGGAGTTAAAACAATATCCTTGTGACAGGTTGTTAAATGATATTACAGTAACACATCCAATTTTTAAAAACTTATACAACATAATTTAATTAAAAAGTGTCTGTGTTAAACATTTATATTAGAATTATGATCGGTGATTTATGCTCATGTAAAGGGATTATGTTGCGCACTTGAATGAATTTAATGAAAAAGACGTATGTAAAACACCTCACTGCAATTTACTGTTTGTCTGATTCGCCAGTGGAGGGAGCTGTTGCACCATTCCCATGATAGTCCTGATGGACTCCACTGAGTGGATTAGATTAAACTGGATAATTCAGTTTCCATATAAGGAAATGAGAAATACCATCTGCATCTGTTACAGCAGGATGTATATGCATATTACAAAACACAAAAACTAGTTCATCTTTTTAATCGCACAGGGAAAGTAAGAGGCCAGAGCTGCCAGTGAACACAGGGACTCTTAGGGGAACTTACACAACCCTCGTCCCTGGAAGCGAGCCACACAGCAGTGTGTGTGCGTTAAGCAACAGTTCCTGGAGATCCTCCTGAACCCAAAACAAACAGTTGCACACTTGTTTCAATATTGAGGAATGGCTTATCATTTTGTGTCTTTGTAGGCCTCGTGTGTGACGAGAAGAACAACAGACACTTAAAAATGTCTTTCATTCAGGAAACAGAAGAAAAAAACAAAACAAGAAAAAGCTGAAATTTATTGGAAATTGGTTGATGAGGGGGAAAATGAAGTCTGGATGTTTTAAATCAATAGCTGGAGCATGATGAGCCAGACAGACAAAAGGGAGAGAGAAAAAGCAAAAAAAATAGGGAGAGAAGTAGGAAAAAAGCAAAAGGCTCCTGAAAAAGTGTGTTTTAAAATTCAACAAAGTCAAAAACACAATAGAAGTGCATGTGTCAGTGTGTGTGTGTGCCCACATGTGAAACAGTCAAAGAGAGAGAGAGAAAGTGGGCTGTATGGATTTCAAATATTGTAAAAGACACAAAAATATAATTTGAACAGTTTGTGTTGGTGTGCCCATGGATAATTTTAGTAGAAAAAAATCTGCTCAAGGAGACTTTACTTAACTGAGGTGTCAAAAATAATTTGTACAAATCTACTTATAAAGGTTTTTTTTTTTGGTAATTACCGTACTGCTGACATTAGTCTGAGAGAGGAACAAGATCACTGGCATAAAGAGACAGCGTGCACAGTGATGTCAGGTGTTTGGATACTGAAGCGCAGCCAAGTGTCAAACGAGCGTCATAAGGATCAGTGTTGCAACACATCTACTTAGCGAAGCTGTTTAAAGAGGAACACAGACAAAATACCATAACTCTGCTACTTTGGCTAGAGTCAGACATTAAAAATTCCCCAAGATATCTTGACTTAGGTTCATTGGTTTTGTGCTGAAGACGAGGAAAACACAACCTTATGACATCATCAGATTTGTAGTTTCGGGGAACAGGAAAGTTGAATGTAAGAGATACTGTAGGTAAAAAATGTTTAATCCAATAAGTTCTCAGGCAATTCCTTTGGTAATTTAGTAAGATGAAACTGTGATAATGATGACATGACAGCAGTGCATGCTCCCTCTCAGATTACATCTAATAACAGACATGTCTTTGTGCCTCAGTCTGTAAACATGCAGTTCAGGGATGTGCGTTGAATCCCTGAGGCCATTTTTTTTTACTTACACACACAAAAAATGTATTAAAACTTGAAGTAAACAAAATCAAGTTCATTTTTAAAAAAGGAACAAAAATCTTTCTATTTGGCTCGTGATGTTATGTTGTGGACTGGGTGTTCCTGCTACACAGAAATATTTGTGCACAGATAATGAGGTCCCTTGTGCAGTCCAAACAATGATTCTTACACTGCTTTTGTGTTTCTTTCTGCTTTTATAAAATTATCTTAGCAGTAAATTACCAAATCATACAGAATATATAATATATGACGTGAATTTACTGTATGTGATGTGTGGTCATCTTGTCATGACGCTAACTTGGGGTGGATTAGCTTGTGTGTTTGTAAATTATCAGTGTGTTTATGTATGCATACTTGCGTGCATGTGTACTTTTCAGTGTTTGACCCTCTCCCTATCTAGACAGAAGTGGGGCAGCAGGTTTGGCAATGAATTTTCTGTTGGAATGTATGTTTATAACTCCCTCACAGCAATGTGTTTCGCCTGAAAGTGATTTTTACTCCCATCACATTCCAACTTCCTATCATGTCAACCATTAGAGGTTCATGAGAATATATTGGAGACCCTCTTTTACACTTTTACACTTCTTGTACACTTGCGTGTACAAGAAGTTCTCTGTACATAATGGTAATCCAGTGTGTGTGTATGTTTGTGCTGTACGTTCCTATAAAGAAAAAACAGCTTATCCGTTGACCCAAGTCGAGTAGGACTAATGCTACAACAGTAGCTGATGTGCAGATGCGAGCGTCAGTGTGTCTGTGTGTCTCCATGCAGCTGAATGTGCGTCAAAGGATGATTCCCAGTCTGTATATTCTCACATGCTGCTCATCCAGCTGTATCCAGGCAACAGCTCATAATATTGATCAGTGTGTTTGATCAGAGGTATATTGATGGATCTGGAGCCTCATATCAAATGACATCTTCCACTTTCTTTTATTTGTATGGTGGTATCCAGGAAACTTGTAGCAACTGACATAAGAGTTGGGATGTTTTTGCCTTTGCCGGCATCTGCGTCCATATGTGTTATTTCAGTACATGGGTCCTATGTGTGTGATGGGAAGTGTGCCACACTGTTTCCTGTGCTGACTTCCCCAGTAGTTTCCATGTTTTGTACTAGCCTGTATGTCTGTTAACTGCCTGTGTATCATGGGAACGATACTGCCAATTGTTTTGTGATGTCAAGTCCTTATGTTGTCACTGAATTTAATGTGTCAACCAATTTTCTAATGCACCTGGCTGCTTAAAAAATAAAATGTGGTCCAGATTTTGACCTGGAGGCATGAAGTAAAGACCTACGTAATTTATATAATGAGTTACAGGTCTAGAAGGATATAGAATACAGGATAGTATCTGCCATTCCTTTCAAGTGTTTACATATTGCTTGCATTGTAGTCTTAAGGATCACACACACCATACAGGTAATCACACTGACGATTGCAAACCAGTCATCCTTGGTTGGAGAGTTTGCTTGCAGCCATTACTGTGTTCTGTATTCATTATTTACCATTTGTTTATCTAGGATTAATGTGTCAGAGGAATAATCAACCATAATACCAAACATCTTTAGTGTCTCTTACTTTAGGACTGTCTCAAAAAATATGAAAACTGTGTACTCAGTCATTCTTATCACACCACCTCTAGCTGTCCATATGATCTCCAGGCCTGATTTTCTCTCCCATTTCCTTGTGATATATACTTCTGAATTCATTTTGTTGTGGACTGTATAATAGTGGAATTAGAGGTTTGTTGTTGTTTTTTTTTATCTTGAATGAAATTATGTTGATTCTATTAGCTTTAATGTCAGAACCAGAATTCTTTGCTTTTACAGCAAACATCTTAATGACGTGTCTCTCTGTGGAAATCACCACATGTACACTGTAAACCTCATAAACACTAGACTATTGTAGGTGCTCATTCAAAACAAGCTAGATGAGTAAAGATTGCTAATTAGACCTCTTTGCAATGACAGTATGTACATGTGCATGTATTTTCTTTACTTTGAAAAGTCTGATGGTGATGACAGAAATGATCACACACATTCAGGCTCAGTTTTTGTTGTCTGGGAACGTCTCTAGGTGATGTGATTCTCTGTCTCCCAAGGAGGGTTCTAGCCAGATTAATGTAAACATTATGTCATGATGAATGGTACGTGTGTGTGTGTGTGTGTGTGTGTGTGTGTGTGTGTGTGTGTGAAGCTGTGGTAAACGCATACCCAGAGACTAGGCTACATTCTCCTGGGACCAAGTAGGAGAGAAGAGAAATCATACCTCTGGGAACAACCACCATGAAAATCCCCAATCAGTTTATTCCCATTGTTAACCAGTGCTCATTAAAACTTTGTTAGGCTGCTAGCCAAACAGTCTGCCCAGTGTCATTAGATCCTATGCTTCCTCTTTTTTTTTTTTTTTTGTTACAGTCGTCACGCTAACCTACCTCACGCAAGTCACTTCCCAAAAGCTCAGCCTATGTCTATGTGTCTGCACACAGACGTACCTTACCGTTCATAACTTCCCGATATGAGCTATATCAGTTTAGAACCACATCTGGTTGACTGCTGCACCAGCATGTTTTGTTGTGTGTTGTGTTGTGTGTGACGATAATTTCTTGACTGCTGCTTTCTTATGATGATGAGTGTTATACATTAAGTATTAACAATAATCTTGAGCTGTTTCACAATATAGTGCACTCTAATACAAAACATGTAAAACAAAACTGAATATGTGTGGGAGCTAATATCATAACAGGCATTATAACACCCTACAATTAATACAGGGTTGATATATGGGAGTAGAACATGGAAGTCTAATCTTGATTTAAGGATCAGTGTCACATGCCAGTTTTAATTTCGTCAGCAAAAAGTATATTAAAAAACATTTGTTGACAACCTATTTTTCCTGAAGCAAACAGGACAAAAATGTCATGTGAAAATGAATAAACCCTAGGTGTAAAGGTGCTATATGTACATTTTTGTTGTCACGACATAGCCAATGTTAACAGCAATACCAACTTTAACCTTTGCTTTGCCTCTATTTCTATCACCTCTGTTCTTTTTCTGAAGTTGGCATTCTAACCAGCCACGGTCTGTCCCATCCCGTGATACCACTTTGTGATAATAAGTCAGTGTAGCATCCAGTTTGCCCTCACTCCAGCATGAGAGGATGAATTAGTAGCGCTCCCTAGATTCTGTATTCTAATCTCTTGTCTTGTTCTTGGTGGGTAAAAAGCTACATTGGCTATGTAGCTTTTTACTTACCAAGAACTGCTACATAACCAACATTAACATTAACATGTAGCAATAGCAAAAACTTCCTCTTGAAAAACTAATGTACATGAACACTCACATGATGAAACCTGAGCAGTTTCCACTTGCTGATGAAGACCATGAGATGAAATTTTATCACATGTATGTAATACATTAATATTATGTGCACTATATCACATAGGCATTCTCCATTTATCTCCAGTTTAGTCCTCTCCTGCCTTTGTCTTCCTCTTCTCCTCTCTTCTCCTCCCCTCTTCTACCCTCTCCTCTCCTCTCCATTTCCATGATGCTTATTTTCATAAGAAGGAATTCTGCTGGTCGCTGCAATGCTAGTGTCACTGTGGTATGTATTCTTGGGAGGGCAGCCAAGGCTAAGCACACATACGCCATATCCATTCCTTTCCTTTCAATGACCAAACACACACATGCACACACACACACACACACACACGCACACACACACACACACACACAAACACACACATACAAACACACCTCACTAACCACTTCATTTTCTGCCCACCTGTTTAAACATAGCAGAGTGTATATGTGCATATGTGTGTGAGTGCTTCCTCACAGAGAGGCCTATTGTCCTCCAGGCTAAGATGTGTGTGCTGTGTCATGAATTGGCTCGGCCGCCGCAAGCCCACTGCTGATTTTAGACTAAAACTAAAACACTGGACCTAAAATAACACCTCCAGTGACAAGAAGTAGCCGAGTTATAATACTGCTCCCTCAGCATCGTGGCTTCAGTGTTCTGAGGATCGGGACAAAAATCATTGTATCCACAAAGGTGTGACACAGAAAACATTGTGATATAGAAGAAAATGAGAATATTGTCTGCTGCAGAGATGGCAATTTAGAGAAGAGATGATTATTGTGAATATTCAAATAGAGAATAAGGATGTTTAACAATAGGCAACAAATACATTTTTAGTGTTCTCTGATTATATATAATGTTTGTGTACATCACTAAAGTATTTTTGATCTATAAGTCATATTTACTTATTTACATGGTCAGAAATATACATGCCTTTTGAGGATTGTTTCTATTTTCCCATCTTAGTCAGGGTCACTCAAACTCACAGATGTCTTTTTGTGTCTGTTCAGCATAACTTTAAATCTGCAACAACTGTAATGGAGCAAAATTAGCCCTCCTTTGAAGATGTGTTTGTATTCACCCAGTGAGTGTAAGTCCAATATTCACTCTCCTTTTAGCTCTGGTCTGATCTTGGAGGGCTCTCTAGTTGCAAAATGCACTACTGTGTTCACCAACTAGTCACTAAATTTGTGTGTGCTGCTGTGTGGTGCTGCTGAAAACAACGATAAGAGTGGTGAGGATGAACAAAAACACTAAAGATGAGGACCCTAACACCAAAGCAATGACATTTATTTTGATGACTTCACACATAGTGGTGTCTTAATGGGCTTGGGTCAGACAAGACAAAAGTGCAACTGTTACCAAAATTGGTTTCAAACTGACAAAAAAGACAGAACTTTTAAATGTATACAGTATTATTCATAATATATTATTAGGATTAGTATAAACTTGTAAGAAACTTTGTGAGTGCCTATCCATTATCACCTCCAGTTGAAAAATACACTAACTGTAGCCAGTCATGCCTTTTGAAATGCAGGCCTTTCGATCACATATGTGTGCTATGAACTGATGTGAGTTATGAACTGTACAGTTTAAATTTACATCTCTCCTCTGCTGATGTTTGACATGTTAAGATATTTAACCTTTATCACAGAAAGTTGTTATCATACTCATGTGCAGGTCACACATCTGTTGTTAATAAATACACTGATGCAGGGCTAATTTATTTTGATACCACATAAAAAAAGAACATAAAAACAGGAAATGTGAAATCTAAAAGCAGAAGCATGTACTGAGTGTGAGCATGAACAGGAAGCGTGCAATGAACATGTATGGGCCAGCCTGTTGTGAAAGATGTGCTTTAATAACACAAACAGATGTGAAACTGTCTGAAGGGACTTTCTTCTTCTGCCCAACACCCTGGCGCAACCGATCACACAAGGGATGCAGTTTATAAACGTCTGACAATTCTGGCAATGGACACAAAACTAATATCTAAATTTGATCTATTACACCAACAAGTCATACAGCCTGAATGACTACGTAGCTTGTTTGTCCTTACCCTCTGATATGATCCATAGGAACATCTCCTGACTGGAGGGTGAGATGAGCTATGTGTGGTTAAAGTTAAATGAATCTTAATCATCCAGGAACAATAAACAAGTAAGAGTGCTTCTGCTGTGTGTCAAGATTCAGGTTAGCAAAATGTATTCAAATGTAGTCAAATGAAATGTAAAGTGCAAAATGGACTGATGTTTGACTGGATAGAAAATAGCAAGACTAGGTAAAAATTTAGTATATGGCTGGACCATGTATGGGCTTGTGAAATTATGATGTCCTACGACACTGTGGTTTGTCTGTCATGCTGGGCTGCCAGCATTGTCAGCTGGTGTTAATTCACCATAATTCTGGTAGTTTCCATTTTGCGGTTGTGGGCAGAACTCTGCAGATACCTGACATTGAAGCTTACAATATTGGAGCGGGTTGCTCTCCCTGATTACGTAATTGAAATTGTTGGCTGCAAATTTGTTGGGCCAGCCAATGGCGGACAGACCAGTGGTATAACTTCATCATGGTGGGCAGACCAGTGGTATAACTTCATCATGGTGGACAGGCCAGTGGTATAACTTCATTGTGGTGGGCCAGCCAATGGTGTAACTTCATCATGGCAGGCCAGCTAATGGCGGACAGACCAGTGGTATAACTTCATCATGGTGGGCAGGCCAGTGGTATAACTTCATAACCCAGCAAACTCTATCACTCACTCACTCAGTCACAGACATTGGCGTTTCTAGGGCTCGCCCAGGTGTTACAGTCCAGCCAAAAACAAGTCACCACTCATAAAGAAAAGACATCAGTTAAAACTTTATAAGGAAATCTTTTGTGATCAAATTCTATAGTACTGAAGGGCGAAATTTAACTTGCACGTTTTGTTTGCAAAACAGAAAGTAATGTAAAAGTGAAATGGAGCATGTTGCTCATGTTCGATAATGCTAAAAATACATTCAGTTTAGCTCGTTGGCTTGTTGTTACATTGATCTTGTCGATTTTATTGATTGTTCAAAAGAATAAAATGGTTTGGTGGAGTGACCTGTCCTGCCCTTGGGAATGTTAGCATCTAAAGAAACAACATCATTCCTTGTAAATATAGTTTTTGCTTTTTGCTCTTTCCACTCCTTAGCCTTACTTCTACTTCTCTATATCTGTCTTTGTTTACTATCACTGTTCTTTAGCACCGATATACCAAGACAAATTCCTTGTATGTGCAAACTTGGCAATAAAGTCTGATTCTGATTCTAAATTAGGTGTGTCAAACTCCAGTGTAATTTATAACTTTACAGATGAATGCCATCCAAGTCGTAAAATTTCTTTTCATATCTGCGCCACGGCCCATGGGTGCTGTTTCTGCTTTTCAGATTAGTACAAATTCATCTAGATTCACTTCTTGTTCTGTGAAAATAGGAAGGTCACAGCACGTGACATTATGACATATGTAACAGCTAGTCTTGCAGGTGGGTACATATGGCTTTTACATGCTATATTTTGTTAACATTAGTCATAAGTTTTCCAGATTCTTTGAGTGACAAACAAAACTCTCTAGATATGACTTTTATTAAAAAAAATAAAAAAATACAAGCATTCTTGAATATTTTTTAACTAAAATCAAAACAATATATTAGTTTTTAAATTGGTCAAGCTCCCTTGAGGCCTTTCTGAGAGTGGCAGGGGTTTTCAAGACACATCTGAAACTCAATGAATGGTGTTCCTGTGAATCGGAAGTAGAGCACTTTAGCATGAATTCCTCCAGGTCTACCTCCTGCGCCCAATCACACCAGCCAATGAAAGTAAAAGTTGAGAGAGGAAGAGTGGAGTGAAAGGAAAAGAGAAGTGGTCGGGAGGGCGCGGAGAGGGGGAGTTTAGGGAATTTTTCTGCCGTCTCTCCTCCTCCTCTGTCTCCTCCCACTGTTCCCTGCAGTTTGCGTCACAGCAGTGAAGCTGGATTAAATGAGGGCAGGAGGAGGAGTGGACTGAGCTCTGTAGCTGAGGAATGTGGCATAGAGAGAGAACATGGCTATAAAAGGATAGCACTTCCACTCTGTTGCTGTGATGTCACTACTAAAACATTTCCTCCTTCCTTCCCCTCGAAGTCTTACTGACACTGCTGTTTCTGCTTAATTTCTCTGGTTCTCTCCTCTTCTAACTAAATAAGTAGGTAACAATGAGGGTTAGCAAAAAAGAGGGATGTTTGTTTTAGTGCGAGGATGGAAAAAATGATTAGTCTGTATGCACCTGCAGATCATGTCTACAGTGTTTAATGTATCAGCCTTGGTTACGAACTATAGGCCAGGCCTTTAATTCATTAAACGTAGCAATATCTTGCCCATTTCAAATTACAGCTGTGCACTTGAAATACACAGAACACACGAGATAGGAGGCTTTAGTCATCTCTGATATCTGAAGTTAACTGATACTGGGGTGGCCATGCTTGGAGTCATACCAACACTTGTTACTGATTTGGTGGTCTACCGATTAAAACATAATAAGACAAATATATTCTATTAATAGTATCTATGTATTTTATGTAAGTTTATTTTGAAAATGACCCAGATATTTTTGGGAGTAGTCGAATACTGGGGAAATTATTCAGACAGAACCTCTGAATTGCAATCAGTGTTCGGTATTCAAACTGAGTGCAAGTGCAACTTCAGATGGAAAAAAGGAAAATAGTTAGCCAAGTTTCAATAAGTGTCGCTAGACTGTATTACATCAGTTGGCTACAAAATTTCATTTCGTGCTAAGGCAAACAACCGAAAGATGCTGCAATGCCCTCCCAAATCAGAGAGAATTAAAATTTGTTTAAAAACAAGTTATGTATTCATTTTGTGTTAACCCTTCTCAAATCCTTACTTCCTCAATTATTCAGATGTAGTTTCGACCACAACTACACACACCGACGCTATGTCCCATTTCTAGCCCCTCTAATTGTAATTTGAATCATAGTGGTGACTCAAGAAAATCCTCATCATTAGCAACGGCTACCAGGTATCATGAAACCCAACCAGTGAGCAGTAGAGGGCGGTAATGCAACAACAGCCATACAGCTGAATTGCTGTTTAAAACACAAGTAGAGGAATAAATTGCACCCCTCAGTTAACCTTTCGCTTTGTCTTTATAGATTCTTTTCAGTCCAGTTCGGTTTCTGGTTTGTTACTTGCATCTCTGTAAGTGGTAGAGTTGTTTGGTCACTTTTGAGGCCTCTTCCAACCTCAGGAACACAGCACTCCCAAATAAAGAGGAGGTTCTGCAGGAGTATTGGGACAAAGCCTGTTTTTACTCTATTTCTAAGTATTTAAGGTGCATTAACCCTCAGATTTTTATCTATTCCAAGGAAAAAATGCAGTGCCTTCTTCCAATGACCTAGTTAGTGAAGCACGAATATAATGTAATTTCGTCATTCTCTGAATGGTTGGACGAAGGTTTGGTGTTGAAAGATTACTCAACCATAATGCTTAATCTGTAAGTTATGACAGAAAAGAGGGAAGGGAAGGAGGAGGGGTTTTAGGAGACATAATAAAATCAAGGCCGAAACTCGATTGTGTTAAGTATACACGCGAACGCACACAAGCACACACATGCACACACAAGCACATTTTGCAGGTAGAAATGTGATCGCATGTGTTACTTCTGGACAATCTATCCAGCAGCAGTTAAAACATTATTGATAGAAACTCCTGGAGGAGTCCCTTCTTCATTTTTCCTTCTTATACTTTTCCCCAGCCGTTTCTGCCATTCTCACTTTTCTATCATGTCTGTTTGCAACAGTGACTCTGTATGAATGCCTGTTTTGTCCATTTGAAACTTTGCTTAAGTTTCATTGATAAGTATATCTCTGGCTCCTTCTCACCTTTATACCATATAATTGCTTTTTAATAGGACTCACCCAGGTTTGAACTCATCTCTAAGGTGCATGTGTGTGTGTGTGTGTGTGTGTGTGTGTGTGTGTTGGTCTGATTTGGTTACTTTAGGACAAATGAAATATCAAAGACCAGTTAATTGTGGTCAGATTGTCCAACTGGGACAAAAAGCCATCTCCCCAATAGGAAGCTGATTTGGGTCAAATGGTAAAGGTTAAGGTTGGGTGTCGTTGAGGTTAAGAAAGCAGTGGGAGCTGTGGTAAGGGAAATTAAGTCTATGGGCCTCTCAAAGTGGTGGTATGTGTGTGTGTGTGTGTGTGTGTACATAGTGCTCAGGGATCAGGAGGACTATAGCAGAGTTTTGGCCAGCAGCAGCTGTGGTTGATCATTAACAGTTCAACAGGGTAGTGGTTATGTTAGTCGTGGGTGTTGAGAATGACTCTGTTGCACCCCGGTTGTATCAGGGGTTTTAGGTGTTAAGAAAAAGACAAGTATCAATTATGAATGCTTAAAGTTCTCCTGGACACAATTTAACTGTGATGTCTACAATAATTTATATATATACAGCTTGGATCAAAAGGTCTGCTTTATTTTTTCCCTGTTAATTTAAGCTTGATCCCATGTTATCAGCATTCCTACAACTCTTTCCACATATTGTCCAGCAGATTCTTGGAGCACATATGTACACATAAAGTGAAACTGAGGGATGATGGTTAGGGTTCAGCAACAGCTGTTTTGTGCTGCTCTACACGACTTCGCTCCCCTTCCTCCTGCTCTACCCTGCATCACAATGTCACCAAGACACTCACAAAGAGGACCGGTGAATGGAGGGAGGGAGGAGAGCAGAGGAGGAGGAGGAGGAGGAGGAGAAGGAGAAGGAGGAGGAGGGTAGGACGGGCAAGAAGAAAGAAAAGATGTGTTGGGGGGGTGCAAGTTAAACCAGCATTCATTCTCTCAAATTGATGACTGGCTACAATTCAGTAACACTGTCCACCAGTGACTGGCTGAGATCTTTTGTAGTGTGAGAAACTGACAGAGACTAATGATCTGAGTTAGGTTTTCGTGAAAGCAACTTACTTAAGTTTACTTTAGTTTGTTGGAAACCAGCAGTTGTAATGTAACATCACTGTTCAACCATGACAGTTTGGTTGTGGCCAAAACATTAAAATCAAATTCTTAAGTTCAAAACAATGTAAGTTTATTAGTAGACTGATCAGTTTGTACAGCAGTATATGCAACACCCACATGTCCAAAAAAAGTGTGTTACTTGTAAGGATCAATATACTGATGCTATGTGGATGCTAACAGAAGGATGCTATCAACAAAGTATGCTGTAGTGAAATAGTAATGTCATATTTTATTTTTGTTTAGCAGTTAAGTAGCATTTAGCTTGGTTAACTCACAGTAGCCTATCTTTAAGTTGATTCAGCTAGCATTAACATTAGTGGTTAGCTGACAGAATGGTTAGCTGCTAGCTCATTCTTGACTTGCTAGCTAGTTTACAAAAAAAATGTTATGTGTTACATCAACAAGAGATAACGGTTCATAAAGAAAGCTGTGACCAAGCTAGTTTTTCAGTTTTCTTCTTAATCTTATGTACTTTTATTCCTAAATGAATTGCACTTTACAAACTCAGCCTAAAAAGGTCGGTTTTATTTTTCTCAGAGTATCCTTACAAATCTGCAGATGTTGCTGTATTTACCAACCTGCATGATCTCACAGGATGCTGCCCACTCCCATCCTCTCAAATTGTCTCCTGTCTTAATCTCACAGTTTCTTTTTCACAGCTTTCTTTTTCCGCCTGCACTATTACCTTTTTTTCCCTTCTCACTTACCTATTCAACTTCCTCCACTCATGCATAGTTAAGAGTGAGATTCTCTGTCTCACACACACAAACACAAACTTTGTCTCTTGGGGCCATATGTTGACCCGCGGTGGACCTGAATACAGCCATCTGCCTGCCTTTCCTATGTCCCACAGGGCAAGAGTGTGGGAGAATGTCTGTCAGACACAATACAACACACACACCATACAAGCACACACATGCCTTTAACCCCTTCACAGCCACTAATCACTCCCAGACAGCCAGCCCATCTCATGTTAACAGAGACAAGATAAGGGCTCTTGTGAGTGTGTGCATGAAAGACAGATTCTTGGAAGGTCTACCATGCCCTGTCAGTTTTTCCTTCTTCTTCTTCTTTTTTTGTGGGGAATTGAAAATGGAAACACTAACTTTGTGTTTTCCAGTTTTTTGTTTCGTGACAAGGTTCATTTAGTGGTTTATCCTGCTAATGAAGTCCTGCCTCC